>CP139508.1:462209676-462279871 GCA_021014915.2 Artemisia tridentata subsp. tridentata | reverse complement strand
AAACACACTACAAGAAAACATACGACAGGCGACGAGCACCACGCCGACGACTCAATGTCGTCGGCACCATACGCTAAACGACAAAAAAATGGCTTGACCCAGCCAAGGCTGCGTTGAATTTTTATATCCTTATTATGCCGACGACGTTTCGTCGGTAAAATAATTCTAATGTTTGACTTGGTGAAAACCTGGGCGGGAATTTGACCCGCCAAAACTATGTCGACGTCATGTCGTCGGCATAGTATAAACCAAAAAATAATTGTGATTAGCGCGGGATTAGCGGATGATTAAGAGTTGTTTTGCCTTTAGTTTAATGACGCCGACGACATGACGTCGGCACATATTTAAGTCAAATTTTTTGACTTTTCCCTCTTGTGAATAATAGCGAATTGTTGGGCGGGGTTTTTCCCGCCTTTATTATGCTGACGACAGGTCGTCGGTGAGATTTACCGCCAAAATTTCCCGCCAACCCGCCAATTTTTTACTTATATATATATCATATAATAAAATTATCACAAAACACGTAAATTCTCACACATAACAATGGATGGTTTAACGCCGGAACAGGAATGGTCGAAGGCTTTATCACACGAGCTCCTGTATAATGAAATTATACTTCATTGGGGCTGGGAAATTTTTGATGAATATGGTTCTTATGAGAACTGTGCACCGTGGCAGAGGGACAAGATTCTGGAATGGTTGAGGAGAAAGCCGTACTATAGAGAGTATTTGGAAGAGCTAGATGCTGCTGAAGCTCAAGCTGCTGCTGTTGGAGGTGACGATGAAGCTGAAAGCACGTTGGACCTCAACACCGAATTTGGTAATCTGGAAAATAGAGTAACAAATCTCGAAGCTACGTTTGCACGTATCAAGGAAATGAGAGCAAGGAAAGGAAAAGATTGTGCGAGTTCCAGCAAAGCGGGAAGTAGCCGCAAAAAAAAAAAAAAAAAAAAAAAAAAAAAAAAAAAACGGGTCGTTTTGTTTGATCTGTTTCGTTTGGTTGTCGAGTTGTTTAGTTTGAGTTGTTTCGTTTGGTTGTCGAGTTGTTTTGTTTGGTTGTCGAGTTTTTCGTTTGAGAACTCTTGCGTGTTTTAAATAAAATGTGTGCATTCGTGTTTGTTAATTGTGATGTTGTTTCTTCAAATAAGGTCATAAACCAAAACACCCTTTTGGTGCAGGAAATAAGCAATCCCAAACACCCCTGTTTGGACAGCATAAACCAAACGGCTCTTGTGGGCTGTTGTTAAGAAAACAACATAAACCAAACAGCCCTGTTTGGACATCATAAACCAAACGACCCCTTATGGTTGAATCTTGATGGATACTTAAGTTTTCACAACGCCTCCAACATTAAAGCGTACAAATTAAAAATATAAAGCACGTTCGACATCAGTTTTCACAACAACAACAACATTTTATTAAACAACAACAATAACACAACAAACAACGACAACGACAATAACAGCAAACAACAACAACAATAACAGCAACAACAACAACCTACATACGAAGATTTCCCATATCACCTACCATGTCATTATAAAGGTCGTGAAGTAAGGCAGCTGAATCAGTTGTGTGTTTGTTTGGATGCATATACACTTCTAGCATTTTATTGAGTACCATTATCTGGTGATTCAGTTTGATGCAGTTTGAGCACTCTATATTTCCAGGACATGATGTTGAAGGTCCTGCAGTGTATCGAGTTGGAGTTGTGGATGGTCTTGCGGAATGAGTTGGAGGCGTTGAAGCTCCAACAGAAACGGTCATTTTGGCTAGTCGTTCATCCTTCCATAAAAAAAATCGCATCCATACTCCTTTGTCCCACCCTGTTAAAGAGTAAAAACTATAATTTTTAACGACTAACCAAATTATTTAAATAACACACAAAAAAGTATGTAATTGTTCACCTTGGATAAAGGACACGCATAGTATTGTTTACCACGGGAGTGAGGTCGATGCGATTGTCGCAGAATTACGTCTCCTCGTCCACAAGGACAAGCAAAAGCTTCAAATTCCGCCATCTTCACCATGATAACAGTGTATGTTTGTGGTTGTGAGGATTTGAGAGTGTATAATGTGTTTGTGTGGTTAAGAGCAGATCTGCTAACTATTATATATGGTAAAAAAAAAATAGATCTTTTGGAGGGAAGTTTTGGCGCCATAACATCTCGTGTATTGCAAACGGTACCGACGAAAGGGCTCGTTCGTTAAACATCTCGTGTAAAACCATAACATCTCGGCTCGTTCGTTAAACATCTCGTGTAAAACCATAACATCTCGGCTGGTTCGTTAATCATCTCGTGTATAACCATAACATCTCGGCTCGTTCGTTAAACATCTCGTGTAAAACCATAACATCTCGGCTCGTTCGTTAAACATCTCGTGTATAACCATAACATCTCGGCTCGTTCGTTAAACATCTCGTGTATAACCATAACATCTCGGCTCGTTCGTTAAACATCTCGTGTAAAACCATAACATCTCGGCTCGTTCGTTAATCATCTCGTGTATAACCATAACATCTCGGCTCGTTCGTTAATCATCTCGTGTAAATCCATAACATCTCGGCTCGTTCGTTAAACATCTCGTGTATAACCATAACATCTCGGCTCGTTCGTTAATCATCTCGTGTATAACCATAACATCTTGGCTCGTTCGTTAAACATCTCGCGTAAAACCATAACATCTCGGCTCGTTCGTTAATCATCTCGTGTATAACCATAACATCTCGGCTCGTTCGTTAAACATCTCGTGTAAAACCATAACATCTCGGCTCGTTCGTTAAACATCTCGTGTATAACCATAACATCTCGGCTCGTTCGTTAAACATCTCGTGTATAACCATAACATCTCGGCCGTTCGTTAAACTCGTGTAAAACATAACATCTCGGGTTCGTTAATATTGTAATCCATAACCCATTAAACCTCGCGTCAAAACTCGGTGAATCCATAACATCTCGGCGTTAAAAATCTATCTGTATAACCTAAACTCAGTAAACTTAAAATCTGTGTTAAACAATCTTAACTGTCGTAACTCTTGTTTACCATAACATCTCGCTCGTATCTTAAATCTAGTTAAACAATAACTGTCGTTGTTAACATCTGGTAAAACATAACTCTGCTCTCGTTAAACATCTCGTGTATACCAATCTCCTCTTTCGTTCAAATCTCGTGTATAACCATAACATCTCGCTCGTTCGTTAAACATCTCGTGTAAAACTAACTTCGTGTTCGTTAACATCTCGTGTAAAACCATAACATCTCGGCTCGTTCGTTAACATCTCGTGTAAACCATAACATCTCGGCTCGTTCGTTAAAACATCTCGTGTATAACATCTCTCGTCGTTCGTAAACACTCGTGTAACATAACATCTCGGCTTTCGTAACACTCGTGTATACATAACATCGGTCGTTCTTAACTCTCGTGTAAACCATAAATCTCCTCGTTGTAACTTTATAACCATAACATTCGCTCGTCGTTAACATCTCGTGTAACCATAACATCTGTCGTTGTTAACCGTGTATAACATAACATCTCGGCTCGTTCGTAAAACTCGTTAACCATAACATCTGCTCGTTGTAACACTCTGTAAACCATAACATCTCGGCTCGTCGTTAACACCTGTATAACCTAATCTCGCTCGTTTTAACATCTCGTGTAACCATAACTGCTCGTGTAAACCAAACCAATGGTCGTCTAACATCCGTGTAACCTAATCCTGTTCTTAATCCGGTAACAAACATCGCTTCGTAAACTAACTAATCCGTCTTCTTAACATCGTAACCAAATTCGCGTAAAATCTCTAACCTACTCTCGCTTCTATCCTCGTGAACCAAACATCCCGTTCGTTCATCGTATCATAATCTCGCTTCTTATCATTGTGTATACCAACATCTCCTTCTAACATCCGTAACCATAATCCGGTGTTCGTTAATCACCGTGTATAACATAATCTCGCGTTCTAACATCTCGGTAACATAACACCGCCTTCGTAAACATCTCGTAAACCAAACTTCGCCCCCCCCCCCCCCCCCCCCCCCCCCCCCCCCCCCCCCCCCCCCCCCCCCCCCCCCCCCCCCCCCCCCCCCCCCCCCCCCCCCCCCCCCCCCCCCCCCCCCCCCCCCCCCCCCCCCCCCCCCCCCCCCCCCCCCCCCCCCCCCCCCCCCCCCCCCCCCCCCCCCCCCCCCCCCCCCCCCCCCCCCCCCCCCCCCCCCCCCCCCCCCCCCCCCCCCCCCCCCCCCCCCCCCCCCCCCCCCCCCCCCCCCCCCCCCCCCCCCCCCCCCCCCCCCCCCCCCCCCCCCCCCCCCCCCCCCCCCCCCCCCCCCCCCCCCCCCCCCCCCCCCCCCCCCCCCCCCCCCCCCCCCCCCCCCCCCCTGTGTTAATTGTGTAAACTAATCTCGGTTGTTAATTGTGTAAATATCTCGCTGTTGTATCTTTACAACATTGCGTGTACTCGTGTAACCATAATCTGGCGTTTAATCTGTGTACCATATCTGGCGTTCGTACATGGTAACATAATCCGGTTCGTTAATCTCTGTAACATACATTGGCTGTGTTAAATTGGTAACCTAAATTGTTTGTTAATCTCGGTAACCTAACACTGGCTGTTCGTAAACATCTGTGTAAAAATATCTGCGTTGTTAATATCTGTATAACATACATTGGTGTTCGTTACATCGTGTACATATTGTCGTTCGTTAACATCGTGTAACCATAACATCTGGCTGTTCGTTTAAACTTGTGTAAACATAAATCTCGGCTGTTCGTTAATCATCTGTGTAACATAACATCTCGGCTCGTTCGTTAAACATCTCGTGTAAACCTAAATCTCGGCCGTTCGTTACATCTCTGTATAACCTAACATCTCGGTGTTCGTTAACATCTGTGTAAACATAACATTCGGTGTTCGTTAATCTCGTGTAAACCATACATTCGGCTGTTCGTTAATCTGTGTAACCATAACATTCGGTCGTTTTAAATCGTGTATCATAACATCTCGGCTGTTCGTTAAAATTGTGTAAACCATAACATCTGGCTCGTTCGTTAAATCTGTGTAAACCATAACATCTCGGTGTTCGTTAAACATCTGTGTAAACCATACATCTCGGCTCGTTGTTAACTTCGTGTAAACCATACCTCGGCTGTTGTTAACATTGTGTAACCATAACCTCGGCTGTTCGTAACATTGTGTAACATAACATCTCGGCTCTTCGTTAACTTTGTATACCATAACATCTCGGCTCGTTCGTTAAACATCTGTGTATAACATAACTTGGCTGTTCGTTAACACTGTGTAAAATAACATCTCGGTCTTGTTAAACATCTGTGTAAAACCTAAATCTCGGCTGTTGTTTTATAATATTCGGTGTTCTTAAATCCATAACATTGGTCGTTCGTTAATCTGTGTAAAACATAACATTCGGCTGTTCGTTAACATCTGTGTAAACATAACATCTCGGTGTTCGTAAATCTGTGTAAAACCATAACTCTGGCTCGTTCGTTAACATCTGTGTAACAAACATCTCGGCTGTTCGTTAATATCTGTGTAACATAATCTGGCGTTGTTAACATTGTGTAAACCTAACATTGGCTGTGTTAAACATTCGTGTACCATAAATCTGGCTCGTTCGTTAACATTCGTGTATAACCATAACATCTCGGCTCGTTCGTTAAACATCTCGTGTAAACCATAACATCTCGGCTCGTTCGTTATTCATTCGTGTTAACCATAACATCTCGGTCGTTCGTTAACATCTCGTGTATAACCATAACATCTCGGCTCGTTCGTTAACATCTCGTGTATAACCATAACATCTCGGCTCGTTCGTTAACATCTCGTGTAAACCATAACATCTCGGCTCGTTCGTTAATCATCTCGTGTAAACCATAACATCTCGGTCGTTCGTTAAACATCTGTGTAAACCATAACATCTCGGCTGTTCGTTAAACATCTCGTGTAAACCATAACATCTCGGCTCGTTCGTTAACATCTCGTGTAAACCATAACATCTCGGCTCGTTCGTTAACATCTCGTGTATAACCATAACATCTCGGCTCGTTGTTAAACATCTCGTGTATAACCATAACATCTCGGCTCGTTCGTTAACATTCTGTTAAACCATAACATCTCGGCTCGTTCGTTAAACATCTCGTGTATAACCATAACATCTCGGCTCGTTCGTTAAACATCTCGTGTAAAAACCATAACATCTCGGCTCGTTCGTTAACATCTCGTGTATAACCATAACATCTCGGCTCGTTCGTTAAACATCTGTGTATAACCATAACATCTCGGCTCGTTCGTTAAACATCTCGTGTATAACCATAACATCTCGGCTCGTTCGTTAAACATCTCGTGTATAACCATAACATCTCGGCTCGTTCGTTAATCATCTCGTGTATAACCATAACATCTCGGCTCGTTCGTTAAACATCTCGTGTAAAACCATAACATCTCGGCTGGTTCGTTAATCATCTCGTGTATAACCATAACATCTCGGCTCGTTCGTTAAACATCTTCTGTAAAACCATAACATCTCGGCTCGTTCGTTAAACATCTCGTGTATAACCATAACATCTCGGCTCATTCGTTAAACATCTCGTGTATAACCATAACATCTCGGCTCGTTCGTTAAACATCTCGTGTAAAACAATAACATCTCGGCTCGTTCGTTAATCATCTCGTGTATAACCATAACATCTCGGCTCGTTCGTTAAACATCTCGTGTAAAACCATAACATCTCGGCTCGTTCGTTAAACATCTCGTGTATAACCATAACATCTCGGCTCGTTCGTTAAACATCTCGTGTAAAACCATAACATCTCGGCTCGTTCGTTAATCATCTCGTGTAAAACCATAACATCTCGGCTCGTTCGTTAAACATCTCGTGTATAACCATAACATCTCGGCTCGTTCGTTAATCATCTCGTGTATAACCATAACATCTCGGCTCGTTCGTTAAACATCTCGTGTAAAACCATAACATCTCGGCTCATTCGTTAATCATCTCGTGTATAACCATAACATCTCGGCTCGTTCGTTAAACATCTCGTGTAAAACCATAACATCTCGGCTCGTTCGTTAAACATCTCGTGTATAACCATAACATCTCGGCTCGTTCGTTAAACATCTCGTGTAAAACCATAACATCTCGGCTCGTTCGTTAAACATCTCGTGTAGAACCAAAACTATTTTCATGATGAACGATACGTACATGCCATGCATTCTTATAGTCACGACCGTTTATTATCCTTGTACAAGAATGGGGCATAAGTCGCTGTAGTCTATGACATTCAGGAGTTACACATCAAGGGCCACAATCTTAACTTATCTAAATGATGTAAGGTGGTTTTCTTGATTTTAGGGCTTCTTAATATAAAGATCCTAAAGTTGCATGGTTGATAATTTGTTTTCCTGATTTTTTTTTTTAATTTAATAAAAGTATTTATAATAAATAAAAAATTTATAAAACTATTTTTTATAATTTTATAAAAGTATTTATAATATTACCGACGACATGACGTCGGTAATATAACCGCTAAAATTTTCGCCAAACTTTTATACGTCCCGCCAAACTAGAAACGACAAATGTCTATTACCTTACCGACGACATGACGTCGGTAACATTAAAATTTATAACAAAACTAGATCTGGTCAACACTTAGAGAAAAAAACGTATAACTTTTTTCTCCTCAATAATTGAAGAAGACGCCGGCGACACCACTACCACTACCACCTCCGATACCACTACCACTACTCCACCACTACCACAGCTCCACCATCACTACACCCACCACCTCCGACACCACAGCTCCACCTCCGACACCACCGCAGCTCCACCACAGCTCCACCACAACTACACGTGCACCTCCTCCACCTCCTCCTCCTCTCATGTTTAATTCACTCCTAAACCCCTCATTTGTTTAATTCTTCTTCTTCCCCACTTCTTCTTCTTCGATCTACAAAACAGGTAATTTTGATTTTTGTTAATTTTGTTTATTGTTAATTTTGTTTAATCTTAGTGTTAATGTTTGTTAATTTTGTTTTTTGTTAATTTTGTTTTATTTTCTTTATTTATTTTATACAGCCGACACCGCAGCTCCACCTCCGACACCACCACAGCTCCACCAAGACAGCCGAGAGCGAGAGTCGAGAGCTGAGACAGCCGAGACAGAGGTAATGTGGTCCCCCCCCCTTTTTTTTAAAAAACTTTTGGTATCCCGACGACATGTCGCCGACAACAGTTTTTTTTAAAAACTTTTTATATATTAATGTGCTCACTTTTAATATAGCCCGAGCCCGAGCCCGAGACTGCAGCCTGAGACCACAGTCGAGAGCCACAGACCACAGCCGATATAGTATGTTGTTATTTTTTTCATATCCGTATTATTTTTTACATATCAGTATGTTTGTGAATGTTGCGTGACGGATTAAGTGTAATTTGATTGTTTAAAACCGTGTTTAAGAACCGGCCTAGTTTAGTAGCAGTGTATACCTTTAGTAGCAGTGTATTATGTTTTAGGATTTTAGTGATTAATTTCGGAAAGTCCCCGTCCGAAGTTAATCATCCTATAGAAAACCCGTCCGGAATTAATTTATTAGAAATTAATTTCGGAAAGTCCCCTGTTTGGGACTGCTTTTTGAATGTTTTGTCTCATTTAGGATATGGATGCGTATAACTGATTTACTATTTGAGATTATTTCGACAGTGTTTCTCCTTTACTCCTACGAATATGTCCTTAATGCACATATTTGGGGAGTTGAGGGGAAATGCTGCCGAAATTTTCTCAAATAGTAAATCAGTTATACGCATTCATATATGGGACGAATCATTCAAAGAGTGGGTTAGGATTGCCTTCCATAGTTGCGCTAGGTGAACAAAACAACTCGTAATCATTAATTAAGTGCATATAATAACCGATTGCATCATAAAAATGCAGTTATGATAATTGATAAGAGTTGGACCCGTATAGAGCATCGTGGTTCAAAAGAATTTCTTGATGGTCTTGCCGCCTTCCTCGATCATTGCAAACCGTTATTGAATAGTTCTGGAAACATAAAATGTCCGTGTCGTCGTTGTCGTAATGTTCCATGGGTATCTCTCGAAGGTCTTAAATACCACATAGGCCACAATGGGTGGGACCCAACTTATACACAATGGAAGGATCACGGTGAACCGGATCCTCCGAATAATGATCAATATGATATTCTTGATAACACAACACAACGTGAGATGAGTGACATGGGTGCGTGCCTTAATGATATTCTTGATATTCCTCCGAATAATGATCAAAATGATATTCTTGATATTCCTTCGAATAATGAGCCGACTCATGGAAATATTGGTGAGACAAGTAACGAGCCTACTCAAGCAGCGACACCTCCTCTGCGTAACGAGTATGAAGAGTTAGTTGCAAGTTCCAACCAGCCTCTGTACCCGGGTTGTGACTTTATGACAACATTGGATTTTATGGCAAAGTTTACACATCTCAAGGTCAGCGGTAAATGGAGTGATACTTCATTTAACAATACGCTAAAATTTCTCCAGGAGGTATTTCCGCCCAGGTTAGGTTACAATCTCCCACCGTCATACTATCATATAAAGAAGACATTTAAAAAGGTCGGGTTAGGGTACGAGTCAATACATGCTTGTGAAAATGATTGCTTTCTATATCGGGGGGATGATGGCGAAGATTTGGAGTATTGTCCGGTTTACAAAACGAGTAGATGGAAAGACAATAAAACAACGGGGAAGAAAGTTCCTAACAAGGTGTTGCGTTACTTTCCTATCATTCCTAGACTACAACGTTTGTACAAGTCTATTTACACTGCAAAACATATGACTTGGCATGCTACTGGAAAGTCTACGGACGGTAAGATGCAACACCCGGTTGATGGTAAAGCATGGCAGAAGTTTGACAATAAATATTCGGATTTTGCTATAGAACCAAGAAACGTTCGATTAGGGTTGGCTGCTGATGGTTTCAATCCGTTCGGAAACCTTAGTCAGATTTACAGCATGTGGCCGGTTATATTAAGAACATACAACTTGCCTCCGTGGTTATGCATGAAAGAGACTTCTTTGATGCTGACGTTGTTGATTCTTGGCCCTAAATCACCGGCGAAGGACATCGATGTTTACTTGAAGCCCTTGATTGATGACCTTGTGGAATTATGGAAAAAACCAGGTATCTTGACTATGGACGCTGCTACAGGCACTCAATTCCACATGAGAGCGATGCTTTTATGGACCATCAATGATTTTCCTGCTCGAAGTAGTTTGTCTGGTTGGCAAGGGCAAGGTTACTACGCTTGCCCTACATGCAAAGTAGACACTCCGGCTACGCGTGTGATAAGCAAAACAGCTTATGTTAGTCATAGAAGATTCTTAAAAAAAACCATAAATGGAGGAGGGACTGTACGACATTCAATGGTGAACCTGATTATAGAGATCCTCCTAGAAAAGATATTAGGGCTGATATCTTGACTCAACTTGCGAAATTGCCCACACGTGTGCCGGGGAAACATCCGGATTATGGGGGTGGGAAGATAAAACGTAATCATACAGTCGAGCTGAACTGGACTAAACGGTCTATCTTCTACGATCTTGAATATTGGTCTTTTCTTTCTCTACCACACAATTTAGATGTCATTCATATCGAAAAAAATGTGTTGGAGAGTATCTTGAACACCTTGTTAATGAATGACAAATCTAAAGACACCGCGAAGGCAAGACAAGATTTGCAAGCTCTGGGCATTCGACAGGAGTTGTGGCTCGGAAACAAACAAAACGGGAAGTGCTCGAAGCCTCATGCAAAGTACTCCTTCACACCCGATAAAAGAAAACTCTTCTGTCAATACATCAAAACAGTTAAACTACCAGATGGCTTCGGATCCAAGTTCAAGTCAAAAGTGACCAAAGATGATAACAGTATAACGGGCATGAAGTCTCATGACTGTCATATAATGATGCAACGGTTACTTCCTTATGGACTTCAGCAATACTTGGACGCACAGACTTATACACCATTGATCGAGCTTTGTTTCTTCTTTAAGCAAATTTGCGCCCGAACTTTGATGGTGAAAGACATGGTGAAAGCTAAAGACCAGTTGATCAATATTTTGTGCAGTCTCGAGCAAATATATCCTCCTGCTTTTTTTGACATTATGATTCACTTGGTTATGCATTTACCTGAAGAGGCTATTGAAGGCGGGCCTGTTTCATTCCGGTGGATGTATCCATTTGAAAGATACATGAAGAAGCTTAAAAACTATGTCCGAAATAAAGCTAAGCCGGAGGGTTCAATAGCGGAGGATTATGTTGCAGATGAAGCATTAACTTTCTGTTCTCGTTATTTTCGTGGTGTTGGGACAAAATTTAATCATCCCGCTGCATCTCAGGACCGTCCTCGCCCAACAAGTGATTTCCAGGTGTTCCGATCACTATGTACCAATTCTGGTAAAGAGACATTGATTAAGTTAGGTCCCCAAGAAATGAAGAGAGTGATATGGTATGTACTTCACAACAGTCCTGAGATCGACAAGTACATGGACGAGTTCGAGAGGTATGCGTTATATATTTTGAAATTTCTGTTTCCCAAGTTATCTTTTCGATTTATTCTAATATCATGAACATTTTCAGGGAATTTCCTTATATCGACATGCAACAAGCATTTCCGAGCTGGTTTGAGACGAAGGTAAACTTATTGTATGTATTTCCATGTATAAATAACGACTATTACTCATCTCCATCTATTCTTATCTTTTTTCATAGATCCGTAAACTTTACATAGCCGATGACCCAAGCTGTACTCCCGACTTATTCGCTTTGGCTTGTGGACCATCACCGACCTCAATCTCAGTCAACTCTTGCGTAGTCAACGGTGTGAGGTTTGTCGTACACAGCCGCGATATAAAACGTATGTGAGGATCTTCTATGGTATACACGGTTAAGGTGGTTAAACCTTGTGTCTTTGTGTATGAGATATATTGACTTAATATGATTAAGCACGCGGAATTTACTTAACCACACTTAGAAGGTTATATATGTAATGGAAATGGAAGAATTATGTTTGTTACTTAACAATGAACAAAGAGAGTTTTTCACTAAACGATTCAATATTATTTGAAATAATACGAGTGATCTTGAGTTTTTCACTAGGGTTATAAAACCTTGAATCTTAAGTTACAACTTGTGATTTGTGTTTGTTCTCTGTTTTTAACAGTTATGAGTCTATGTTATGCATGTGTATTACAATATCCAAGTCTAAGATCTCTTTTATAATTGCAAGAGATCTTTACAAATTTGCTAAAAGTCTTGACCGACTTACTTGTTTAACTTATGCATGTTGGTGTCAGTACATAAGATACAACATGTATCTATGTATACAACTTGTTAACTAAGCACATGGAGTAAGATATTATCTACCGTATATGTTTGACCAAAATACAATAAATATCTTCTTGATCTTATCCTCTTAATCAGCAGAGTGTTCTCTATCAGCAGGAACAATCTATCGCTATCAGTAGAATCATCAGCAGAGTTGTTAAGCCTATCAGCAGAGTCATTGCACTAAACAGCAGAGTCAACATCATCAGCAGAAACATACTTGGAGTATTTCCCGATTAAGAACTTCATGAATATTTAATTCCTAACAATCCTCCCCTAAACATGTGAATCAATTCAAACATGTTTTCTGAATTAAATGAGGACTTATCTTTAGAAGATCTTTCAAACACTTCATGAATCTGAACTGATCTGCTCTATTCTTCTTTGACTTTAGCAATATCAAAACATTGTACCAAAAGATGGTGCAATTTCCTTGGATGGAGGAATTGTAAGAGGCAATGATTTCAACAAGTGAAATCATCTATCAGCATGCCTTTGCAAGTGATAAACAAACATAATGAACTGAAATTGAATCTTTCTTTCGTTTGATCTAGATAGAACTTTCTCCTTTGGAATGCTTCATCCCTTCTAGATATTTGATCTGTTCTAATCATTTTCAACCTCTACATCATCTTGTATGCTCTTGTCTTCTCCTTCCAAATATTGGTTTATTCTTCCTTTTCTGGGAAATTATTTCCTCCCCTGAAGCAAATAACTTTTGTTTCCTCCCCTTGTTTGGAAGATCTCACTATGTACTAAAGAACTTCTCTTCATATCACCTGATCTATCAGTTTGAACTTGTTTTTCAGACAATATTGTACATGAAGCCATCAATTCCTTAAGAGTTTAAGTTGCTGTCCTCATCACTTCTAGGTGTGTTAACTCCTATGAGAGGTGAATCAGTGGACATTTTGATTCATAATCCATAAATGAATGGTTTTTCTGAATCCTTGAAAATCCTTTTAAGAAATCATTTAGCTTAGTAGTATGTTCATGATTTTAGAATTGAAAAATCATACTACATTCAACCATTTTGAAGAAATCAAGTGTGTAACAGACACCTAATCAAAATTTCGGTTTAAAAATAACCTCTGGTTGTGTGAGAACCAATGTATTTCAGTTATCACTAACTGCCTGTGAAAAGATAAATCTATTCAAAAGATTTTCTTGACAGGGTTTCCAGCTCATAGTAATTGTTACCTCCAACACAAGTGTTAGATTCACTTTCACTAGCTGTTATTTCTATCAGATGTCCTTAGACTAACTCATTATACTTGAAAGTATAAAATGATAGAAAGTGAGTTGTATCAGTTACTATCTGATCAACTAAGTCATCAATTCAATGTGAAATATCATAACTAGATTTCAAGAAAGAAGTTTTAAGGAGGTTTAATTCCTAAACTCAGTCCATCATAAATCTATTATGGTCAGCAATATGATAAGAATTCTGCTGTTCCCATTTCACTTGAAATATCCTTTGTGTTCACATATTCATACCTGAAATAGTTAGTCTAAAACCAAAAGAACAATGTACAAAGTACTTGTCTTGCATTAGATTAATCATAAAACCAACTGTATGAATAACACAATTCAAATTTTGATATAGCAGTACCTTATAAATCCAGCAGTACTTTCAAAAATTTATGTACAAAAACACATCATATTGAAAATTTAAAGATTAAGCATTCCAATACTTGCTATTAAGTACTGAAACCTTGAAACATCAAAAGCTTTTGTTAACAGATCTGCAAAATTATGCTCTGAAGCAATTTTAAGAACTTGAATTAATCTTTTCTCATTGCAATCTCTTATAAAGTGATGCCTAATTTCAATGTGTTTTGTTTTAGAGTGTTGTACAGGATTTTTAATAATACAAATTGTACTACTATTATCAATATAAATAACAGTGTTTAAGAAATTGTACCCATAATCAAGAAGTTGGTTTTGAAGCCATAGAACTTGACTAGAGCAACTTGCAGCAGCTATATATTCAGCTTCAGTTGTTGAATTTGCCACACTTGTTTGCTTCTTACACTGCCATGAGACAAGTCTACACCCAAGGAATTGACATCCTCCAGTTGTTGACTTTCTGTCTAAGCTAGCACCAGCATAATCACTATCCGAATATGCTACCAAGTCAAAAGGAGATTCTCTAGAATACCATATACCCAACCTTGGTTGACCTTTGAGATATCTAAAAATTCTCTTGACTGCAATTAAATGAGAAACCTTTGGAGTAACTTGAAATCTTGCACATACACAAACAGGAAACATGATATCAGGTCTAGATGATGTAAGATACATCAGAGAGCCTATCATAGATCTGTAATTGTGTACATCTACATTTTCTCCATCTTCATCTTTCAGAAGGTGTTTCTCTGAGTCCATTGGTGTGCTTGCTATTTTTGAATCAGCAAATTGAAATTTTCTAAGTATCTCTGCAACATATTTGTCTTGACTAATAAATATGCCTTCAGATGATTGCTTAACTTGCAAACCCAAAAAGAATGTAAGTTCTCCCATAGAACTCATCTGAAACTTATCTTTCATAAGCTTCTCAAATTCTAAACACATTTCCTTCCTTGTAGATCCAAAGATAATGTCATCCACATACACCTGCACTAACAGAAGATCCTTCTTGTGCTGTTTGATGAAAAGTGTCTGATCAATCTTCCCTCTTTGAAATCCATTTTCTAATAAGTAGGAAGCAAGTGTTGCATACCAAGCTCTTGGTGCCTGATGAAGGCCATAGAGAGCTTTCACTACTCTGTACACTTTGTTTGGATGTAATGGATCAATGAAACCAGGAGGTTGTGAAACATACACCTCTCTTTCAATTTTACCATATAAAAATGCGCTTTTGACATCCATTTGATAGACTGTGAAGCCTAAAAATGAAGCATAAGCTAGAAACAGCCTAATTGCCTCAATTCTTGCTACTGGAGCATAAACTTCATCATAATCTATTCCTTCTTCTTGTGTGTACCCTTGTGCTACTAATCGAGCCTTATTCTTGATCACAATTCCTCTGTCATCCCTTTTGTTCTTAAAAACCCATCTAGTGCCAATTAGCTTCTCACCTGTAGGTAAATCAGCTAGCACCCAAACCTTTTGAATCTTGAACTGAAGAAGCTCTTCTTGCATAGCCTCTACCCAGCTTGAATCATCTAGGGCTGTAAGAATATTCTTTGGTTCCTTTTGAGAAAGAAAACATACAAATAAACATGAGTTTGAAAGTTCATGTTGTTTTGAAGCATAAAGGGCATCAAGAATCCCTTGTTGGTCTGAAGAGACTAGTTGTCTTCTTGTCTTCACACCAGATTGTACATCTCCAATCACATTATCTAGGGAATGAACTTTGTGAATTCTTGTATGTGGAGTTGTTGGAACTTGATAGTTAAGTGGAAGATTACTAAAATCCACTTCATCTTCAGAGAATTCTGCTTCTTTTGTGTGTGATGGCCCTATATCAGAAGTATTTGGCCCAACAGCAGAGTGTTCTGGCTTATCAGCAGAATGTTCTTGCTCATCAGCAGAGTGTTCAGCAGGAACAAATGTACTATCAGCAGAAACATTGTGTTGATCCATAGTTCCATCATCTTTTCTTTGAGCCTCAACATCTTCTTTTGCTTTATCAGAAGAAGATTCATCATTGTTTGAAGCTAAATCCACACTGGTACTTGACCACAATGGCATAATGACATCAGATTGATCTTTATCTAACTCCACCTCATTTGTTGCTTGTGAACCTGAAAAATTATTAGTTTCTGCAACAACAGGTAAATAATTCATAGAGTTTGTTAGATAATCAAGATCAAATATCCATTTTGGTCCTTGACCTACTACATTGGATTTGTTTTCCTGAAACTCCACATGTAGTTCTTCTTGAACTTTCTCAGTTCTTAAGTTGTAAACTCTAAAAGCTTTGCTAACAAGAGAATATCCAACTAAGAAACCTTCATCTGCTTTACCATCGAATTTTCCTAAATGGTCTAAGGTATTGAGAATTGTCACATGACATCCAAAAGGTCTAAGAAATCCTATTGCAGGAGTTCTACCATTAAAGAGTTCATATGATGTCTTATTGTGAGGCTGCATAACTAAAACTCTATTTTGAACATAGCAAGCAGTGTTAATTGCCTCTGCCCAAAAGATTATAGGTAGCTTAGAATCAGCTAACATTGTTCTAGCAGCTTCAATTAGTGTTCTATTCTTTCTTTCAACCACTCCATTCTGTTGTGGTGTTCTAGCAACACTATATTCTCTCCTAATACCTTTTTCTTTGCAGAAATCATCCATAACTCTATTTCTAAACTCTGTCCCATTATCACTCCTAATGACTTTTACTTTCTTGCTTACTTGGTTTTCTATCAGTGTAATGAATTCCTTAAGAATGCTTGATGTCTCATCCTTAGAAGCTAAAAAGAAAACCCATGTAAATCTGCTATAGTCATCAGTTATAACAAGACAATATTTTTTATGTTGTATACTTCTTACTGAAACTGGTCCAAATAAGTCCATATGCAGCATAAACAATGACTGATTGATAGAGTTAAAAATTTTGGGCTTACAAGTGGCTTTGTGTTGTTTGCCTTTTAGACAAGCAATGCATGTTTGATCATTTTCAAATCTTTTGTGAGGTAAACCTCTTACCAAACCATTCTTAACAATTTTATTTATGGTTTTGAAATTAATATGACCAAGCCTTCTATGCCATAACATTGATTCATCCAATGTGGCCTTTGATACAAGACAAGTTAAATCTTCTTTAGGAATGATGTTCTTCATATCAACACTATACATGTTGGCCTTTCTAGGAATTCTAAGAAGTACTTGATTTTCATCAGGCATCTTAAAATCCTTAGATAGAACAAGACATTCAGTGTCAGTAAAAAGCACATTATTCTTTTTGTCACACATTTGTGAAACACTAAAAAGATTATACTTTAACTCTTGTACATAGTACACATTTTCAAAATCTAAATTTCCGGTTTTAATAGTACCTTTACCAGAAATTTTGCCACGAAAACCACCTCCAAAGGTAACATATCCTCCATTGAATTCTTGAAAATCTGAAAGATAAGACATGTTGCCTGTCATGTGATTGGAACATCCACTATCTGAGAATCCTTGATCTTGATGATCAATAGAATGTCCCTGCACACAAATAAGAAAGTTAGTTTTCTTTGGGGATCCAAGCCATTACTGACTTGAATCTGCCTCTTGCATCAATATAGTTTAATCTTTTAAGGACTGTTGATGCAACATTGGATTTTTGAATCCAACATGCTGAGGCCTTAACAGCATTTGCCCTATTACCCTTAGCAGCAGAGTGAGTAACATGTTCAGCAGAGTTTGCTAACCTTGAAGTCACACCCTTTGGTTTCCAAATTTGTTTGTGGACCACTGCTTTTGTTTGAATGGGCCTTAGAACAGTTTTAGATGCATGTTTGAAAGTTGTTTTTGCATCCTTAGCTGTTGATTTTGGGTTAATAGTCATAAATGGTCGAGCAGCAGAGTAAAATTTGCTATCAGCAGGATCATTTGGTCTATCAGCAGAATCAGATTTTGAGATAGACTTGCTTTTGACTACTCTGGGGTTTGGTTTCTTATAACTAGAGTGAAGGTGAGATTTAGGTGTTTGCCTTTTGTGATTCACTCTATGGTTTTCATACCCAGATACCCTTTGGTTGCAGAAAGCTGCAAGATGGTCAAAACTACCACATGTATAACAAGCTTTATTGTAAAATGCAAAGTCATCACCTAATTGGTTAGACTTGAGGTTGTTCCAATTCCTTTGGTTACCTCTGGGCTTGTTTGTAGTTCTATATTGTTCACAATATCTAACTGGTTTCCTAACTGTCTTAACATTTGACTTAGGCCTGTTAGTGTTGTGATTGACTATCTTAGGAAAACTTGTTCCTACTTTCTTAACCAAGACAGGTTTAGACATAACCTGTTCTTCTTCACTATCACTATCAGTTGTGCAATCTTCAACAACTATAGCATCTCCTTTCTTAACAAAGGACACCTTGTCCTGATAAGATAAAGTTTTATCTAAACTTTTACTTACCTTTTCTATCTTAGGAGATTTAGTGACCTTAGAACCATATTCCATGATTGGTTCTTGAAACTCAGGTAACCCTGTGTGTGCTAAATCAATACCTGGAGGTGAATGAACACCTCTGTATGGTGGGGGTACAGACTTAAATCCAACACCAGAATTGACCTTATCAATAACTTGGGCTTCCCAAAGCTTATTGAATCCTTCTGAGGAATGTGCTAAAACATCCACAGAAACCTTTACATTTTCTCTTTCATTCTTATGTTTAGCTAATGATTCATTCAACTCAACAATACACTCATTTCTGATCTTAATGTCATTTTTTAGTATATTGATGTCATCAGCAAAATGAATTTCATTATTTTTAAAATGTAAGACTTGTTTTTCTAAAACACCTAGACCTCTTTTGTGATTAGCCAAATTAAACAAAGAATCAAGCAGCTCTTGTTTATGAGCTTCAAATCTCTTATTAAGGTCTTCATAAGCTTTAAGATTAGGACATGATTCAGTACAAGATGTAATATTGTTTACCTCTGAATCAGAATGAGCCATTAGAGCAAATTCATTGGCCAAAAGAGCAGCATTAGGTGGTGCATCCTCTTCAATAGCCATAGAGCTCCAATCATAACCAATACCATCAATAGCCAACATAGCCTTTGGCTCTTCAACAGTAACTTCCTTTTTCCTATCTTGCTTATACCATGTGTTTCTATTCTCCTGCTTTCTTGGGCTTCTACACTCCTTAGCAAAGTGTCCTAACCTATGACAGTTGAAACACTCCACTTTCTTCTTATCAAACCCAGCAGTATCATTACCATTTATGGTAATCTGCTTCCCAGTTCTTTGCCAATACTTCTTAGCCCTCATGCTAAGCAAAGCAACCTGCCATTTAATATCCATAGCTTCCAAATCATCACCATCTACCTGCTCAAGGTCTTCATGGTTGAGAGGAGAGCCATTAGATTGACTGGTAATAAAAGCATAGAATGTTGAATCTCCAAGACCAGCAACATCCTTGTGAGAACTTGTGGAAGGAGCACTTTCACCTTCATCTACCTCTTCATTCTTACTAATACTAGGAACTGACAAGAGTGCCACGTTTCCAGAACTAGTACCATAATGACCAGATTTCTTCAGACTTTGTTCAACAATTTTGAAGTTGTTGTACAAATCATTGAGCTTCATGGTTTCAATGTCTGGTTTGTTCATCCAGACAATAACATGAGTATGGAACTCATCAGGTAGACTTCTTAAAAACTTCATGTTGAGATCTTCCTTCTCTGTCTCAACACCCAACACAGCTAACTGACTGACAAGCTTATGCAATCTTGAGAATAGCTTATCAAGAGACTCATTACTAAAAGCAGTAAAGTTTTCAAATTGTTGCTTTAGTAGTGTCTTCTGTGTCTTTTTGGTAGTTTCATTACCACCAAAATATGCACAAATCTCTTCAAAAAGAGTTTTTGCATCAAGATACTTGTTGAATGATAGCATCTGCTCACTAGGAATGGTCATAAGCAGCAAATTTCTTGCTTTCTGATCATTTCTCTTCAGTATCTTCTCTTCATTTGACACTGGTCCAGTATTTCTTTTTCTACTTGTTTTACCTTCTAGGACAACCTCTGAATAGCTTGGTGAAAAGGAATCACCATATATAATTATGTCCCAAAGAGTATAATCTTGGACCATGAAATATTGCTCAATTCTCATCCTCCATAACTCAAACTCATTGGGTTTGATTATGGGCAACTTTGCAGCAACATTTGTTTGAACATCATGTGGATCCATTTCTGTTTCTTCTAATTCAAATATATCAACCCTAAGCTCTGATACCAACTGTGAGGATCTTCTATGGTATACACGGTTAAGGTGGTTAAACCTTGTGTCTTTGTGTATGAGATATATTGACTTAATATGATTAAGCACGCGGAATTTACTTAACCACACTTAGAAGGTTATATATGTAATGGAAATGGAAGAATTATGTTTGTTACTTAACAATGAACAAAGAGAGTTTTTCACTAAACGATTCAATATTATTTGAAATAATACGAGTGATCTTGAGTTTTTCACTAGGGTTATAAAACCTTGAATCTTAAGTTACAACTTGTGATTTGTGTTTGTTCTATGTTTTTAACAGTTATGAGTCTATGTTATGCATGTGTATTACAATATCCAAGTCTAAGATCTCTTTTATAGTTGCAAGAGATCTTTACAAATTTGCTAAAAGTCTTGACCGACTTACTTGGTTAACTTATGCATGTTGGTGTCAGTACATAAGATACAACATGTATCTATGTATACAACTTGTTAACTAAGCACATGGAGTAAGATATTATCTACCGTATATGTTTGACCAAAATACAATAAATATCTTCTTGATCTTATCCTCTTAATCAGCAGAGTGTTCTCTATCAGCAGGAACAATCTATCGCTATCAGTAGAATCATCAGCAGAGTTGTTAAGCCTATCAGCAGAGTCATTGCACTAAACAACAGAGTCAACATCATCAGCAGAAACATACTTGGAGTATTTCCCGATTAAGAACTTCATGAATATTTAATTCCTAACAACGTACAACTCAGAACAGCGGAATTTGTTCACCTGGTGAGAAGGAGGGAGAAATGTATTATGGTCAGCTAGAAGAAATTATGGAGTTCGCATATTCCCAGTTCAAAGTTGTGTTGTTTCGAGTTAAGTGGTTCGACTTAAGCAACAAAAACCGTAGAGTCCAACGTTTTACCACTAGAAACAACATGACACAAATTTTGGCATGTAGCTATGCGTTCGAAGATCAACCTTACATTCTCGCAACATAAGCAAAACAAGTCTTCTACCTTGAAGATCCTGCCAGACGACCACTCCATTGGAAGGTCGTCCAAGAAGTAAATCACAACACAACCTGGGATGTCATCGTGGTAGAAGACGATGATGATGTGATACATGGCAACAACTCATCCGATCTCCAACTGTCTGCTAATTTGAATGATTTGGAACTTGAAACCTTAAATATCGATAGTGAATCAACGTTAGTTGAGGCACCACCACCAATCATTCATGTTGATGACGACGATGATTTTATTGATGATGAAGACGACGATCCTTATGATTTAGTAGATTCTGATAATGAAGTCGCAAACAATTCTGATGATGAAGTTGATGCGACTAATGTTGTTTATGATAGTGATTGTGATTGTGCAGATTGATCTTAAAATGTAACTTGTAAAACGACACTTATTTTAATGAAATTGTTATGGATTGTTTAAAAGTGTATATTTCTTTTGAATGTGTATGTATTTGAATGTGTGCATGCTTATGTTAATTTGTTCCCGAATTTCTATATGTTACTCAACTTGTACTTTTACAGATGGCAGCAGCAGTCGCGCGTGGTCACGGTGGTGACGGTGCCGGTGACCCACCTTCCCCTCCCAGTCAGATTGAGGGCGGGCACCGTGCTGGTGGTAAGAATTTCTAGATTACATATATATATGTATATATATACACATATTATGTATATATATAGATATATGTGTATATATATACATATAGGTATACACATATATGTGTGTATATATATACATATATCTATATATGTATATATATACATATATCTATATTTTTGTGTGATTATATATATATATATATATATATATATATATATATATATATATATATATATATACATATATGTATATATATATATATACATATATGTATATATATATATATATACACATATATGTATATATATATATATATATACACATATATGTATATATATATATATATACACATATATGTATATATATATATATATACACATATATGTATATATATATATATATATATATATATATATATATATATATATATATATATATATATATATATATACATATATGTATATATATATATATGTATACATACATATATGTATATATATATATATATATATAATATATATACATACATATATATATATATATACATATATATATGTATATACATATGTATATATATACATATAGGTATACACATATATGTGTATATATATATACATATATCTATATATGTATATATATACATATATCTATATTTTTGTGTGATTATATATATATATATATACATATATGTATATATATATATATATATATATACATATATATATATATATATACATATATGTATATATATATATATATATATGTATACATACATATATGTATATATATATATATATGTATATATATATATATGTATATATATATATATAGGGGGGCTTTATTTTCAGAACCCTGTTAAGTGCGGGAACTGCGAGAACTCTTCTAGACCAATAAGATTTTTTAAATATTAAAGATTATTATTTAATCATAAGGGTATTTTAGTAAAATACAATTTTCATATTATTTTCGAATTTTTTATTAAATCCCGTTTTCCTAAATTTTCGAATTTTTTTTTTTTTTTTTTTTTTTTATTTTATTTTTTTTTTGTAATGTGTAGCCAGAATATTATAAGAACATATATGTTTTTGTTTATTTTTTTTTGAAAAAAATTAGGTGCATGCATGTTTTTTAAATAATGTAAATTTAAATGTGTTTCTGTAATGTAATTGTTCATATTTTTTATCAACCTATCAATATTTTTGTCTAACCATTATTTTTTAAGAAGTTTGAAACACAAATCAAAGAAAATAAATCATTATAAAAGAAAAAAAATAAGATTTATATACTTAAATGTTACATTCCACTTAATTACAAGAACATAAAACACGTATGCAATAATCCTATATCTTCAAAAATCACAAATTATCTTCATGTATATTTTTGTTCATCCACTTCTCGGTCTTCAATGATATCGTCATCTTCATCAATCTGAAACAAGCATGCACAAAAACAATTAAACCATAAACAAATAAGAAATAAAAAATAATCCTAACAACTATTATAACGTATGCACAATCTTCTTGTATAACATGTATGTTCAGAACTTGAACCAAAACTTATACTGTTTGAACTTGAACCAAAACTTACACAGAAACATGTATGTTCAGAACTTACACAGAAACATGTATGTTCAGAACCAAAACTTACACAGAAACTTACACAGAAACATGTATGTTCAAAACTTATACTGTTTGAACTTGAACCAAAACTTGTATAACATGTATGTTCAGAACTTGAACCAAAACTTGAACCAAAACTTACACGGAAACATGTATGTTCAGAACCAAAACTTACATAGAAACTTACACAGAAACATGTATGTTCAAAACTTATACTGTTTGAACTTGAACCAAAACTTGTATAACATGTATGTTCAGAACTTGAACCAAAACTTACACAGAAACATGTATGTTCATAACTTACACAGAAACATGTACGTTTAATCCAGACATGTATGTTCATAAAACCATGATCGATTTTAATAATCATCACTGATCCACAAACAGTTTAAACCATCGACCCATTAAATCACTTGCGACAAAAAAAAATAATCAATAGCAGCAGCAATAAACCAATAAAGCAAAACAAATCTTCCACATTTTGATAAACAAATCTTCCAATCAATAAAGCACAACAAAAATTGATAAACAAATATTGCTACTACCCTACGTGGGTGGTTATTTTGTTAAACTGAACCGAGAACAACAAAACACCCAACGTGGGTGTTGGCGAGTCAAGCCACAACACAAACACAAGACCACATAAACACTTGTTTTACCGGAATTCGAACAACCAACTAGATTACAACACGCATGGATAAACTCAATAAGCTCGAAAATAAGCAATCAAATCCAAAATACAAATAAAATAAGCAAATCCACTTGATCCGAGACTCAAACCAAATCAATAAGCAAACCCAAATCCCAAATCGTGTACCAACGGGGCATGAAGCGAACCAAACTGGGTCTAACCTGACCCGATTCAAAGCAATACCACAAACACCATTTAAAATTAATACCAGATGAATCTAATAATTATTTTTAATCCGGTTTAACACACGGAAACTAATAAATCGATTTACACTCGTTTTATAATCAAGAAATAATAAAAGTGAGCTTAGGTTTCGACATACCCATGAAATAGAGAAAGAAAATAGATGAGATGAAGGGGACGGCGACACACGAACAACCACGATCTAAACCCTAATGCGACCTCTAACCCAAAACATACGATCCTTCTTGCCTCTTGGTGGTGACGATGATGGCGGTGACGGCCGGAGGAGGTGGCCGGAGCAATGATGGCGGCGCCGGCGTTAAGGAGGAGCGGCTGTTTGGATCTGTGAATTAAGGAGGAGCGGTGGTGATAAGGTGGGTGGCGTTTTTGGATCTGTGAATTAAGGAGGAGCGTTTCTAGGTTAAAGAGGAGAAATAGACGGTTTGCAAGATCCGGTTTTGTAGAGAGTGGAGATGAAATTACACTACTACCCTTTTTTTATTTAAGGAATAATATTTAGTTTTTCATTTATTACAATTATGCCATACATCATCTTGGCCATTGATCTACTTATCCAACGGTTTAGAGAAGGTTCTCGCAGTTCCCGCACTTAACAGGGTTCTGAAAATAAAGATACACTATATATATATATATATATATATACATACATATATATATATATATATACATATATATATGTATATACATATGTATATATATACATATAGGTATACACATATATGTGTATATATATATACATATATCTATATATGTATATATATACATATATCTATATTTTTGTGTGATTATATATATATATATACATATGTATATATATATATATATATATACATATGTATATATATATATATATATATATATATATACATATATGTATATACATACATATACATATATCTATATAAGTTACTTTATGATGTTTCCACTCACTCCAATTGCAGGATCAGGGCGACCCCGCCGAGGAGGTCGGGCCAGGGGGGGAGGCAGGGGAGGCAGGGGTAGGGGAGATCAGAGTGGCGGTAGGCAGCGCCCATGCGAAGAAAATAAGAATGTGAAGCTCAAGAACGTCGTGAGAGATCGTGGCCCACAGTCGATTGAGTTTGAGATTGGTGATAAGGGGACTTACACTCATGTGGGCCCGAACTCGCATGGTTTAGCAATTATGTCGGCGAGCTCATTCGGCGGCTGCCGCTCTCCTATGCCTCCTGGTACGATATAGAGCCGGAGAAGACGGCTGACTTCCTTCCACAGCTCGGGGTCAGTTATTTCATTTTCCTTTTATATATATTGTTATGTTATCGTGTTTATTTATTTAAATGTGCATATTTATTTAAATTTGTTTATTTATTTATATCTCTATATTTAATTATTTAAATGTGTACATTTATTAAAATTTGTTTATTTATTTATATCTTTTATATTAATTTTAACTATATTTGATTGCAACTTATGTTCGATTTGGAGCGCCACAGGAGCAGACCAGACTGGGATACCATTCGCTCGGCGCTCACATCGTATTTCGCTGGTCGATACCGTGACAATAAATATGATATGAAACGCGATTATTTTACAAAAAAGGGTGGGGCTGCTAGAGTGGAAGAGATAAGAAGAAATCCTCCTCCGAGCTTGGAGATGTCTGAGTGGAACAAGTATGTCGATTTGTACATGTCGGAGGCGGCCCAGAAAAGATCGGCTGTGAACAAAGAGAATCGAAAGAAGAACAAGATTCTCAGCCGCCACGGTTCGAAGTCATTTGCGGCATCTCGACACGAATATGTAAGACACATTTTATTTTTATAAGATTATTTAATTTTAATAATATATTAATTAAAATTATTTATACTAAGTAAAATATATATGGTGTTTGATTTGTCATTTTAATTTGTTTCATCCTTTATGCATGTGTATATATTTATACAGTTTGAGAGGAGCCAGGACCACCAGTATCCGTCCATTGTTCGATACATATCTTGACACCCACTTCAAGAATGGTGCATGGTTGCAGGATGAGGCTAGAGCTCGGTTTGTAAGTATCGTTTTTTATTTATTTATTATTTTTTTTCCAAACACGCACTTAGTGATTTATTGAAACATAATCTAGTAATTAACCCGACTAATATATTAATTTTCTCATTTTTTTTCAACTACACAGGAAGAGATGGTCCGGCTGAGGCAGCCTAGATTTGATATGCCGGCAGACGAGCCGTGCCTCACGGAGGAGGATATATTTGCTCTGGTGATCGGGGGAAAGCAGCGTGGTCATATACCCGGCGTCGGCAAGGTGGTTCCCTACTTGAAGAGGCCACGGGTAGACATGCCGCCTCCAGCTCCACCAGGTATGTACAGTTGGATAATATTAAATGACGCATCTTATATATGTATTGAAATGACCGTTTTTAAATTTTGATTATTTCGTTTATAGGTACGTCCGAGCTTAAAGGGAAGCTTGCTGAAGCTACGGGGCAGATTGATGAATTTAAAAAGAGTCTGGCTGAAGCTGAGAAAAAGAGGAAAAAAGAGAAGAAGAAAGCCAAGAAAAATGAGAAGAGGCTCGAGCTTTTGACACGTTATATCTCGAGGAACCCAGACTGGGACGCGTTTCTTACCCAGGTTGGTTCTCGAGGTGACGCTGGAGGCTGCAGTGGGAGCGGCGCGGGAGGGAGCGGCGCGGGAGGGAGCGGCTCAGGCGCTCTCCCGAGTGGCTCAGGCGGCGAGAGCGGCTCTAGCAGCGCGAGTGGCTCTAGCAGCGGGAGTGGCTCTAGGAGCGGGAGTGATGATGATGACGAGGTTGACGACGATGGGCTGTACATCTAGAGGTATTATTTTGTGTTGTTTTGTCTCTGGAACTATATTTTTGACGACCCCAATCTTATTATCTTTGAACACTTAGGATATTGCAACATTTGTACATATAGTAGCTAGGTTTAGCGATTATAACACCCATTTTGTAAACTTTATGATGTATTTTGAGGGTGTTATAATGTTTATGGCCGTTTTGTAAAGTTTATGGTCGTTTTGTAAAGTTTATTAAGTGTTTAGTGGTTATATATAGCCGTTTTAGCCGTTATAAACTTTATAGCCGTTGTTTGTATTGGAATGTGGTTTATAAGAGCAGGTATTGGAAACTGGAATTGGTAGATTTTTGCTGCACATTTTTGCGGCAAAAATCTGGGTAGTGCAGCTGCAATATAACTTCCATACCGACGCCATGTCGTCGCTATAATATATACATGCATATGATACCGACAAAATGTCGTCGACAGAATAATGAAAATGTTTATATTTTAAACCGTACCGACCATATGACGTCGGCAACATTTTTCAATTTTTTGACTTTTTTGACTATTGCAAACGGTACCGACGAAAGGGCGTCGGCAACAATTTTCAATTTCTTGACTTTTTTTGACTATTGCAAACCGTACCGACGAATCGTCGTCGGCGTGGTTTACGTTAATATTTGACTTTCGTTGACTTTACTTAGTTAATCTAATTAAGCCATTAAATATTTATTTTGGTGCCGACGACTAGGCGTCGGTAATAAATTGTCGAGCAAAAACAAACGTTTGACCGAAAATCATGTGGGTCCCACTCTGTCGTCGGCGTTATTCGTCGGTACGGACGTTGCCGACGTGGCTCTGTCGACTATTCGTGCCGACGACATGACGTCGATAAGGTATGTTGCCGACGTCATGACGTCGGCACGGTTGAAAATTAGTCGACGCCGGTGGTGTCGATTGTACTAGTGACAAGTGCAAAATTTTGAGATGGAATAGTTAGAAAATGAAGAGTCTGGTTTCTTTAAACGTTTCATAGATGAAGTCAATCTAGCTTACGTAACAACACCACCAAACCAAAGTGACATCCCTAAACAAATTCATAAGCCTACCAAATGAAACACCAAACCTAAAACTTTTAGTATGAAGCGTAGAGGTTTACATATGAAGCCTACCAAATCATAGGTTTGGTGTTTGATTTGATAGGCTTATGACTTTATTTAGGGATGCCACTTTTGGTTTGGTGGTGGTGTTGTGTCAGCTAGATTGACTTTATCTATGAAACTTTTAAAGAAACCATGCTCTTCATTTTCTAACTCTTCCATCTCAAAATTCCAAACTTGATTGCCATTTAGATCATCATCACTCTCAACTTCTTCAACCTCAACATTCTCATAATGTACCTCCTTGAAAGTCTCACCCATTGAGGGTGATACACAATCTTTACCACTAGCAACAACATCTCCATAAAGTTGATCCCACGCATCTTGTAATTCCAACGAGGAATATTTTTTTTAAGGTTTTTTTAAAATTCTTGTCCTCCTATACAATTTAATGGTGATCTATATCCCAACATGATTGTAGTAAGCATATTATATGTTATTTTAGTTCTTACATGACTATTATTATTTTAACTCAATTTTCCTTTTCCACCAGTCATTTGAACAATCAAATATTTTGCACTTGCATCCCATCCTAGACCCGTTTCGCCAATATTTAGCGACTTACAAAGATTGTAGTCTCTCTTCATTCCATCGTACTTGTTCCTTAAAGCTTTTTCACTAACGAACGTGCGGTTAACAAGTGTTGCAAACTTTGGTTGAAGCTCGAACCATTTATGCGAGACATTTCAACCATTTTCGTTTATATATTTGTTAAAGAATTCACACAAGGCTAATGTTTGCTCTTCTGACCATTTATCTTTTTTCGTCTTTTATGACTTGGAGCCATCTAGCAATTTATTCTTGCAACATATTAAAGAAAAACATTACACCCAAACTAAAACCTATAACTAATCAAATGAGATCATGACCAACGCACAAACTATGGTTCATATTTTAACAGTGGGTCAATTAACGATAACATGATCATATGATGTTTACAATTAGTAGCAAACATTTGCTGTAAAAGCACTCCCAACCCTAACACAGGGTTAAACTTTAATACACTGTCACGTCAGCTTTAACACACTCAACTTTAACACTCCCAACCATAACTCACCTTTATATCAAGTATTTTCAAATTCAACCCCTAAACTTATAAATACTTCATTTTTTAAAAACATAACATTCATTAAAAAAACATAACATGACATACTTAATAAAAAAAAATTACAACGAAATTAAAAAAAAAAATAAAAAAAATTACAACGAAATAAAAATTAAAAAAAAAAAAAAAAAAAAAAAAAAACTACAACATAAAAATAAACACAATCCTAAATCTACTGAGGACGTTGGAGGTTGTATTTTTTCTTGATTCGAGCTTTTTCTTCGTTGATCCAATACACCACGTCTGGATCCTTCCCGTCAGTTTCAACCATCAAAAATTTAATTTCCTCCAACCTTGTTATCGTCTCGTCTTTTATTTGGGCCGCCCGATACGCGGCTTGGGCTGTTTCCCTTTTCAAACGATACTCGGATGTCATAGCCTCCCCGAATTGGCTAGACGAGGTCGTTCATCCCGTACTCGCTCCCATGCTCGTTCCTCCCGTGCTCTTGGATCGAGCTTTCTTTGAAGCACGCTTTGTTCCCATTGGCCTTGGTTGTTCATCACGACCAAACAACGCCTCGTTTGTTTCGCTTGGGACATCGCCGGTTAAATCAATCCCTTCCGGCGCGTCCCATTTCATATGACCCCGTAAAACCTCCCAAGCCTCATCGTTGCTAAAAGGAGCGGTTCTGTGCTCGTCCCGATACATTTGTCTGGCACGTTTCAGGATATCCAATTCACTTTCCCCACTTTTTTCTTGGCGTTGGGAACGTTTGTAGTAGGCGTTGAACTTTGAGCAATCACGGTTCAACGTTTTCCATTTGCCTTGGATCATATCCTTGTTTCTCTTTTGAAAATTGACTATTAAATTCATTTTTCACCCGTTGCCAAAATGTATCCTTGCTTTGATTTCGACCCACTTGTGAATCCTCCGTCGCGGCAACATAACACGACGCAAGTAATTTTTCCTCTTGTGGGTTCCAACGTTTGATGATGTCGGTGTTTTCTTCATCATCCTCCAAAGGTTCGGTGTTTTTTTTTTTTTTTTTTTTTTTTTTTTGGCCTTTCTTTTGATACGCTTTGGAGGAGACGTTGGAGTATCGGGAACATCATGGGCTGCGGTTTGAGATTGTTGTGAATGTTGGGTGAATTGAAGATTGGAGAAATTGGTGTTTAGGTTCGATTGTTGTTGTTGTTCGTAATATAGCATTTGTTGATGTTGTTCGTAAAGTTGTTGGCTCGACAAGCCAAGTGGGTTCGGGTTTGAAGATGACCTAGCGTTTGGGTTTGAAGATAACCCGGCGTTTGGATTATTCCACCCGGTGTGAAGGAGATTAAAGAAGGTATCGTCGTCGTCGTTTAGGTTGAAGCCGGACATTTTTTGTGTGTGTGGAAGGTTGAAGATGAAAGTATATGATGTAGTATATTGATTTGTGGAAGTGTGAAAAAAATTGTGGTGTTAAATGGGTATTTATAGGAGAGTGAAAATAGTTTTGAATATATATATATATATATATATATATATATATATATATATATAACAAATAGCCGTTTGATTCAACGGTTATAAAACGCAAGGGCCAAAGTGATTTTTTTTTTTTTGAAATTAACGGCTAGTTTTGACCGTTTTAGGGGCTAAAGTGATTTTTTTTTTCTTTTTTTTTTCTTTTTTTTTTTTTTTACCCAACGCACCCTTAACGCAGCGTTAAGGGTTTAACTCAGTCCCTTAACGCTGCGTTAACGCAGCTCCCTCTCAACCTTTAACGTGGCTTTAACGCACCACTTTGGCACCTTAATGAAGCTCCTGCGTTACCGTTGGAAGTGCCCTAAGAAGTTGCATACAAGAGCCCTACAACTGGAGCGCAAACTTTGTCATATTCTGGCCAATTATCTTTCCTTGATAAGTGTCCTAATGTATGTGAAACATTATACAAATGACATATCATAGCGATAGAGGGCTAACATACTAAGAATTATCTCTTAATATGCTAATGCATTGACATTATGAAGCTTAAAACCGTTTTAAAACTTCTAAATTAACCAAATCCTAAAAACGCATCAAGTGTCCTGTACATTTTTTTTTTTTTTTTTTTTTGGATTGGCTAAGGACATCACCCAGGTACCCCGGTTCGAAATCCCCTTTTTTTGCATCGTCCCTGAGAGCCTCAACCCTTTCAACGTTAAAGGGTGTATTTTTGCAGCCCTTGGGATTCGAACCGTGCACCACCCGGGCGAGAACCTCCCTAAGGAGTAAACCCTCCCACCTCTCCCCAACTGCGCTGGGGGTCATTGGCAAGTGTCCTGTACATAACTATAAAAAAAAATGTCCTTTCATTGAAAATCAACTAAACTCGTGTAACTAGGTCAAAGGTCAGAACAATTCATAATCACATTCTTAAAACAAATTAATAAGTTAATGTGTAAAGAAGCCATGGCCTCGAAATATTAGTTTCCGAATTCCGAGTATGAAGTTTGAAATATTAGTTCCCTAGAGGACGGGGACAAGAACGAGAATGGGTGAACCTTGCCTTGATCATCGCTATCTCAAATTTTGACATGTGTCGTTTATCATATTATCGGGTTGGTTTTCACAAGAGATCTGTTACAGTTATAAATCATTTTAGTTAATAATTTTGGATAAAATGAGAAGAAAAATTAAAATGAGAATGAAAAGAAGAACCCACAATCACATATTTTAGATGTACCTACAAAAGTAGATGCATCTCCCTTTAATATTCTCGCTATTATTTAATACTCCCTCCGTCTCAATTTAATTGTCCATATTTCCTTTTATGGATGTCTCAAATTAATTGTCCACTTTCCTTATTTAGTAAAAACTAGAGAATCTAGTGGAGGAATATTCTATTTTAGTGGTTGAAAATTAAAGTGGCCCCACTTTTATTAAACTTTGTGTTTTCTCTCTCCTGACAAATAAATTGAGACGGAGGGAGTACTAGATTAGAGACCCGTTGACACCGGGTAATATTTTAAAGAAGTAGATAAATGAGATGATAAGAAATTTGATAACGTAAGCATGTTCTATTTAACATATAAAATAAAAAATGTGACAATCCGTCCATTATGCAATAAGCAAATCCTTTTCTTACAAATAAAGTAACAAAGGCTCAAAGCTTGGTGGTCTCCAAAACAGATTGTCTTTAGTACCGTATAACAAATTGTTGCTTATAGCTGCAGAGTGTCTATCGATGCTGAAACCCAATGTCCATGGCCTGCACATGTAATAGTCCAAATATGATGTGAGTTAAAACAATAAGTCTACAATTGAGAATATGAGAAAGATAAAGGGAGTTGTGTATTTTACATACCTTTTTATAGTTTTAATCATAGACCTTCAAGTACTTCTTTATACACGACATTTGTTGTCGTTTTGGACACATTACCATCCTGATCACAGACTACAACCTTCAAACCTTGCTTGCTTTTTACTCTTGAAACAGCAACGTACAGTTGTCCATGTGTGAAAACAGGACGGGGCAAGTACAAACCAACTTTAGATAGCGATTGCCCTTGGCTTTTGTTGATTGTCATTGCAAAAGATACTGATATCGGATATTGTTTCCTGACAATCTAAAGAGGCAAACGCTTATCTGACGGAGTAATCCTCAACCTTGGTATAATGACCTTTTTCCCAAAGTTGGTTCCATTAATGATTTGCGCCTGAATAGAGGTTCTTGTTAATTTAAGTACTTGCAATCGTGTCCCATTACATAAACCATTTGATTGGTCTATATTTCTTAACAACATAATCGGTACTCCCACTTTTAAAGCAAGCCTGTGGTTTGGAACACCTGAGAATTTCAGTCCATTTATAAATTCTGGCGAGAAAACGGACTGATCTACGACGGCACCATGCTCACTTTTATCGACGTTGTCGCAACTTAAGTATACCATTTCTTCTCCTGGAAATTTGGCCAACAAATGCTCATTTATAGTGTCGACTAACTCATTTGTGGGAGCAAGAATCGCCTTTTCTTGGAAGTACGCCGGATCATGTATGTTATCCAACATGTTCGGATAAGTAAACTCAATAATAGATGCTATCGGATCATCAGCAGAATCTATTAGAATTTCTTCCGGCACATCTATCGAAACCTCTCCTTCGTTTGGTCCTCCAAGCTTGCCGTCTCCCACATTCAATATCCATTCTGCAAATTCTCTTATCTCACTAACATCTTCCGGGCGTGAACCGACAGTAAGCCTCATGTTCGCGGTTAGCTTAAGGACTTTGCAGTAATCCCATAGGTATGATTGCTTCAAAGAAGCACCAACAATGTCTTGTCGTGATCCTTTTGGAATGACAGGAAGAACCTGCCTAAAATCTCCGCCAAACACCATCGTCATGTTTCGAAAAGGCTTATCACAAGGGTCATACCGGTTCGCACGAAGAATATCTCTCAAGGACCGATCCAAGGCCTCAAAACAAAGCTTATTTGTCATCGGCGCTTCATCCCAAATAATAAGCTTGCACTTTTTTAACATTGCTCCCAGGTCACTTTGAGCACTTATTGAGCAAGTAGATGTCTCATCAACGTTTATTGGAATCTTAAACCTAGAGTGAGCTGTTCGTCCTCCCGACATTAACAAAGATGCAATACCGCTTGATGCAACGTTCAAAACGATATCACCTTTTCTTCTTATGCTGGCTGCAAGTGTTTTCCATAAAAATGTTTTACCGGTACCTCCGTAACCGTAAACGAAATAGATACCCCCTGTTCCATTATCAACGGAGTTCACGATGGTGTCATATACACCCTTCTATTCCGTTGTCAATAAGGAGTACAAACGCTGATATTCAGATTCCATTTCGGCCGGGTTATAATCAGTTTCATCATATATAAGTCGGTTTCCAAATTCATCTATGTATCTGTCATCCGGATAAGGCATCTCAGGCCAACGCCTCAAACTACTTCCTCTCGCTCGCAAAAGTTCTTCGATATAGTACAAAGCGATATATTTTTTTTTCGTTGTCACTAACTATCAAATCTGCATAAAAAATATGACATGTTAATACTTAATTCCTTATAAGCGTACAAAAACAAAGGATGTGACAAAATTGTTGCATAAGAAAACATGTGGTAGTTAAACTACAATAATAAGACTTGTTATTTCAAAGCAAAATATTTTGTTATAATAGGCCATACAAATATGACATGTTAATAGTTAATTTGTTAACAGACCATAATAACTGTTGCATAACAAAGAATTGTAAGTTTAAAAGATAAAAAATTTTAACAGACCATAATAACAATTCGTGTTTGAAAGTTTTACCTGGAATCCGTAAAATCTGCCTTCTCTTGTATTGAACATCTTCTGCCAGCAAATGCCATGTTTCCAGCCAAACTGTCAAAGGCGTTGTAAGTTCCTTTTGAGAAAGCAATGTGACAAATAGTTCACGAAGATGTTCAGCGGGCGCCCAATGGGCTGCGTCTTTGATACTTTCAACATACTCCTTATCATCCTCCAAAAGGCCAGCTGCGTAGCAAGCGTCTTTGTAGGTAGGATAAACAACACCGTTAACCTTTCTGATGCGTGGTTTTGCAACCTTACAACAGGTTTTACCTCTCGAGGGATCTCAAGAGGCTTACAACCCCACCAGGCAGTGTACCTGACCGATGTAGTATAGTGTAGTGGTAAGTACGGGGGATTGATCGTTCTCCACAGGGAATAGTGTTCGTTAGGTATGAAAAACTACTCTAATAGGTCTAAGGGTGAGAGAAGATTCTTTTTGTGTTTTTATATTTTTTTATGAAAGCAAGTAAAATCTCGGGTTTGAAAGAGTGGGCGGAATTAGTTGCTAGTCAACTAACCCAAATTACTACGAATGCAAATAAAATAAAATAACAGAAAATGAAAAGGTTGGTGAAAACTTATGTGGAGGGAAATGTGTTTACTTAGATTTCCTTACTCCATAACTATCTTTTACCGGTTGATTAGTGTGTATTAGTTGCGTGGATGACGGGTGTATTCCTTAATACCATTCGTGGGGTGGCGTACGTACTTCCCCAACTCTACAAGCTCCTACTTCACTCCTATGTCGAGCCGGCTAGGAAGCTCCTAACATGGGATTACTAGAATTCGCTCATGCATTAAATACAACCATAAAAACCTTTAGTACGCATTGGTTCATGTTTCTTAAGACGTTCAAGCAAGTTACCGAATAGGAAGTTAGCCAGTTTTCTTAAGCCTAACATAGATAAACAATCATCCAATACAACTAATAACACACTAATAACCAATAATCAATAGCTAGGTTTCATTAGATCTAAGCAAACACAAGATAAATCTAGCCTAGCATGTTAAACAAAAGACAAGAACAAGATAGAATCAAACAACACATAGACATATTGAATGATTAATTGATAACTTATCTTCAATGTAACATGGAAGATCTCAAGGCAAAAAGCCTTGAAAAAGCTGCTAAAATCGTCTTAGGGTTTTCACACACAAAGTTCCCCAATAAGTTCCACACTAATGACAAAAAATTGCAAAACTATATATAGACTTTCAGATCTGACGGCGTCACGTTATGGAGTGTGACGCCGTCACCTCGCCGCTTTTAGGGTTCCCGGATGACCTTCTTGACGCCGTCCCTCTTTAGCTCTCCAAAATCCGTTCTGGCTTATCAGGGGTTGACGCCGTCAGAATTAGGGGTGACGCCGTCCCTCTTTAAATTAAGCCGTGACGACCTTGATTAGATTAAAGGGTGACGCCGTCAGAATTCCCATGCAAATTTCCCTGGCTTATCATGAGTAATTTTCACATCCACCTTTTCTTGCCAAGCCATGACGCCGTCCAGGGATAATCCTGACGCCGTCAAAGGTAATTTCCAGCATGATTTTGAGACTTTGTCGTTTTCTTCACTTGTATGCTCCAAAAACGTCCAAAATGCCTCCTTTTCCAAATTTCTTCTCAAAAGTACCTAAAATGACAAAAGGAACGATTTAGGGCAATATTTGATCAAATAAATACGATTTAGGGCTTAAATGACCCCTTAAAAGCGGTACACTTTTCGCTTCATCAAATACCCTTACACTTGAGATTTGCTTGTCCTCAAGCAAATGCGCTTTTATTCTAATCAAAATACAAGTTAGGGGTCATTTAATGCTAACATAAAAGTAATTACAACAAATATTCGTTCCACTTTAATCATAATAAGCACGGAGATTACAAACTAGCACCTCACAAGTAGTGTTTAGATACTCACATCTCTCAAGTGTCATCAAAATAAATCTCATAAATGAAAACGGATATTATCTCTCACTACCTGTCATAGCAAATAGATTACCATAGGCTTGGGAAAGGATCGAAAACCTCCTCCACTAGGCGTAAGCACCTAAGATAAACTATCAAAGAGGGCTTTTAAACGGGTTATAACGTTAGGTGTAGGGAAAAGGAAAACACGGTTTTGTTGGATAAGGGATATTTTACTGGCGGCGAGTTAAAGATCTTGATTAATTACATGTACTATACAATGTTGCTAAGCCAAGACTAGACTCGACTTAAGCTAAAAACAAAATAACAAAAACATAAAATAAACATAAAATGAAACGGGATGGTAGTCCGTATGTTTTTTCTATTTTTTCTTTTTCTCATTTTTTTTGTATTTTTTTTTTTTTTTTTTTTTTTTTTTTTTTTTTTGCATACACTCTTGCCCTACCATCCAAAATAATACATCATAGGGGCATTGCATTCCCCTTACACTTGAACTTTTACATAACTTTACAATTAACTATTCTAATGACTCGAATTAAGATAATTGAAAAACTTGGAGTACTTTTAAAATATTTAGCACATATGGGGGTAATAAATGATGTTCTTCCCCATTACTCCATTACACTAGTACTTTAACCATGAGTCCCAATCGTCCCAAAACAATATGTACAAGGATATGACTCGACTTAGCAACCATGTAATCAATTAGATAATTAACTTGGGTTTAAACAAATGTTGTAACAATAATGCACTAAAAATGAGTGCATACAAGGTAGGCTAAGGCGATTTGGGTGTACATTTAAGTGGGGTGTAAACAAATTCTTCCTTTAAGTAAAATGCTTAAAGGTCGAAACGAAAAGATAGGCTCTGAGGGGTGTACTAGGGGTATCGTGTACTAAAAATGAGTACAACGCAAAGGGTGTGGGAGAATTACTTGACCAATGTAGCCAAAGTAATTATAACAAAAACACAGGTGTAAAACAATGGGTTAATCCTAATGCCTCTTATCATGTAGTAAATCTAACTACACGAATGTAGTCTCACTTGTGGCCTCGGAATGGTCCTAACGCAAGTTCTAGAATCTAAGTGCTACCGGTACACGCATCATAGCAAAATGCTTTTCCTACCAATTCTAGGGGCGAACCTCACATATTTGGGGGTGGAAAATTTTTTAGTGGTACGGTTTTTGTGCTAGTCATATAACTCCTATCCGTGAGACGCTCATTAAGATCAAAGTTTCACTCCTATATGTTGTAAAAAATTTTTAATTTGGCACTAAAATTACCCTATCAGGTATTTATCTCAGTTTTATTACACATCTACTATTAAACAAACAAAAATCAAGCGTAATAGCATTATCTAAAATCGTACTTTTACCCCCCCTTACACTTAAGATGAACATTGTCCCCAATGTTCAAATAACAAATGTAAAAGTAAAAAAAGTAAAAGAATGAAATCAAATACTCCCCTGATTCGCTCGGTGGATAATGAAGTAACACGGTTAGATCTTCTTCCAAAGAGAATGTAAAAGCTTCATGACTAATGCATCGCCAAAAGCTTGATCCAAAACATTTCCTTGTCCACAATAACCTGTTAAACCTGAAAAAACAAACACGAAAACCTGCATAACATCGGCGGGATAAACTCTATATATAAGGATATAATGCTTGTGGAATGATAATTTTGCAGATTCCTGGAGATTATAAGTTATAGATTTAATAAAAACTTTTTATGAAAACAAAACTTTCAAAAATTTTCAGAAAATTAAACCTGACGCCGTCAGGTTGTAAATCCTGACGCCGTCAGAAATGATCTGACAGAATTCTCATGTTAAGTTTCCGGAAAATTTTTGGAAAAACCTATACCTTACTTCCTGGAATTCCTGCAAAACATCATTATGACTCGATACAAGCATTTGACTCAAACAAATACTAATATGTATGTTAATTTATTATTATTACGATTCATGTTCATTTGTGTTCTAATAAACCGATTTAGATTTCCCTTACACTTAACTTTTGCAAAATACCTTTATATGTAGTTAAGACGAAGTTAAAAACAAGATAAAGCATTTTCACAAATTAGTTTTGAACATGAATCAATAATAATAAAATTTAAACATACATACGGAAACAAATAAAATCAAACAAACAAATAAACACACAAAGCAAATAAAACTTGGGTTGCCTCCCAAGAAGCGCTTGTTTTTGTTCGAGTCACGAGCCTGACTCTGCCCTTATTTAACGGATAAAGGAAAGGTTTTCCCTACACTTAGGGTTAAGTGCGGGTGATAGTAGCGATACACACCGACTCGGTATGAGTATGCCACGTGAGGAAAGAGTGGTGGATGAATTATATGCTCAAAGGTGCGGGATCCTATCATCATAACCTTACCTAATTCAATTGGGTTAGTGGGCGGATTAAGATTTTCTCCTAGAAAGGGATCATCTTCTATCAACTTCGAGAGACTCCAAGTTAAGAATCCACTTTGACCTAATAAACCCGGTTTAAACCCATAATGTTTCTTGTGATCAATCATAAATGGGTGATGTAAGTATGTAAGGTCATGATTCACTCCTATGTTAGCTTCCTCTCTACAAGGCCTAGAGTCTACTACCTTAATCTTAACATTACCCGGACTACATGGTTTGATGGGTGGATCGGGACCTAATTCAATTCCTAAGTTCACATCTAAGGATGGAAGATTAGGTAACAGTTTTGGTTTAGGCTCCGGTTCATCAAAACTAGGAACTTCCATAGAACTAAAAGAAAGGTTATGACTACAAGTATTCAAACCTATTTCTTCTAGTTTTGTTTCTTCCAAAGGTTCTACTTCAATTGGGGTTCCTATAGTCCCTTCTACTTCTTCCGGGTAAGTCACGGGCGGTGTGTATGCCTCGAATGATGGTAGGACTTGTGGGGTACTTTGTAGGTTTATGTTATTTACCTCATCCTTCCTTGTCTCTATATCAATTATATCCACATCATGTGTTTTAGTAGAATCTAACCCAAACATGTTCCTAAGTATCTCAAATCCTTCTCTAGCCATTTCAAGTTCTAAGTCCGATTCATAAGAATCTTCCCCGATAACATGATTACTATGTTTAATTTGCCTAAAGGATTCATCATGTGTTCCTTGAGATTCAAAGTCATTGATCATAAAACCTAGGTCTTTTTGCTCAATATGCTCATGTTCGGCTAAATCCTCCTCAATCGTTTCCTCAAGTTGTGATGTATACGAACCCATTAATTCATTAAACTTATGGTTCACGGTTAGGAGGCTTTCCTCAAAAAAATTTCAAAGGGTCTTATTAAAAGGAGTTGATCCTAACAATGATTGTTTAATAGAAGCCACACATGCACATAATTCATCAAACCTATCAAACTTTATACCCATCTCCTCTTGTATATATCTAAGATCACTTAAAAATTCATTGGAACAACAGGAAGCAAATCTATCCGTGTAAAGTAATTGTTCCTCTATTGTTAATGATCTAAATGGAATTTCATCCGCCATGGTGACAAATGAAAATGGTTTTACAAACAAAGGGCACAAAGAAAAAGATAGACTAAAGAAATCCTAGAAAAATAAAATAAAAATCTCACTAGAAAGGAATCTAGTGAGTAGACCTATAAAATAAAAAATTCAACCTAAACAATAACTATTCCCCGGCAGCGGCGCCAAAAACTTGATGCGTGGTTTTGCAACCTTACAACAGGTTTTACCTCTCGAGGGATCTCAAGAGGCTTACAACCCCACCAGGCAGTGTACCTGACCGATGTAGTATAGTGTAGTGGTAAGTACGGGGGATTGATCGTTCTCCACAGGGAATAGTGTTCGTTAGGTATGAAAAACTACTCTAATAGGTCTAAGGGTGAGAGAAGATTCTTTTTGTGTTTTTATATTTTTTTATGAAAGCAAGTAAAATCTCGGGTTTGAAAGAGTGGGCGGAATTAGTTGCTAGTCAACTAACCCAAATTACTACGAATGCAAATAAAATAAAATAACAGAAAATGAAAAGGTTGGTGAAAACTTATGTGGAGGGAAATGTGTTTACTTAGATTTCCTTACTCCCTAACTATCTTTTACCGGTTGATTAGTGTGTATTAGTTGCGTGGATGACGGGTGTATTCCTTAATACCATTCGTGGGGTGGCTTACGTACTTCCCCAACTCTACAAGCTCCTATTTCACTCCTATGTCGAGCCGGCTAGGAAGCTCCTAACATGGGATCACTAGAATTCGCTCATGCATTAAATACAACCATAAAAATCTTTAGTATGCATTGGTTCATGTTTCTTAAGACGTTCAAGCAAGTTACCGAATAGGAAGTTAGCCATTTTTCTTAAGCCTAACATAGATAAACAATCATCCAATACAACTAATAACACACTAATAACCAATAATCAATAGCTAGGTTTCATTAGATCTAAGCAAACACAAGATAAATCTAGCCTAACATGTTAAACAAAAGACAAGAACAAGATAGAATCAAATAACACATAGACATATTGAATGATTAATTGATAACTTATCTTCAATGTAACATGGAAGATCTCAAGGCAAAAAGCCTTGAAAAAGCTGCTAAAATCGTCTTAGGGTTTTCACACACAAAGTTCCCCAATAAGTTCCACACTAATGACAAAAAATTGCAAAACTATATATAGACTTTCAGATCTGACGGCGTCACGTTATGGAGTGTGACGCCGTCACCTCGCCGCTTTTAGGGTTCCCGGATGACCTTCTTGACGCCGTCCCTCTTTAGCTCTCCAAAATCCGTTCTGGCTTATCAGGGGTTGACGCCGTCAGAATTAGGGGTGACGCCGTCCCTCTTTAAATTAAGCCGTGACGACCTTGATTAGATTAAAGGGTGACGCCGTCAGAATTCCCATGCAAATTTCCCTGGCTTATCATGAGTAATTTTCACATCCACCTTTTCTTGCCAAGCCATGACGCCGTCCAGGGATAATCCTGACGCCGTCAAAGGTAATTTCCAGCATGATTTTGAGACTTTGTCGTTTTCTTCACTTGTATGCTCCAAAAACGTCCAAAATGCCTCCTTTTCCAGATTTCTTCTCAAAAGTACCTAAAATGACAAAAGGAACGATTTAGGGCAATATTTGATCAAATAAATACGATTTAGGGCTTAAATGACCCCTTAAAAGCGGTACACTTTTCGCTTCATCAGTAGGATAAACAACACCGTTAACCTTTCTAATATCGGCGTGCGTCCGACACCCTTTTGCACTATTGAGTAGCATCCTAAAATAGTAAGCATCTCCTGTTCCTATAGGAACGCTATGAATTCTTCCGATTGATTTACCTTGTTTTCTATGCGTCCAAATTCTTTTTGGCGCATTCCACACAAACTTTGTAGGAAACTCAGCATAAGTTAACTCCCTTGCTGGCGGATAGACTTCATTCATTTTCATCCAACCATCAAACATAGAAACACCAACAGTTGGCTTTTCAACAACAGCTTCAAGGTCTGTGTTTTCATCATATATAACTGGTTGCTCGCCGTCAAGATGAAAGGATAGCCTCTCAACGTTCGGTGTTCTATAATGAATCTCAAAACGAAATATTCTCCAAGCCGCCTCGCAGGCAGATAGGTACCTACAATCCAATAACGACTTAATCTCAGTCACATGTTAGAAACAATTTATGAATTCCTAAAACCATTGTATATTCATTTTAAATAAACCAAGTTGACATCAAATTCGAGTTCAAAATTTTACCTACAATCCAAGTACGCCTGAATCTCATCAACAGCTTTATCAACTTGTTCACCCTCTGCTGTGGTACCCGGCTTATACAACTGTGCCGAGACTCTATCCGGACCTTTGTTTATATACTTAAACAAATATTTAATAGAACCGGTCTGGTTACACCACTCAACATTAATGTGGCATTGATAACGTTTGAGAAGCATAGCGTTATACGGAATAACATAACCGTTATGCAACTGATGACCGTTCTTTTCCACATACTTTCCGTCGTCCCGTCTTCTATACACGGGATAGCCCTCCGCGTCAACGGAACTGCGTTGTGTGAATTTTTTAGGAAAGTGTTTCGTACATCGACCCTCATCCATACAAACCTGTTTTGGTTCATCTTCACTGCAAGGACCATGCATCATAAAATCAGAAACCAACTTGTACAAATCCGGGTCCTCGTCTTTATCTGGTATCTCGGCGGAAATGTATTTATCAATCTGATCAGCGCTTGGAATCTTGTCGTCCTTGTGCAAGAACAAACAAACATGCGCGTGAGGAAGTCCTCGCTTTTGGAACTCAACGGTGTACACAACTGCAAAATTTTGTAACATTTAGTTTAAAGAATAGAAATGTATAAAATTGGTGACATAATAATAAATTCATTATGGTAAACATTTAAATATATAGTAACAACTTATGTACATTACCTGCTTTAAAGCGTCCAAATAAACGCAGCTCTTTCAAATCAATCATTAACTGGTCGAGTTTCATCTTAAAAACTCTTGTAAGCACATCAGGGCGATCTGTAGCAGCAAGGTTATGCTCTAGCATGTATCTTGCAATCTCCGGCCACTTAGGATTGCAAGTAACGGTAATAAACAAATCGGGACAGCCATACCATCTACACAACGCCATGGCATCCATATAATTTTGTTTCATGTACCTTGGTCCGCCGGTAAACGAAGAAGGCAATATGACGGGCTTTCCAAGGGTAGTGGGGTCGTTATTACCAGAAGCAATACTCTGACGGATGTTTGAGTACGTATCACATCTAAGTTTTGTCTGTTTTGATCGATGGTAAAACAAACGTTCCGTCTCAACCATAGTGTAACCATCCACAAGAAATTGCTGAAACAAACGACCTCCTCGCGTAAATAAATTTTCTTGATTTGGACGATCCATTATCTGAAAAGCAAACCACTCCCTCATACTAACTGTTTTGTCAATCTTATCGACGGAAGGGTCGGAGTTGTCAGACCGAACAGATCGTGTGCCAGGTTTCTTTCTATGCGGTATACCCAAATAATAACCATCTTGCACCCGTGGCATCAACAAAGGGTATTGTAAAGGAAGGTACATAGGATGGAAAATATTGATACGTTGCAAACCTTCACGATACTTTTCTATCACAATATCTCTATCTTCTATACATGTATCGAAGTCACCTACAATAAGACCAGCAACCTCGTCTGATGTTGGAAGATTATAATTCCGTCCATCTTTGCCTCGCTTTGCGATGAGCTTTATTTTTATATTCTGTTCGTTGTCTTCGTTGTACCGGTCACGCACTCTTCTAAATGTTTTTACCAATTCACTAGATGAGTCTAAAACATCTCTTACCTGACCGGTAATGTTTCTATCAATACGGTCATCTGAAGGGCTATGAACAGATGACGATGAAGAACTGCTGCAAATAAGAAGATTAACATGATTAGAGATAACTTAAGAAAATTAAAAAACACATTTTACTCAATATGTATAAACAAATTAAAAATTAAAAAATCGGTGGTTACCTTAAAGCTCTTGCTCGATTCTCATTTTCATTAGCTGTGTCATATATATACAATTGTGCAAATTTAGGAGGAGCACCTTCTTCCGGAAGCAAACTACCAATGCTATGGTATGTTTGTCCATGCAGCCTGAAGACGTATGGAGCCCGGCCTTGGTTGTTGATTTTAGTGTCCACCTTTCCACCCATAGAAGTGAATGCGAACATGCTATTGTATGTTCTTATATTATTTCTGAAATTTTTACTCTTAGCATCGTCATTAAAAAACAAATCATGCAACGGCTGTGGAGCAGGCGGCGGTTGTTCTACAAACACTTTTCCCTTGCCACAACATATACTATAGGGTTTGTTTGTTGGATTGGCGTTTCCTTTTCTCGCTTCAGCCTCCCATACCAAAGCATGACATTCTGTGCACTCAAACGTCGGGTCTCCATGATCAAAGTACTCTGCAAATTCAATTATGTTATTACTAACCGTTAATGTGTATTTGCATACTAACATTTTTGCATGAGGCGTTGGTATATGAGTTAAAGGAATTACCTTCAGATACACCACCGTACTTGTCATATTCTTTCCTGACATGCCCACCGTCAACATTAAGATTAAATCGAACAGGCGTTTGAGACCGTAAAGCTGGTCTCTTAGCTGACCTCTTTGTTCTTCTTGATGATTCACCTACTTGATATGTTGATTTTTTCGTTGTTACAGCAGGAATGGTTGTTGTAACACCAGGCGTTGATATTATGTTGTTGCATTGATTAGCACGACTAATAGATGGTGTTTGCAAACAAATTGAAAACAGCATCATGGCCATAATTAAAACCAAATTCAACATGTAACAAAGTTTCTCTTAATATATTACACATACAAAAACTCACCGTTTGAAACGTCAGTCAAAGGAGATTGTTGTCTAAGTGTGGTGCCAACTGATGTAACTTGACCACAACTTGTTTGCAAACCATCACACATGGTTCTACTACGATTAAGAGTGTCACTCGTGCTCGAAGCAAGTGGAGTAGTTGATGCTATAAATATTTTAATTAACAATGTTAGAAAATAGTATCATTTTTACAAAGTTTATACTATATAACACACATGTATATGTTGCTTACCAGTTGAGTTTCCAGAAGGTTGAGTTAGGATGAACGCGTTAGAGGAACGATTTGTTATAACTGTTTGTGGTTGGTTCGACATAAGTGAAAAAGGACCTACCGAATTTATTTGTAAATGATGTTGTTAGACATATATGGTCGTGCAACAACATTTTTAAGTAACAAACATATAGAATAAATTTGATGCAAAAATTTAGGTCAAAAAGGAGAGTTTTAAAAATACCGTTTGAAAAGGCGTTCAAAGTATATTGTCTTTTTCATGTTGAAGCCAGCGTAGATGTTTGATGATCACTTGTTATAGCAGGAGTGGTTTTTGTAACACCAGCCGTTGATATTATGTTGTTGCATTGATTAGCACGACGAATAGATGGTGTTTGCAAACATACTGAAAACAGCATCATGGCCATAATTAAAAACAAATTCAACATGTAACAAAGTTTCTCTTAATATATTATACATACAAAAACTTACCGTTTGAAACGTCAGTCAAAGGAGATTGTTGTCTAAGTGTGGTGCCAACTGGTGTAACTTGATCACAACTTGTTTGCAAACCACCACACATGGTTCTACTACGATTAAGAGTGTAACTCGTGCTCGAAGCAAGTGGAGTAGTTGATGCTATAAATATTTTAATTAACAATGTTAGAAAATACTATCATTTTTACAAAGTTTATACTATAACACACAAGTATATGTTGCTTACCAGTTGAGTTTCCAGAAGGTTGAGTTAGGATGAACGCGTTAGAGGAACGATTTGTTATAACTGTTTGTGGTTGGTTCGACATAAGTGAAAAAGGACCTACCGAATTTATTTGTAAATGATGTTGTTAGACATATATGGTCGTTTAACAACAGTTTTAAGTAACAAACATATAGAATAAATTTGATGCAAAAATTTACAACGAAAAGGAGAGTTTTAAAAATACCGTTTGAAAAAGCGTTGAAAGGATTTTGTCTTTTTCGTGTTGAAGCCACCGTAGATGCTCTAAGATTAGCATTGCCAACGGAGTTGCAAAGAACAGATTTTTGAGATTCTGAGGTTGGAAAACATATCGGAGTCAGGAAAAGCTACAAATATTACGTATATGACATCTATAACAGAAATATATATTTATTCCAACACGATCTTAGGATCCTTTATTTGTTAAAAAGGCAATACAAAAGTGTATGTAAAAAGTACATGGACAATACTAAAAAGGATAGATATATAACCTAATTGTGATTGAAGAGTTGAAGTTGTAGTTCGCCTAACATGTGTAGTTGCAACTGGAGTTAACGGTGATAACTGAGTTGCAAGCGGGACGTGAGTATTTAAGGGCAATACGTTGTTTCTGGTTTCAAAATTTAATCCTGAAATCATATAAGTAATATAGGCGATTTAGAATAGGTTGAGTAGGTAACATAAACTATGAGAAGATGAGCAAAAAGTAGTTTTGTATGTAGTCAGTGAAGAAATAACTCACGGGTAGTAACGTCTTGAAGAGGTAGTCTACTATAAGGTCTTCTTTGTTTGTGTGTAAAATGCGTAGATGAGCCTACAATTCGAACCAAAATTATGAATACACAGATACTTGTATTAGCACTTTGTAATATGTACAAAGCAAAACCTACGTCAAAAAAAAAAATAATAAAAAAATAAAATAAAAATAAAATATCAAATTATTTCAAACCTGAATTATTTGACGGCTGCGTTGAAGATGTATTTGATAACGAAAATGAATGGACGTTTTCCTTTAGTGGATCATCTAATGCAAAAAAATATAGTAAATTATTGACCACACAACAAAGTTATATTATGTTGTTTTTTATATATACACAAACTTACATGTCAAAAGCTCGGCCAAAGAAACTCTTTTGCTTGAAGGTGGTGTGAGTAGATCTGACAATGGAGCTCGTGGGTTTGAATCTTGAGGCGTCGGTATATGTGTTAAAGGAACGCTTTGCTGTTTCGAAGGTTGAGGGTTTTGCCCGGAAAAACTTAAATTTTTACGTTTCCTTATATCTGGTTGTTTGTATTCTGCCATTGTTATGCTGCAAGTTTTAGAAGAGCATGTAATTTAGAATTGTGTGATTTTCAGTTGTGTTAATCGAATTCTAATTACAAAAGAACTTATATGTATTTTATAATTGCAAGAATAAGATACATTGAATAAAAAGATTTGTAATTGATTTTGAAAATCAAAATAGGTATGAGTATTTTTGTAAAGTCAATTTGATTTGCTGCATGAATGATGCATAACAAATGTTTATAACTGAAACAATTTATTTTGTATTAATAACATTAACTCACATTGAATGACATTAAAGATGAAAATATAAACACAACTGAATATTGTAACTGAAATCTTATAATCCAAACGTTCAATAATCAAGATTTATTAAAAGGAAGCCTATGAGTAATTCTATTACATAAAACTACTACATAGACAACTTTTTATGAAAATATATTGATTAACAAAAGCGAGGTGAAGCATATGCGTAGATGTTGGAAGTTCAATCTTCACTGAATAAGCTTAAATCTACAACATAATCATCTGTTAACTCATGACCCATTGCCCGTAATTCGTTGATCAATCCATATGCCTTTAGAAGTCTCGAGCTTACACCTTTTAAAACCTTTTGACACTCATCATGATCACCTACATTGAGTTTAAGCCAGTCAAGCAGAATGTTAACATCAAGTTCATCTGTGACATTAAAAAAACATTGAGAAATATATAGTTAGTATCAAAACACATATGTATTCAACTTTAGTAAACCAAATATATGAAAATGACCTTTTTTATTCGTCGAAGAATCACCGTCTTCAAAGACCGATTTAAGAAACCTCAATGTTGCGTCCACTTTTGAACTTGCTTGTTTAATGGGTTCATCTCCATGTTGACTGTTTGGTTTAGGGTCGTGTTTTAGATCAGCGAATTTGGAGTTATTGTCATGTGCATGTATCCTTGTATCTTGAATATTTTGATGGTTTGATGATGCCATGTATAAAACGTGGGATGTGTTGGTATAAGAAGATATACATAGATGATGAGTATATATATATATACTTAGGTGTAGGTGGTTGTTAAACGAATTAGGGTTTATTTTTTGGGTTTTTTGGTTCCAATATTTACACATATGGCCCATGATTATAAGCAATATGTTAAATATGGTTTTATATATAAAATCTATACTATAAAAGTGAGTAAGATAACATGTATAGAAAGTGAATGACATCCATATATACTTGCATGCAAATATTTTAATTAAATTAAAAAGAATAAAATCCCAAAAATGTCTAATAAAAATTAACCAAAAACAAAAATAAATATTATAAAAAGTAGTAAAAGTGAATACCAAAGGATGACATTATTTAGAAAAGGATGACGACATACAATTACGATGTTTTGACTATCAAAAATCGTCGTTGTCGTCGTCCGTATCATCATCGGATGGTGCATCATCATCATTAATGAAGTCGGCTAAGTCATCTTCATCGTCTGTCTCATCCGAAGATTGGTCACTTTCAAGGTCCTCTAAACCAATCCCATCTTCCTCATCCGTACCTTCTTCCACGGTATCGCTAATGTGAATAGCGTTATCTACTTCAATGTCATCATCCGTTTCTTCGTCAATCAAACTAAACGGATTTGCATTGGATGACGACGTCCTTGGTTTCTTGTTCGAGCGACGGAAAGTGAGAGGCGCATCCTCATCCGGGTCCTATGTAAAAAAAATTGACAAAATTAACATTAATAATAACAAAATAATATCTATTCCGTATTCACACTTTAGACAAAATAATAACAAAAATAAAAAACAAACTATAGCAATGATCAAAAACAATACTTTGTCGTAGTATATTTTGAATGTCATCATAAAAACTTTTTTTTTTTTTTTTTTTTTTGGTTATAATGCTAATGCATTTACCTCGTCAGAAGAGCTAATATTAACAACTTTTTCATCTGTCATCAAGCTTCCGCGTTTTTTAGAGACGGGTTCACCCTGTACAATATTTGTTTTTAAATTAAATCTATATTAAAGTGTATATTATTTATCTAAAAAAATATATGATGACAAATTTTCAGTGCAATATAAAAGTGTAAATCTTACCACATCGTCATCTGATATCTCAATCACCGGTATATCTTTCACGGGCACATCTCCAGAATTTGATGCCTTATCGTTCTCTTGTTTTTTGCTTGCCTACATTGACAGAAACATAATCACAATATATATATATATATATATATTATATATATATATATATATATATATATTTTATATATATATATATATATATATATTATATATATATATATATATATATATATATATATATATATACGTATCTATATAACAAATTCTTGTTAAAAATGAATTTAAAAACAAAAAAAAAAAAAAAAAAAAAAAAAAAAAAAAAAAAAAAAAAAAAAAAAAAAAAAACTACACTTGGTGAATCGTTGTTCTTAACCATATTGTGACAAAAAAATAATAATAATATTATGACAAATGTGCAAGGAATATTTGTTTGGATTTATAGAAAATGAAGGTCAATATATTAGGAATGGATTCATATAATATTGTATTTTATTTGTAGATTACACCTAATTTGTTATGTATTATATGAAACAAATGTTTTACATGTATATAATGATACTATCTAAAACATGCATTTTTGTTATAAGTATTTTAGTCAAATATTGAATGAAAAAGTTATGAAAGATATACACGGTTTACATATTTTTTTAAATTTGTAAAAAGAGATAATATGTTTTTTGAACATGTTAAAAGACTAAATAAAAAGATGATTTTATGACATTGCTTGTTATAAGATCTATAATGATAATGATTACATATTTGATACTCGGTTATACTTTCCATGTTATCTCTTAACTCATTCATTATTAGCGCCGGATCAAACCAACTATAACTCCATCTCTCTCTAAAAAACCATCTCATCTTCTTGATCACTTGGAACGGTCACATCAACATGTATTTTTTTTTCCTTTTTTGTTTCATACATATTCTTGATCAGTTGGAACGAATGTCATAACCGATATTGAGTGAGTAGCAAAGTCTCTAAACCTATTTGCATGTATATAATCGGCTATGTTTTAGGGAAATTAAGTGTAGTGAATCTATTATTGCGTTTGTTTTATTTATGCTTAAAGATGGCTGATTTGAATCAATCTATTTTGGGATTTCACTAATTGAGTATATCGAATAGTACAGATTTATGATGTTTAGGCAAAAAGTTTATGATACGTTAGCAATGATCACGTGATTATTTGTTCTACATGTATTCAAAGTAATTGATCATAACCATAGTTTATTAGTTAAAAGTTCAAATGGTCAATTAATAGGTTATTGATTGATTTAGGTTGATTTTTTAAACAATTGAGATGAAAATGACAAACGATTTATTTAAATTAAATATGAGTATAACAAAAGTACACCAACTACTTCAATCTACTTACAAAATTGTAAATGTAATGATTGTTGTTTGCAAACAACATTTATACAAAACTAACTACTTATAGAAGAAGTTGCTATGCACTGAGGAGATGTATATCTTCAATGTGTTGAGTATTCTTGCACGACAAATGATGCCTAACAAAAATCTGCAAAACGAATAGCAGAAAAGAAAAGCATGCATTGTATACATAAAAGAGAAGTGTTACCTGCATTTTAAAAGTTACATACAGAATTTACCAACCATTAGACATAAAAATTTAAAATGATAATGTTCATAAATTATGAATGGGACTCCCCATATGCAAAGACAATCCAAATTGTCTAAAATAGTAGCAGGTAATTGTCCAAAATATGCAGAAAAACATAGTCAAAATAAAACAGTCTGAAAAAAATGTCTGTAAATGCAAAATAGTTGCATTTATTTATTATGACTGATCGATCTTCACTTAGCAGCTTCTTTCTCAATCTCACTATCTTGAATCTATTTTTTCAAGCTTGCACCATCACTTTCATGATCCACAGCTTCTTTCTCAATCTTAATATCGAGAATCTGTTTTTTCATGCTTGAACCATCACTCTCATGATCCACATCGGATGCACGTTTGCAACTATTTAGTTTACCAACTGGCGTAGTATTTTCATCGGTTTGAGATTCTAGATCATGGATATGAAAACAACATCAAAACATATTAGGTATGACTGAGTCTTATAAAATGAATTTATTAAAAAATACGAAGCACATACCAACGGAGTTATGTGAGGCACTGCAGAACTTGTCGCATCGGCATCCTGTTTAACAGTTAATTGTTAAAGACTGAACAACAATCATAATGGAGTATGCGTTATATCAATTTATGTCTCATAAATCATTACCTTCACCGGAGTTGCAATGGCAACAACAGAGTTCAAAATATCAGCATCGTCCGTAAGACGGAGCACAGTGAAGACAGGCAATCGTTTTTTTGGCATTGAGCTCGTCGATGGCAACTTTAAAAGCGTACTTCTTTCCAACCAAGTTGGTGATCTCTTTTGGGAATACTTGATCTTCCGCATTCTACATGGAACAAAACACAATAATTTTGGGCATCATTATCTTGTATTAACCAAGTACGTTGTTAATTTAAATATATTATCAAACTTTTTAATTACCTTGCATCCATACTTGTCACAAAGCTGGTAGGCAGACCTACCAACCATTGCCTGCACTTCATCATTAAAGAGCGACAACGATATCGTTCCTGATTCATCTTGAACTCTAATTTGAAGACGAAACCTGAACACAAAATAAAAATGCACAAAATTAGTAAGGCGATGGTTCCAACTATCTGTCGTATTACTATTACAGGCAACTTAGTAAGAGATGATGATAAAATAGTTACTCAGTTTTGATGCCGGTAACGATCATATCACATTTGGTGCATCTCCACTCATTAGGTATTTGATATCCAAACGTCTTTTTGGTTTCGGTCTCAAGGTCAACATACTGACTTTCTTTAACAACCTTTTTATTACACTTCCGGCAACCGAGGTACCACCATCCCTCTTCCTCATGAATAGCAATTATTGTTCCAACAATTACGCTTGCCTTACCCTGAAAATGGTGTCAATCGATATTTAGTTTATTATAGCATTTCGTATATTTTATAAAAGGATGATGGTATAGAAACTGAAACCTGATCCACATCAAGAAGTTCCACAATGTTTTTGACCTGCAACTTATTCAGGAATTCATCTCTAGTTGAATGTTTAGATTGAGTTGAGATACGGGAAGCCGTATTATCACATTTTGATTGATCCTTATCAGCAAACAATCTAAAAAAACAAAATAACTAACTATTTTAACATAAAAACAAATGTATAGGATTTAAAGGACGATATAATCCGGTAAATTGTAAGCAGACCTTAGCCTATAGAACTCCACATCCATAAATTCTTCTTTTGGAATGAATTCGTTGCCGTTGAACAGGAAAAGCCTTGTCCCATTATAGGCGTTTTGAACTCCCATTTTGCCTATTTGTAAACAATATTGAATAAGATTAACGGAGTCTTAACATATAGGACAATATCATATGTAAAATGAATTAGATATACCGTCCCAGATCTTCATCATGCCAAATTGAAGAATTAACATGATTTTACCACGGTTGGGGCAGGCATCAACAAAATCTTGAAACTGTTGTGCATATGCACCCCACAAAGTGCATCTGAGTTCGTTACCACTGCAAATACATTGAAAATAAGAAAAACACCAAAATAGAATTAAAAAATAAGAAAAACACTACAAAGATGTTGTACTAACTCGGCATCAGCAAGGGTCAACGGCTTCTTTTTGCCTGATCTGCCATTCTTATCGTAATTGTCCAAATCGTCACAAGCAACCACATGTCCAATTACATCTACATAATTATAAATACAAAGCAATATGTAAATTTTTATATAATGATGCGGTTATACAGATAGAGGCTAGTATAAGAAAAAGGAACAAATATTACTTACCAAACTGGCCGTCTTCTTCCTGTTGCAGATCGGCTATTGTTCTGAATGCTCTAAAATCAAACCCATAAACAGAACCGGTAAAATCAGGACACGGTTCAATGATTGTGTTGGACAAAAAACTGAGACGAAGTGGTTTGTTGACCATGCGATACTTGGGCTGAATCTCCCCAAGACTATATCGAGATAGTGTAACAGCAGTTCCTTCTTCAACCTTGTTCTTAAAGCCATTAACCAATGCCATACGCATTGTAGCCTGCATCTTAGTGCCCTGTTCAAATCCAATACAAAAAACAAATAGTTTAGTAACTGAGTTGTAGGATTAATTGTTAATCTTAAGTTATAATAATAAACTTACTTACTCATCCATAATCACTAATTCCATGTTTTTCAAACCTTGTTTGCCATAAACGTCCTGCATCCAAGATCTTACTATTTGCACGCGCAGTTTGATGTTGTCTTTAACGGCCGATAAGTCATTGATAAACCCTGCAACATATGTAGCCATGGCTGTTATGCTTGTTGAAAGTGATAATTTGAAAGGCTAATGTGGTAAAGAAAATACAACTTACATACATTATATAGACAGAAATGTAACTACATTTAGGAAAGTCTAAATACACATAAATTAGGAAAGTATTCTCCTAATTGTTCTGATCATCATACAAATTTATTTTAATATTTATAACCATTTTCCCCAATTATCAATTTTATAACATTAAAACATACGAAATTCAATTTTATAACATTATGATAAGCATTTTCCCCATTTTTCACCAATTTACCACAAATTCATTATTATTGCATACGAAAATCATTTTCCCCAATTTTTCACAATTTTCCCCAAATACTAAAATTGTTAGGGTTTCATACAAAATTGATTATAATGCGAATTATTTAAGGCTTTAGTAATTTATGAACATACTATAATTAATCAGCATAAAAGAGCATATGCAACAAACAATTCAAAACGAAATTGAAACAAAATATAAAAAAATAAATAACTTACACATTTAAAAAATAACAAAATCAACATCTCTATCAATCGGCTTACAAAAATAGATGAAACCGAAACGTAAGGAGGAAGTGATTATTTTGATTATTATCATCAAATGACTTTTTTTTGATTTATGGAAACAGTTTCGTGTATTAGAGGAGCGTAATGGAGATTTGGAGTATTGGAATTGAAACTGATTTTTAATGAACATAATTAATACTTTACACAAATAGATTTGCGTGGAGAAGAAGGTCAATGGGAGGAATTGAAACTGATTTGCGTGGAGAGGAAGGAGAGGAAGGAGCGTATTGTTCATTTGAAGCTAAATAATGAACATAATTACTACTTTACACAAATAGTGTTGTGCAGGGCTGGTGTTGTACTTTGAAGCTAAATAAGGAATTCCACATCAGAGCATTAAACGAATTTTTAATGCGGGATGCTTAATAGGACTTGTACAAAACCTTATTATATTAGATAAAATAGATGTGTGGCTATAAATTCTTCTCATTCTTCTCATTTTAATTTTTGTTCTAACCGGATCCCTTCCCCTTACTTAATATCTACTACAAAGGTTGATTTTCACAAATATCAATTATGATTACAAATCATTTACTTAATATCTACTATATTACCAAATGCCTCTTGGCCCAGCAGTATGTGAATGGCCAATCAACCTAGATGTTGTGAGTTCAAGTCTCGTTGTAGACATGTGAGATATAATTTGTGAAATAGGTGGTGTAGGATGTAAAACTTTGCCGTCTGTAGATCCAATGAAACAATCATCACCATCCATTTTTCGATCAAAAAATAAAAATAAATAAACTTTTAAACATTTTTTAAAAATTAAATATCTCACAAACCGTTAATTGTTACGCAAAACGAATCATATCATCCCGACGAGAATTAAATCATCTTTCTATAGATGGGCATTTCGATATACTTTTGACGAATTTTTTTTCAGTTGCGTCTGAAAAATTCACATGTGATTTTTCCAGACGTAACTGAATCACAAATCACATGTGATTTTCCCAGACGCAACTGAAAATATATATATATATATATATATATATATATATATATATATATATATATATATATATATATATATATATATATATATATATATATATATATATATATATATATATCGAAGTGCCCGTCAACTAAAAGATAAAAAAAATACTCGTCGCAATAGTGTTTTTTTTTTCACTTGACGATTTACCGTTTGCAAGATATTTTATTTTTAAAAAATATGTGAAAAGTAGGTTTTTTTAGATAATTTTGATTTTACATTAATTTCAACTCTAAAAAGCATTTTTCCTTAAAACTTACAAAATAAGTAAAGGAGTAAATTTCACCATTCGTCCTTGTGGTTTAGACCAAATCCCACCGTTCGTCCCTGATCTTTTTTTTTTTTTTTTGCACCGGTCGTCCTTGTGGTTTATATATATAGCACCGTTCGTCCTTATCTCTAGAGATAAGGACAAATAGTGTTACATAGTTTTAGGCCAAATTTTTGAGATATGGACGAACGGTGCTACACATGTAAACCACAGGGACGAACGGTGCAAAAAAAAAAAAAAAAAAAAAAAAAAAATCAGGAACGAACGATGCAATTTACTCTAAGTAAAGTGATTTTATTAAAATAACCTCAAGTCATAAATCCTAAATGTCTACGTCTTATCAACAGTTATGTTTCTTCAACGATCATTTTTCATTCATCTAAAATGGTTTTCTTTTACCAACTAAAATTAATATAATATGTTTCCAATATTTTAATTAATTAAGTTCTTTAAAATTTTATAAGGATGGGCATTTCGAACCGAATTCCGGAACCGAATCGGGACCATACCGAAACGGTACCGATTCTCGATATACGATACGGTACCGGTACCACGAAATAAGGCAAAAAAAATCGGTACCTTTCGGGAACGGTACGGGACTAATTCGGGAAATCCCGATTCGGTACCGAATAGGGATGAGCATGGTACCAGAATGGTACCGAACCGTACCGAATTAGTGGTACCGTTTTTTTACCGAGCATGAAAAGGGGTACCGGTACCGTACCGTACGGGATTTTGGTACCGGGAAATCGGTACCTATCCAGTACTTCCCGTTTTTTGTTAAACAAAAAAAAAAAAAAAAAAAAAAAAAAAAAAAAAAAAAAAAAATATATATATATATATATATATATATATATATATATATATATATATATATATATATTATATATATATATATATATATTATATATAGTAGCTCATGCTAGTAAAAATAGGACAAAACATATCACCAAATTTATCGTAACTTACAAACGTTCCAAAACGTATAAAATTCCACCAAAAACATATGAAATCGTTCAAATAAACATACTAAACCATTTTCAACGAAGACAATTAATCGTTTAATCTTGTATAACTCCCTTCCCTTTTTCTTTAGCGTTTTGCTTGGCAATCCCATCTTCGATATCTACACATAGGACAAAACAAGCATAGTTAATAACAATCATATCAAAGTCAGTAGTCATATACAATATATCAAAGTCAGTATATCAAAGTCAGTATCCCATCTTCGATATCAGTAGCCATATACAATATATCAAAGTCAGTAGCCATATACAATATATCAAAGTCAGTGTAACTACAATATATTTTATATGTTCTAGTGTAACTATCAAAGTCAGTAGCCATATACAGAAATTGATAAGTTATTACCTTGTGCAACATCATCATCATTTAATAGATCGTCTATGTCGTCTATTATAGTTTTTTTTTTGGACTTTCTTACCCAATATTGGGTACATATCAACGCCTCAACTACGGGATAAGACAAGTTTGTCCTATACGGGTCAAGAACACGGCCTCCCGTACTAAAAGCCGACTCTGATGCAACAGTGGTTATTTGGATTGCCAAGATATCTAAAAAATAATAAAAACTTGTGAAAAAACAACAATATAAAACATAAGTAATAAAATCATCAAAGAGAATAGTAAATTACCTTTAGCCATTCGAGATACTATTGGAAATCTTGGAGCATTTATTTTCCACCACTCGAGAATGTCAAAATCACTAGTAAATCTAATTCGCGGCTCATTTAGGTACCTAGTTAACTCGGTATCCATTTCAATGGAGCCGGAGTCTTCTAAATTCAAGAAATCATCCAAAAAGTCATTTTCCCCAACATATGATTTGCAAGATTGTTGATTCTTGGTATTTTTAGATGAGCTTTTTGACACAACCGTGTCAAACCTTGTTTTGTATGTTTGAAACAAAACTCCCATTCTATTCACAACTTCTTTCAACATCTCCCTTACCATGGCGTTAAGAGCATCATCGGGTAAAGGACTTTCACTAGACATGTTATACTCCAACATCTTTTTGAACCCATGTGAAACAAGTTGTTGTTTCATAGTCGGGTCCAACAAGGTGGCAAAATACATATAATCATTAAGCTCATCAAATTTCCCCCAATACCTATTATATTTCTTAACCATATCACCAACCATGTGACAAAACTCGGGTTTAGTCGCCCAATAACGAAGATGTTTGTCTATATCTAGAATTTCTCTATAAAAGAGATGCGCTAAGGGCTTTGAAGTGGAGGAAATTAGCTCGGTTTTAGTTTTGAATTTTTCTAGAAATTCAACAACGCCTTCACACACACCAAAATCCGAATGTTCCGGTATTCTCTCAAGATCACGATAATAACAATCATCTTCAAGTTCATATTTGAAAAACACTTCCCTTAACGAGCATGCAATCTTTAACATATCATGTTTGGAATTCCATCTAGTAGGACATTCACCACACAAAAATTTATTTGATTCAAGGTTAGCTTCTTTCATGCAACTTTTGAACTTATTTATCCTTTGTGATGAATACCTAATATATTTAACCGCATTTGCTACACATTCCACATGATAATTCTTTTCCTTTAAACCTTCTTTAACAATAAGATTAAGAATGTGAGCCATGCATCTAATATGAAAATGCTTCCCATCATCATATATTTTAGCATTAGGCAACTTTTTAATCAAATGAGCTAGTGCCTTATCATTATTTGGTGCATTGTCTACGGTCATAGTCATCACATTCTTAATCCCCCAACCAACAATACATTTAATCAAATCACTACTAATATCCTCCCCTTTATGACTGCCAATAAGTCTAGGGTTTATAATCCGTTTGTGCATATTCCATTCATCATCAATAAAATGGGTCGTGACAACAATGTAGTTTGTTTTTTGACAACTACTTGTCCATGTATCGGTAGTCAAGTGAACAGTAGTGGTTGGCTTTGTTAGATAAGCTAACAACTTGCTTCTTTCATCTAGGTAATACTTTGAAACATCCCTAGATAACTTATGTTTAGATGGCAACATAAATCTTCCATTGCAAGCATTAGTATATTCAACAAAAGCCTCATGTTCAACAAACTTGAAAGGTATCTCACCAAAAAACAAACATGTTAATCAATGCTTTTTTTATCCTACTTTCATCATGTTTCCAAGTTTGTAAACTACTAGTACCTTCACCGTTAGAATTTTTTTTTAAACTCTAAATGAGTTTGTTGTTGAACTTTGTTTTTAGGGACATATTTAGGATTAGAAGGACAAGGATAATGTTTATGAAGACCGGAAGTACCGTTGGAACCGCTGGCCGTTATAGTCTTGTTGCAAAACTTGCACAAAGCCCTTCTTAAACCATTCTTTTTCACCCTAACCGGATCAAAATGTTGCCAAATCAGAGCCCTTTCCTTATTTGTTTTTTCATAAATTTCATACTCTTCTTCTTCTTCTTCTTTATCACCATTTCTTTTTCTTTTGCTACTTTGAGCTTTTCGAGCTTGTGTTACAACAACTGAGGGTTCACTATCGTCACCCGAATCCGATTCATCAATATTCAATATTGGAGTTTCTTCGACAATTGTGTCATCACTCTACACAAAACCATTATATACCAATTACATCAGTTGTGAATATGGCCTATGGCCTATTGAATTCGACAATAGTGAAGATCAAAAAAAGAACAGTATGAAATTTATGAAAAAAAAGAACACAAGGCTACTGAATTCGACAGTTGTGAACAAAAAAAGAACACAAGGCTACTGAATTCGACAGTTGTGAATATGGCCTAAGGCCTATTGAATTCGAAAATAGTGAAGATCAGTTGTAAACAAAAGGCTACTGAATATGGCCTATTATGACACTTTTTAATGTTAATTAATCAAAGAAAAAAAAAAACAAAAAACTTACGTACCTCCATTTTTAGTGATGATGATGATTGAGATGAATTATTGGTGCAAACTTTATGATTCTAATGATTGATGATATGTTAGGGTTTGATGATTGGGATGATATGTTAGGCAAAACTTAAACCCTATGTTGATATAAATAATGCCTAAACACGTTATTAATATTTTTCGATATCTCTACGTTTTGATAATCACAAAATGTAAAATCATTAATCGGAAAATTATGACGTAAACAAGTATTTAGTTGTAAATATCTATTTCTACAACTCAAATCACTTAAGGTATGAATGAACTAATGCTTAATGCATTATATGATCAAAGGAACATTTTCTTAATAACTAGATTTTTTATAAAACATCAAAAACATTTTATATATTTTTGAAAAACATTTTTGGCATTAAATAAAAATGTTTAATCTTTTATAAAAATATGAATTCAAATTTTTAACCAAAATCAGTTAAAATGTTCCAGAAAAACCTTCCCCACAAAAGGACAAAATTGGCCAACGGACAGAAGGGGCGGCCCCCTTAATTTTACTAGGCGGCCCCCTTAATTATTAAGGGGACCGCCCCCGCTCCAGTAGACTTCCAGCTGTCCAATTTTTCTCCTATAAATACCAGTCTTCTCCTGGACTTTTACTCACCTTTTGCACACTAAAACTTTCTGTTCTAAATTCATTCTAAACATTGTAAATCCTTTGATCATATTTTCTTAAGCATTGGTTTCTAAGTGATCCAAGCTTCCACCACCAAAAGTGCAAAAGAAGAACTCTACTTCAACTAGTGAAGAAGTGTTATTACTTACCTCATTCAATTGTGTTGTTGTGTAAAGTGTTGTGTAGTTGTGATAAGTAGATCTAAGTGTAACTACGTAGTTGTGTTGTAAATTTGTTGTGAAGTAGTTGTGAATAAGTAGTCGTGAAGTAGAAGTCGTGAAGTAGTCGTGAAGAAGTCGTGAAGAAGTCGTGTAGAAGTTGTGTATAAGTTGTGAGATTGGTTCTAGCTACGATTAGGACTCGACATCTAGCTTTGTGTCGTTAAGCCGGTGTAAGCTAAAGTTGTGTAAGGTTTCTCCGCCATAAGGGAGTTTGTTGACATAGTGAAGAAAACTCTCGAGTAGGTGACTCGAGGAGTGGAGTAGGGCAAGGAAGGTGTCCTTGTAGCCGAACCACTATAAATCTCCGTGTTGTGGTTTGATCTTTCCATCTCTCTCTCTTATTTCATTACATTTACATTACTTGCATTACTTATCTATATTTGTTTATATATGTTCATATTGATCAAGAGTTGAATTCACATAAGATAGAATCGAAGTCTTTAAAAAGTAAACAAAAGTTTTCATAAATTAAAAAGACGTAAAACTATTCAACCTCCCTTCTAGTTTTCCACAATTGGTATCAAGAGCCACGTCAAACAAGATTTTTAAAATTAACTGTATTTTGAAACTTGAAACGATCTATGGAATCTGAAAAATATTTAGAAGGGCAATCTATGCAAAGACCACCACTATTTGAAAGTGATGGATTTTTATATTGGAAAAATCGATTCGAAACTTATGTGAAGTCAAAAGATCTAGATCTTTGGCATGTTATTACTAATGGTGATTTTTTACCTATTCAACATAATCTTGAAACTAAAAAGGATGAAATTGTACCTTTTGAAAAACAAAGTGATGATTTAAAAAGAAAACTTTCTAAAAATAATGAAGCTAAAATGGTTATTTATAATGCGCTACCACGTAAAGAATACGAAAGAATCTTTATGTGCGAAACCGCAAAAGAAATTTGGAACTCTTTACTAATAACTCACCAAGGTAATAGTCAAGTCAAAGATAATAAAATAGATCTTCTTGTTCAACAATATGAACAATTCACGATTCCGGAAGAGGAATCAATTGATAATGCATTTGCTAGGTTTAACACAATCATCACAAGTTTAAAGGCACTTGATGAGAGTTTTTCTAGTAAGAATTTTGTCAGGAAATTTCTTAGGGCTCTTCATCCAAAATGGCGGGCTAAAGTTACGGCGATTGAAGAATCAAAGAACTTGTCAACTCTTCAACTTGACGAGTTGATTGGCAACTTGAAAGTCTACGAAGCAATAATCAAGAAAGACTTCGAGATGGTCAAAGGAAAGAAAGAGCAAAGCAAGTCAATCGCGTTGAAGGCTAGGAAAGCATCAAGTGACGAGGATAGCTCAACCTCCGAAAGTGATGATGAAGAATATGCCATGGCCGTAAGAGACTTCAAGAAGTTTTTCAAAAGACGAGGAAGATTCGTTAGACAACCATATGACGAAAGGAAAACACTCCAAAGAAACAAAGACGACAAAGGTAGCAAGAGCGAGAGGAAGTGCTTCAAATGCGGTGATCCAAATCATCTCATTGGAAGATGCCCTATGATGTCAAAGGAGCAAAACCAAAAGGCGTTCATTGGAGGAGCATGGAGTGACAGTGAAGAAGACGAGAAAGAAACCACAAAAGAAGAGAAGTGTCTTATAGCTAAGACATCAAGTGAGGTACGTTCCGAAACCGAATACTTTAGTGATGAAAATTTATCATTAGATGAAAAAGACCTAGATAACGAATATAATAGGTTATGTATATTAGGCCAAAAAGTAATGACTAAAAATAAATCACTAAAACACATTAATAATCAATTAGAAAAAGAAATACTAGAATTAAAAATTAAACTACATAACTTAGAAAAGGGAAAAGAAATTCTTGAATGTAAAACATGTCAAGAAACAAAAATTGAAAATGAAATACTTAAGGAGGAAATTTGTAGGCTTAACAAATTCGAAAATAGTAGTAATTCTCTTAGGGAAATAATAAGTATTCAAAGAGTATCAAGTGATAAAACCGGATTAGGATTTAATTCAACTAAGGATTCAAATAGTCAAACTAAAAATGCAAAGTTTGAATGTGAAACTAGTGAGCAAAAACCTCTAGAGTCAAAACCTAAGTATATACTTATAAAAGATAGAAAAATACCCATAGCTAGTGATGAGGAAGTAAAAACCTTTTATAAACCATCCTTAAAAAATGAAGTAAAATACTCTAAACCAAGGTTAAGGTCAAAAACACCTCCACCTAGAAGACCACCTAGTCCTCACCCTCGGCCTAAAACTCCTCAACCTAAAAGAAACCAAAATATACCAAACCGTCATAATAATAGTTACCCAATGTGGAATTACCCAAATCCAACAAGCTACAATCCTTGGGGAATACTTCCACCATATATGCATCCGAGTCAATTGCAAACCATGTTTGGGCCAAACAACTATGGACAAATGAGATCATGGGGACCAAGTGGCTAGATTGCATACTCATCGGGAAAGACGTTTTCTCTTTCGTAATTGACTTTTATAAGTTAATACGCTTTGAAGAACTTGAAGACCACTTGTTGAAGACCAAAAGGTACGCCACTCTTTCATGCTCACCATTATATGCGTAGATAAATGAACTAGCCTATTGCATGCCCCATTAATCTTTTATGCTTAGTATGTTAGCTAGTAGATTTTTCCTTATACATTATATATACCTATACTACTATTTATACATACTATATATATATATATATATAAATATATACGCACATAACCTAGATACGTCATTTGTTGACTATCTAGAACTAAAAGAAATTGTTCGTCCTCGAACCTTTTCTTCCCCCTTTGCCTCTTTTGAACTTTAACGTTCAACACGAAAATCTTCCGTGTCCACTATCACATAACTCATGGTGATGAAGAGAAGTGAGTTAAGTGGATTAACGTAGAAGTAGCACTTTGACCGTCGAGTCAAGAAAACTATGGATGAAACAAACTCCCGTCACCGCCAGCACCTATTTCCGTCATTACCTCATCATTCCTCATAATCTACTTAACATCCCACACTTACACATAATACTAAATATATATATATATATATATATATATATATATATATATATATACACACACACACACATTTCTTCCCAATCCTTAAACCTCCTGTCGACTTGACGTCTTGAGCATTTTGTCCAAAATTATCAAGATTAAGTTTATTAACAAAATGTTAATAAAATGTGTCAAGTATTCCTTCTTCGTGCCAATAAACGTATTTTTGATATATTATAAATATATACATATAAATATTTTGCTGTCAGAAACAAAAATCAAGAAATTCAGAAATTTGGCAGGCGGCCCCCTTAATGTTTAAGGGGACCGGCTAGTAAACGGGGGCGGTCCCCTTAATGTTTAAGGGGGCCGGCCTACTGTTGCTGCCAAAACGATTTTTCTCCTTGAAAACTTTGCCAAACACCCCATTTTTCAAACACATTTCACTCCCACTCTGCTGTATACGAACTGCCATCACAAATTCATTATCAAATCACATCTTCGAGTCAATTTCACAAAGGGCAAACATCTATACATTGATTAGCAACACGTTTAGTAAGTTTTTCTTTATACATTTCATCTAATTTCATTCAATTTTGAGTCTAATCTTAATTAGGTCTTTTGCTAAACTTTTCCAAACTTAAATTTTTATTAAAATTAAGTCTAAGAATGTTGTAATCAAATGCTCCCATAGGATTAGAATGCTTAATCAACCTAGAAACTAAGTAATTAAAAACCATTATGTCAAACCAATCACTCCTTTTCAAAACTAATCAAATTGTTGAATTATGCCATAAACACATGTTAAAACCAATCACATTGGTTTATTACAACTCACAAATCCTAAAAATATATTTTTTCGAATCATAAAAATTGTTTTTGGTAAATACAAAAGAGTGTTTGGATTAGGAGCTAGAATCATCAAAATTTGATCAAATTAAGTTCATAACTACTTGTCAAGTTTACAAACATACAATTAGTTGTTTTAAGTCATCAAGATACATAATTCATATGTATATTGAAATTTTACTAGTTATTTTCTTATTTAAAGGAGCGTTTGGCACAACATTTTGAAAGAAATTTTTGAGTCAAAATCTAAGTTACTTAACATAAACACTCGTAAGAAATAGCTAGATATACAATCTAATGTTTGTCTAGTCACATTTCAAAGTAGCTTATGACGCATAAAAGAACGTTCGGATACTTTTGATAATATCCCTATAACTATTCTTTAACATCATAAAACACACTTTAAGCGAGTTAAAAATTAAAACTAAGGAACATTGTAAACTACTTCTTAGGATTTATGTTTTAGAGTCGAAGTATGTTTACGTTCCACACAAGTAGCATATATAATATATGCATGTCATTTTCTTATTTTTTGTTTGTTGCTATCTTGTATAGGTGAAAATGCCCAAAGTGACAGTTGGCGATGTCTCAAGATCAAAATCATACATTCCAAAAGTTTTCGCCATTCCAGGGATAGCTCCCTCTGTTGCTTGTCTCTATCGTCACATTGAGGATAGAAACATTCATGAGGGAAGAATTGTCCATCCATCGTTCTATGAATCCGACTACATAGAACGTATGTTTTCCAACGTAAGTCTTGATTGTCTCTACAAAATTAATGAGCCAATCATTCCACGCTTTGTCCTTGACTTCTATAGTTAAGTGGTATTGCAAACCGATCCCTTTGGCACTATCCTCATATCCTTCATGATTCAACACCAACTCATCACTCTTACTCTTGCTCAATTCGGGCAAATTCTAGGTATTCCCTCCTCCGGTCAAGCTGTTTTCTCGAATGAGTGGGACCTTTCTTCTCTTGAGGAACATCGACCTCAACAGGGTCCTTACTACTCCGAGATTCCATCTCCTGAAGAGATTCGTCAATATCTTGGGCTAGCTCGTGGTACGACTAGTCGTAAGATCAAGTCAAAAGATGTTGAAATCTCTGAAAACCAAATCCTTCTCAAAGATCTACGCCGCGACATGAAGAGTTGGGAAGAACTCATTCGTGAGAATGCGTTCGGTACCAGTGGTCATCGTGATCATGTCACGGCTAGCATAGTCCACATGTTGTATTGTATCGTTGCTGAACAACCGTACAATTTGGCATATCTCTTTGTCTACCGTATCATGTCCGCCAAAAACACTCATAATGCAAATCTACCATATGGTATGTTTCTCACTCGTCTCTATAATCATGTCATGATACACTATCCACATCTTCGGAGTCCGATTTATGAGTCTGTTCAACCAACCCTCAATCCACTTGCTCAAGTCCATACCCGTCGCCCCCGTAGTGACAAGGGTAAATCTCGTAAGTCAGTCTCGTTTCCACCTCGTGGTTCCACGTCTCATCAAGGTGATGATGATGATGATGATGATGCGGAGGAAGGCACATCACTTGCTAGTACCCCATCACCAAGGACTTTCGTTGAAAATCTCCCGGATCTTGATTACACCGAGTATCAAGTTCCTCCTCATGCCGACATGACAGACGAACTACTCTTCGAAAGGCAAACCGAGATGCTCAACTCACAACGGCAGATGCACCATGAAGTACGAGGCGGCTTCAAGTCCATAGGAAAGTCACTTGGAAAGTTGTTTGGGAAGAAGAAGAAATAAACATATTTGATGAATGTTTAATTGAATTTTATTAGACACTTATATGTAGTACTATTATCTTGACACTTGCTTGCTATGTCTTTTATTATGTTAGTTGATAAACTTATTAGAACCTAGCTACTAGTTTATTTGAAATTATGTGACTATGCTTCTAATATAATTGTTTCATGATATTGTTTTAAATATGCAATTGATAATATTTAATCATTCTTGATGTACATGATCCAAATGGAACTTGCTGCAAAGACACCCTAAAAATAACCTTTTTCTGGAAATTTTTCAAATTTGGTCGCCTGGGAAATCACCAGATGGGCGGCCCCCTTAATTCCTTAGGCGGTCCCCTTAATTTTTAAGGGGGCCGCCCAACAATTAAGGGGACCGGCCATCTGGACAGTAAAATTTACTGTTTCCTTTTGCATCTTGTGACCACTTTTACCTAGCCCCAGCTACCATTACCCTTAATGCACGAACTGGACTTGGAATATTACCACAATATCTCCACAATTTGCCTAAATCAACCACATTTTCACAATATAAAAACCCTTCTTACAATTACCTTTCACTTCATCAACCATCACCTTCATCAAACACCTATTGTCATCCACAATGCTATCACCTAAATCCTCCATCTCTAAGCCTTCAAGGAAACAAAGACTTGTTATCATACCACCAAAACAACCTTTCATTGACCTAACCCAAGATGACACCAAAACTCCATCACCACCACCTCAAAATTCATCCCCAAGTGCACCAAATGCACCATCAAAAACACCATCCACCCATGGAGCTTCATCTTCCTCCATTCCATCCACCTCATCCATAAATGACTACATCCACACTCACCTAACATCATCACCAAGAGCATCATCACCACCATCCACTCAAGAACCTTCATACACCCAACTTGCCATTTCCCTATCACCCATCACACCTCTTGATGCTCATTTTTCACCATCACCAACCCCACCACCATTCTTTCCTATACCTTGGGCAATGCTTGAAGCCCATGGTGATAATTGTCTTTGTTGCGTCCATAACCGGACCTTAATCTTTGGTCTTAGAGATGAGATACACTACATGTTTTCTTCTCTTGAACACATGATTGCCAACCCACAACCACCACCTCCTCCACCTCCTTTACCCACTACACCACCACCACCTCCATTTTCACCCAATTAAGCATATGCAATGCTTAAAAATAATTTTTTTCAAACCCTTCTTGCAAGCAAGCTCCATGGAAGACCATGTACCTTTAAGATGATTATGTAGTTTAATTAGTAGTTTTAATTTGTATGCTTGCATGCTTCATGTTGTAATCTTTTGGTTGTGTATTTATACACAACACCTTTATTGAATGAATGATTTTATATGCTTGCTTATTGTTGTTATATATACTTGTGCTTCTAACATTTTTTTTTGCAAGCGTTCCATAGCTCGTTTCCTTGGTGCCCCTAAACGAGGGGGAGTACACATCAAGGGGAGTTCTCGTCCCGACAAATTTGATTCTAAAGATTGTCGGCTTAACCTTTTTGATTCTACAAAAAGGGGGAAAAATAGATGTAAACTCACTAAATACTTGTCCAAAAAAAAAAAAAAAAAAAAAAAAAAAAAAAAAAAAAAAGAAAAAAAACTAATTTTTAGATTTAATGAGTTTAGATTTTGTAATCATCAAAAAGTGGGAGATTGTTGATATAAATAATGCCTAAACACGTTATTAATATTTTTCGATATCTCTACGTTTTGATAATCACAAAATGTAAAATCATTAATCGGAAAATTATGACGTAAACAAGTATTTAGTTGTAAATATCTATTTCTACAACTCAAATCACTTAAGGTATGAATGAACTAATGCTTAATGCATTATATGATCAAAGGAACATTTTCTTAATAACTAGATTTTTTATAAAACATCAAAAACATTTTATATATTTTTGAAAAACATTTTTGGCATTAAATAAAAATGTTTAATCTTTTATAAAAATATGAATTCAAATTTTTAACCAAAATCAGTTAAAATGTTCCAGAAAAACCTTCCCCACAAAAGGACAAAATTGGCCAACGGACAGAAGGGGCGGCCCCCTTAATTTTACTAGGCGGCCCCCTTAATTATTAAGGGGACCGCCCCCGCTCCAGTAGACTTCCAGCTGTCCAATTTTTCTCCTATAAATACCAGTCTTCTCCTGGACTTTTACTCACCTTTTGCACACTAAAACTTTCTGTTCTAAATTCATTCTAAACATTGTAAATCCTTTGATCATATTTTCTTAAGCATTAGTTTCTAAGTGATCCAAGCTTCCACCACCAAAAGTGCAAAAGAAGAACTCTACTTCAACTAGTGAAGAAGTGTTATTACTTACCTCATTCAATTGTGTTGTTGTGTAAAGTGTTGTGTAGTTGTGATAAGTAGATCTAAGTGTAACTACGTAGTTGTGTTGTAAATTTGTTGTGAAGTAGTTGTGAATAAGTAGTCGTGAAGAAGAAGTCGTGAAGTAGTCGTGAAGCCGTTGTGAAGAAGTCGTGAAGAAGTCGTGTAGAAGTTGTGTATAAGTTGTGAGATTGGTTCTAGCTACGATTAGGACTCGACATCTAGCTTTGTGTCGTTAAGCCGGTGTAAGCTAAAGTTGTGTAAGGTTTCTCCGCCATAAGGGAGTTTGTTGACATAGTGAAGAAAACTCTCGAGTAGGTGACTCGAGGAGTGGAGTAGGGCAAGGAAGGTGTCCTTGTAGCCGAACCACTATAAATCTCCGTGTTGTGGTTTGATCTTTCCAACTCTATCTCTTATTTCATTACATTTACATTACTTGCATTACTTATCTATATTTGTTTATATATGTTCATATTGATCAAGAGTTGAATTCACATAAGATAGAGTCGAAGTCTTTAAAAAGTAAACAAAAGTTTTCATAAATTAAAAAGACGTAAAACTATTCAACCCCCCTTCTAGTTTTCCACACACTATTTTTCTTTTTTACGTACCTTAACTTAAGGGCCTTGTGTTCTTTTTCTTGGCCTTAAGTTAAGGTACGTAAAAAAGAAAAATAGGGTTTAAGTTTTGCCTAACATATCATCCCAATCATCAAACCCTAACATATCATCAATCATTAGAATCATAAAGTTTTCACCAATAATTCATCTCAATCATCATCATCACTAAAAATGGAGGTACGTAAGTTTTTTGTTTTTTTTCTTTGATTCATTAACATTAAAAAGTGTCATAATAGGCCATATTCAGTAGCCTTTTGTTTACAACTGATCTTCACTATTTTCGAATTCAATAGGCCATAGGCCATATTCACAACTGTCGAATTCAGTAGCCTTGTGTTCTTTTTTTGTTCACAACTGTCGAATTCAGTAGCCTTGTGTTCTTTTTTTCATAAATTTCATACTGTTCTTTTTTTGATCTTCACTATTGTCGAATTCAATAGGCCATAGGCCATATTCACAACTGATGTAATTGGTATATAATGGTTTTGTGTAGAGTGATGACACAATTTTCGAAGAAACTCCAATATTGAATATTGATGAATCGGATTCGAGTGACGATAGTGAACCCTCAGTTGTTGTAACACAAGCTCGAAAAGCTCAAAGTAGCAAAAGAAAAAGAAATGGTGATAAAGAAGAAGAAGAAGAAGAGTATGAAATTTATGAAAAAAAAATAAGGAAAGGGCTCCGATTTGGCAACATTTTGATCTGGTTAGGGTGAAAAAGGATGGTTTAAGAAGGGCTTTGTGCAAGTTTTGCAACAAGACTATAGCGGCCAGCGGTTCCAACGGTACTTCCGGTCTTCATAAACATTATCCTTGTCTTTCTAATCCTAAATATGTCCCTAAAAACAAAGTTCAACAACAAACTCATTTAGAGTTTATAAAAAATTCTAACGGTGAAGGTACTAGTAGTTTACAAACTTGGAAACATGATGAAAGTAGGATAAAAAAAAGCATTGATTAACATGTTTGTTGTTGGTGAGATACCTTTCAAGTTTGTTGAACATGAGGCTTTTGTTGTGATGTTTTATACTTTTATGAATTAAGCTACCACTAATTACCTACTAGATCTAGAGAGAGAAAGCTAGAGAGAGAAAGAGATGGAAGGGAGATGATAAACACACAATAATATCAAATGATTAGAATTCATCAACCAACCCCTCTCCCTTGGATGGGAGGGGTATTTATAGTTTTTACAAGAGGATGGGCTACTAGCCCAACTTACTTAACATAAAACATAATTAACAATAATA
>CP139508.1:461832267-462209653 GCA_021014915.2 Artemisia tridentata subsp. tridentata | reverse complement strand
TTATGCTGCTTACCACTACGTAGAAGATCCTTGAAATTTCCGTTGGGTACGAATACATACACTAGGAATAGCTGCTCACCTTTTAAGCAGTATCCTATAAGCTTAACATGGTTGGGATGACGAAATTCTTTCAACATTTCCAGATCAAACTGCATATATTAAGGAGTTTGTCAAGTTTCAATTAAGATGTAAAAGACCTACATGCACCAGTGACATATGAGTTACACACATAAAAGGTAAAAGTTTGGACACTTTACTAGGGTGTTTTGAGACTTACATGGCTGTAGCGATGAAGTTTATTAACTGCAATGGGCAATCCAATACTATGCTTATTGGGTAAGTATGTCTTTTTATCGACCCAACCTTTGTAAACCTTTCCATAACTGCCCTCACCCAAGAACCTGTCATTCCCAAAGTCCCTCGTAGCATATCTCAGTTCAAAATATGTGGATATTTTTACATCTCTAGTCGCTAATTGTCACACCCCCAAATACCTGATTTGCAGCGGAATGGAATACCTGGGGCGTGACTGCCATAGCATCACAGTTTTAGTTACATTGAACGACCTAAAGTGTCGTTTTAAAAATACATCATTTGATTTCATTAAACAATCAGAGTTTACAAAAGCTAGGTCCCAAAAGATGGTTCATGTTTGCGGAAATAAGTTTGTTACAATCAAACGATAGTTTAAAGTTCATATAAACCCAAGTGAGACGCGTCGTCGTCGCGACTCTATGAAATGTCCAACAGTAGACTATGATGCTCATGCCTTAATTATCTGAAAATACATTGCTAAAAATGGTCAACAATAATGTTGGTGAGTTCATAGGTTTATGTAAATGAAATGTTTCTACGGTAACCATAAGTATAAAGTGAATGACAAAAATGCCACATAAAATAATACATTAGCTCTTAAGCTCATGACCCCGAAGCTAGACTGATTATGAAGGCCCCACCAGAGTGTTTTGCCGGACACTCTGAATTGGATATGATAAAAATGAAATGCGTCCGTTTGATAAGTTGGAGCGACCAACCCGGACGGAGGAGTCACCCTCAATAGATCTATTCACTCACTCTCGCTTACTCCGTAATTAACGGTTCATGATAAATAAAAGGGGACTTTAATATGGCAATGAGGTAACTTAAGCAATGTAAATGAATTTGATACTTTGGTCCGTATGAAAAATGGTGCAATGTATTCTCCCCCGAGAATTTAGAAATCAAATAATTAATTGAAAACGGGGCTATGAAACTCACCTGATGTGATAGCAACAATGGCAATAATGGATATGCTGAAATGAGGCTCGGTCTCTAACCGCAACCTAATATGAATGATATGTTCTAATGTAAGTCATGAAATGATGCTACACATGCAAATACGTATGTTACCGATACCACTCGGGAATTTTGGAAATAATGTTTATCGTTGAAAAATACGTTTTTGACATCTCGATAAGTTATAAAACACTTTTCGTGTAAATACGTTGCAACGATACCCCACGATCATCGTTTGGTGATCTATAGATAAATATTGTGTTTTCCGTCGTAAAATAGCATTTTTCACAACTTAGAAAAATGACCAAATGGCCTCGCAAAACAAGCCATAAAATGGTGTACGTTAAGAGTTAGTAAATAAGCTCAGTGTTTTTAGAAACTTTGTAACAATATCTTGAATTCCTATCATTGACATTTTGTCCGTACGCGTCTCAATCAATAAGAAAAAATGGCTCTCAATATGGTTACTTGTAAAAACTGTTTAGACTTAGGAATATTGATGCGCGTGATGTGTCGTTGCGGTTTAGCAGTTTTAATGCCTACTCAAGTTTTAAATTTATATTTAGCCGACTTATCAATAACACACACACTTAACGAGCAGTGTACCCGGTCAGTATGAAGATAATGGTAAGTAGAGTGTCGATCACTAAGAGTGGAACGTATTATCTAGTTATTCTAATCAGTATTTTAATATCCTAACGCAAGGGGGTTTCAGCCTGAGAGACTGGCACGATTTGTTGCAATTAAATAATAAAATAAACCAACAGGCACGAATCAGCAAGTAGCACACACGTACACAGATAGACACTAGAGACAATAAGAGGGCTGTCCTTATGATTAAGTAGATTGTCACTTGTTTTATTGATAGCTTTATATGAAGTGTATGTAATTAACCCTTTCTCGTTGGTCCTATTCTTATCGGCGAGTAAACCCTTAATGATTACTTATGTCTAAAAGTTATTCCTAAGTGATCAATTTAGAAACAACCGTGGGAGCCACATTATGTCCCGCAGTCAAATGCCCGCAAGCCACTAATAAACACAGAGGTTATCAATGCACTAATAAGTAGTAACCAAAGACATCAACATATAAACTTTAATTAATGAGAAAGCAGTTTTAAGGGAGTGCAATCTTTCCGTTGCCACATTACACAAGCCACCAATCTTGATGAATTAAAGTTTGCTAAAACAATAAAACAAAACTACTTAATGAATTAAACATATGCAGCACCTTCTTACAGCTCTTGTATCTTAGATTTGGGTGTGTCTTGTGCTGCCTCCTTGACTGAATTCGTCCTTTTGTTCTTCTGTTCGGACTTAGGTTAAGGTTCGGAACTCTCAAATTCGTCTGGTCTACGGGGTATTTATAGTTTCTGTCTGAGGGAAGATGCGGCGCATCTACTAAGTAGATGCGGCGTATGTACTTAACTTCGCGTGGGGTCCAAGATTATAATATTCAGGAATATTCGTACACCGCCAGAAGATGCGGCGTAACCCTTGATTAGATGCGGCGCATGTCCTCTTGTATCTTGGATCGTATCTGGTGATATCTTGATAGAGATGCGGCGCATGTCGAGAGTGGGATGCGGCGCATCTGGAGCAGAATTGACTTGATCTTGTCCATGTCAGTAGACTTTCACTTTATGCACGTTTTGCTCCGTTATTAGTCCAAAATCGCTAAGTTTCACCAAATGCTTGTTTTTACCTGAGAATTACAAAAGTAAACGATTAAGTATCAATCCTCATACATAATATAGTAAAACAAGTCAAATTAATAGGATAAATGATAGTAATAAAATGTACTTATTTGAGTTCATCAAATATCCCCCCACTTGAACTTTACTTGTCCCCAAGTAAACCTTAGAATTAATCTTATGAAAATGTATCCTAAAAGATATTAGGATTTATTTTTATATTTAAGCATGTATTCATTTTTTTCATAATCACTGATATGTGTCGTTTTACACATATCTTTTCGTCCAATTTTCGAGTCAAAATAATCAAAAACACTTTAAAACGATCAAAAAAATGTTAAAAATATCTTTGAGATGTGTTTTTGTATTCCATATGCAAAATGATTGAAAACGTTTGAAAAACAAATAAAATTTGCAAATGGCAAGTCTAGTCCCTCAAGCTTTAAAAAAATAAAAATAAAAAAATAGTAAAAAATAAATTTTTGGTCCTTGAAATAATAAGCTTGGCAATTTTGGTCCCTGGATTATTTTTGGAGAAATAGCAGATTTGGTCCGTGAGGTTTACCTATTTACAAAGTTGGTCCCTAAATTTATCCTAAACTCTATCTAAAAAACACACCAACCCACTTAACTCATTAAAACCCACGCAGGCCCAACACTAAACTATCCTTAACCCACGCAGGCCCAACACCAAAAATACCCAACCCATTCCCTAAACCCGACCGACCCACACAATCTTAGCTAAAGTCGGATAAGAAGCTTGGTCAAATCCCCAAATTTAGTCAAAATCCAAATCAGATGAACCCTAAATCCCTACTCCCTTGTCTTCTTCCCTATCCCGCCAAAACACAAGCAGCCAACACAACCATCACTATCCACTTCTCTCCCCAAAATTTTCACCGTTTCACCCACTTCTCTTCTCCCCAACACCAAAACCCTTCCCCTTATACCTCCCCACTCACGGGTTTCACCTCCACCTCACCTATCCGAGGGATTTAGTGGCGCTAAGACCAAAATAAAGGGCCAAGATCATTTCTTTTTAATCCTACGGCTGGGAAAGAGTCAAAGAAGCACAAATCGAAGTTATCAAAGGATTACTCTCACGAAAGAAACACAAGAAGGACCGGAGTATTTTATTTCTTAGTAGTATAAATAGAGTAGGAGGTTATTGTAGTAACCAGGTTTATTTTAGCGTTTTCTTTTAAGGTAATTTGTATTTTATTTTTTAAATTGTAATTTACTCTTGTTTTAATTTAATTTAAGTCGAGTTTTTTGCTTAGATTCTGCTTCTTTCGTACTTGTTACTGCGTATTTTGGTAGTTGTTCTTGGTTATTGTGGTTTTTATGGTGGTTGTTTATTTGATATGATTTGCGAAAAAAAAAAAAAAAAGTTGTTGTTCTTAGTTTAAGATTGTTTACTGCTTTGAATTCTGCTTATTGAAGCTTGTAGTAAATGCTTTAGTTTAAGATTATTGTTGGATTTGGATCGGTTTAAGATTAGTGCGAGTTGAATTTGGATTTTGAACTTTAGTTTTTATCTTGTTTTAGCTTAGCTGCGTATTAGTTCTTGATACTGCTTATGTTAATAATTAGTTACTGCTTGTACTGAATGTTTTAGTAGGATGTGTTTGTGTTATTCAGTGTTGAATTTTGCACTTGGTTTAAGTTTCTTGTTCTTGTTTGAGTTTCAGTAAGCGAAAAAGAAAAAAAAAAAAAAAGAAAAAAATAGTTTAAGTTTTGCTTTAGTTTGATTTAAGTGTTGTTTTAGTTTGAGTTGAATTTGGATGCTTTGTGGTGCAATCGGTTAATGTTCAATGTTTGTTATGTACATCGAGTGTAGCAGCAGACCCGTTTGAGTTTTAGCTCCATTAGAGCTTATTTTTGAGGTTATTTTGAATTATAAAAAGTTAAAACTCATATTGTAAGATAATTTTATCAGTTGGCAATCGAGTTTTCAAGAGAAAAGTAAAAGAAAAAATAGTTTTAAGAATTGGAAGTTAACCAGGATCGAACCTGGGGTATTTCTGTTCTAAAATCATTTTTAGTTTGCCCTTTTTACAATTCAGTCCATTAGTTTCAGTTTAATCCAAATTGGCCCCTGTCTTTCTTATAAACCGATTTTAGTTTAAAATAAGTTTCAGAAAAGTACAACTCAGTCCCTGTCTTTGTTTTAGTTTATTTGAAGTTTTAATTTTTACACTTTTGACCCCTAAGCTTTTGTAGATTTTTAATTTTTTCTTTTATAAAATTAGTTTTTATTGCATTTGTACCCTAGGTTGAGTATTTCATTTATTTCAAGTTTTTAGCTTCGTGTGTTTACCGTATTTATTTGCGTTTTCATTTATTTCAATTTCTGTTTTTATTTATTTAATTTCAATTACCACAACACCAAATAATCTCCAAATCAAATCATCAAGCATTTTAATTCCGAACCTAAAACAAAATCTTCGATTCACACCTCGTTGGGACACGACCCGGGTGATCACTTGCCCGGTATCACACACATCACATTCACGGGTTTTGCAAGTTTGACTTGTCATTTCTCAAAGTATCACGTGTGCACGATACTATATTTATTTATATATATACTACACACGGATCAAATTTTGGCGCCGCTGCCGGGGAGGTTGTGTTGCGACAATATTGTTTAAGGTTTAAACGATTAGTGACTTGAGATCCTTCTTCACGAAGTTATCACTTCCAAAAAAAATTTATAAAACACAAAAATATTTTTCTTTTCTTTTGTATATATATTATCATATAAAAACAAAAATACAAAAAGATTTTCCGTTTTTCTTGTTAAATTAATAAAACAATAAAAAAATTACCGTCGAAAACCAAGGCAGAATACTACCTAACTGGGGGTATGACCATTAATAAGTTCCCAAACAAAAGATTAAAACTTGCCTTTGTGTCGCTTGCGAATTCGGCTCACCTTTGATTGATAAACAAACTAAAAAGGAGGTTCTAGGATGGTCTTGACATTAAATTGCAGACCGAAAGGAGCGGGTTTTTAAGGACATTTATTGCCCACCTTTGCTCCTCCGCCACCCTGTGCGTTTTTCTTTCAAAGAGCTACCGTACGCTTGTTTGATTTAAGGTTTAAGTTCACTTGTGTTTTGCCTCGGTCTTGATTTAATTGAAATTGTTTTTGTTAGTGCATGCGCACTCGTTCTTCTCCGTCAACAAGTCCTTTACGTGAACTCGGGCATACCTCGAGAAGACGTAATCGAAGACGTAATCGTGGGCATTCCGCCCCAATAGCCGGACCCGAGATTCGTGCTATTCCCGTTCCTCCCATTGTCACAATGGCGGAGGAACGTACCATGTGTGAGCTTCTCCAAGCACCCACCGAGGGTTACGGAGATGCTATTGTTGTTCCGGCAATCGTTGCCGATAGCTTTGAGCTTAAGACCGGGTTGCTATCCTTAGTAACTTCGAGTCAATATTTCGGATTTGAGAGGGACGATCCTCATTCCCACATTCGATGGTTTAACAAGATCACCTCTACCATCAAATACCGAAATGTACCACAAGATGCAATCAAATTGCTTCTTTTTCCTTTCTCTCTCGAGGGGTCGGCCCGGACTTGGCTAGAAAAACAACCCCCTCGTTCTATTTTAACATGGGAAGATTTGGTGTCGAAATTTGTAAATGAATTCTTTCCTCCATCAAAAACCACAGCCCTTAAAAATGAAATCACCAAATTCACTCAAAAATTTGATGAATCCTTTAGTGAAGCGTGGGATCGGTTTAAAGAATTACTCCGCAAATGTCCTCACCATGGTTTCTCCGAGTTACATCAACTCGATACCTTCTATAATGGTTTGAACCATTCCGATCAAGACTCTCTTAATGCCGCCGCCGGTGGTAATCTCTTGTATCGGACTACGAAAGATGCTTTAGCCATCATTGAAAATAAGTCTAAGGTTCGTACTTCACGAAGCAAGCAAGTTGTTTCTCAAGTGAATGCTTCACCTTCTACTTCATCTCCCGTGAGTTCTTCTAGCACCGATGCTAAGATTGACAAACTCACGGAGGCTATTCAAGCTTTGGTTCTTTCCAAGCATAAGAAACAATCTTCCCCACAAACTTCTTCACCCACTCAAGTCAAAGCGGTGGAAGAAACTTGTGTCACTTGTGGTGGTCCTCATGCATACTACAATTGTACTGCCACCGATGGTAGTCGATGTGAAGTTAATCCGGTAGTCGGGTCTCTCAATCAAGGAGGTAATCAATACCGTCCTCAAGTTGACCCAAACTATCGTGCTAACAATCAAAATGGACCACCCGGATTTTCTCAACCCAACAATCCAAATAGATTCAATCAAAACCAACCGAGAGGGCAAAATGTTCAAAATCAACTTCAAGCCCCGATCAATCAATACCCAACCCAAGGGGGTAATTTCAATCAAGGCTTTCAAGCTTCTCATTACCAAGCCCCCGTTGGTTCCTCAAATGAACTTGCTAACTACATCAAGTTAAATGAGGCCAACATGAGGTCTATGCAAAATCAAATCACCACTTTGAAAAATGATTTTCAAACCTCAATGTCAAAACAGGGTCAAGAGCTTAAAAGTGAGCTTAGAAATACCAACTACAAAATTGATCAATCTCAAAGCAAAATTGAGAACATGTTTGCCAGTCTCATGAGTTCGATGAATCAAGGTTCAACTTCGGGAACTCTTCCGGGAAATACCATTCCTAACCCGAAGGGTGAATTAAAAGCTGTGGCCACTCGAAGTGGTAAAACACATAATGGACCCTCGACTCCTATGCCCCCTCCACCGGGGGAGGTGAATCGGGATACCAAGGTGACAACGGACAAGGTGCATTTTTCAAGCCCACAAAGTACCGCACACGTCCAACCTTCGGTGGTCCAAACTCCGATTCCGGAACCCGATGTTCCGAAGAAAAATTCTAAGCCTTCAATTCCATATCCTTCAAGGCTTAATGATCAAAAGCTTAAAGAGAAAAACAATCAACAAATGGAAAAATTCTTCCAAATCTTCAATGAGTTGCATTTTGACATAAGCTTCGCAGATGCTCTCGTTCTTATGCCCAAATTTGCATCTACACTCAAAAGTTTGCTAAGCAACAAAGATAAGATGACTGAGATGGCAAAAACCCCACTAAATGAGCAATGCTCGGCGGTTCTCAAAAAGCTTCCCGAAAAGCTCGGAGACCCCGGCAAGTTTTTAATCCCATGTGATTTCTCGGGGATGGTTCAATGCCCTGCCTTGGCCGATCTTGGCGCGAGCATTAACCTTATGCCACTCTCGATATGGAAGAAATTATCTCTTCCGGAGCTTGCATCTACTCGCATGACACTCGAGCTCGCGGATCGTACTATAACTCATCCGCTTGGAATAGCCGAGGATGTTGTGGTGAAAGTAGGAAAGTTTCACTTTCCTACTGATTTTGTTGTAGTAGATTTTGATGCCGATCCTCGAGTTCCACTCATTTTGGGTAGAGCTTTTCTAAGAACGAGTCGTGCTCTCATTGACGTGTTCGCCGAAGAATTGACCATTCGTGTTGAGAATGAAGAGATCACGTTTAACATTAATCAGGGGTCTAAATGCAACGTTGCTACTATTGATCAAAAATCTGAAAAAATTGATTCGAAACTTTCAAGATTTACGGTCAAAAGTGTTGCACAACATCGTGCTAAGCTCAAAGCAACGAACATAGCCCCTGGTTCAAGTGAATGGTTCAAAAGTTGTAATGCGGAAGTTAAGAGTGTTTTTGATTACGATGAACACGAATCTGAGGATACAACGGAAGTGGTAAAAACTGCTAGCTCTAAGAGCACACCACTTGCCCCACCTTCAGAATCGGTTTGTCGAATTGATATTGCCAAAAATCCCACTCTTACTTCCGCATCACTCATTTCCGACTCTTCCTATACTTCTCCTCCGTTTGAGGAAAGTGATATTTCTAAAGAAGAGTTCGAGGTCTTCTTGTTTGATGCTCAAATTGTTGAGCCCGATGTTGATCCGGGGGGAGATGGCCCGATTTTAGAAAAAATGATTTTTGATGAACCATTGTTTGCTCTCCCCCCAAAGGATGATGTTGTTGTGGAAAAGCCGTCTTATCCTTCCGAGCTCGAGCTCGAGGATGCTTTTCCCGAATTTGAGAGTTTTGTGTTTAATGATCAAGAGGAGAGAAGTGGCAATCCCACTCCTCATCCCGATTATTCACTCTCGGCTTATGAAGCCTTTCGTTTTGATATCGATCATTTGGAAGAGACGGGAAGTGTAAATACCACTTCCCATTCTTATATGTCTCTTCCCGAGTATGATGTATTTCATTTTGATGAAAATGATCGATATCATGAGGAGTTCTCAGTTGAACTCCCTCATGTGATATCTCCTCCTGAATATGATCATTTTTGTTTTGATCTGGAGGATGATTCTAGTGTGGGGGGAGGTGTGTTCAAAGATTTACTTCTTGAAGATTGTATCCCAACCCTCCCTCCCGTTGAAGCCGATGATGCTTCTGATGATGAAGAGTTTTACATGATAATAATAAAAATCTTGCTTCTCTTCATCACATATGGTGTGATTGCTCTTTCCCTTTTCTCCTACGGGAATGAGGACTCCATATTTGACCCCGGTATCACCCTTAATAGTTTCTTCTATTGAAATACCGCGGGTTTTATCTCATCGGTGTGGAACTTTCTCATGTTCAAGTGTTTATCCAAACATTTTGAATGAAAGTCCGATTGAGATTGGTTTCCACTTGCTTCCCCATGGACAAATGAATTCGGGGTCGAGTCAAGCTAGCGACTCGGTTAACAAAAACAGTAGCACACCATATGGGTTTTCACCCATATTTCTGACTTCTTTCTACTTTCTACCACCCTAGTGTGGGGGAGATGCCCCCGATGTTGTACATAAATTTCAAAAAAAAAAAAAAAAAAAAAAAAAAAAAAAAAAAAAAAAAAAAAATTTGCAAACACAAAAAAAAAAAAAAATAAATGGCCCGTAATATTTTCCTTTTACGTTCTCAGTTTCGGCATAACAGCCGGTACTTTGAATATTGAGGACAATATTCATTTCTAGTGTGGGGGGAATTCTCACGAATTTAATCACGTATATATACCATCTAATTCCCCCATTTTTGGCCAAAATTTTTTTTGGTGTAAGTGTTTTGCACTTACACAACAAATGGTTATCAGTCCACCATGTCTAACACACAAAAGGATTGGCTAATCCAAGAGCAAACGGTTCTTGGTAAAGATATATCAAATCCGTTTACGGCTTACAATTTGCTAAAAATTGTATGGTATTCGACTCACCATATCCTAAAAAGATGAAGAGTTGGCTAGCCCGCAAGATTATGGCTTGTGGTAAAGGCAGTTGGAAAACCATAATTGGTCATCAGCTCACCAAAGATAATAAGTTGTTTTATCTAAGAGTTGGCTAGTCCAGAAGCAAACGGCTTCTGGTAAAGACAAATCAAATCCGTTGGCAGCTGGTGATTTGCTCAAAATCATATGGTTATCAGTGTACCATAGTTCTTACTTGAACTGAAACATTTGGCTACTCCAGAGGTGATGGCTTCTGGTAAAGAGATACATCCATCAACTTTTCATAAAAAATTGCTAGGGACTAGCAATTGCTCAGTGTGGGGGATTTGATATGTGTCGTTTTACACATATCTTTTCGTCCAATTTTCGAGTCAAAATAATCAAAAACACTTTAAAACGATCAAAAAAATGTTAAAAATATCTTTGAGATGTGTTTTTGTATTCCATATGCAAAATGATTGAAAACGTTTGAAAAACAAATAAAATTTGCAAATGGCAAGTCTAGTCCCTCAAGCTTTAAAAAAATAAAAATAAAAAAATAGTAAAAAATAAATTTTTGGTCCTTGAAATAATAAGCTTGGCAATTTTGGTCCCTGGATTATTTTTGGAGAAATAGCAGATTTGGTCCGTGAGGTTTACCTATTTACAAAGTTGGTCCCTAAATTTATCCTAAACTCTATCTAAAAAACACACCAACCCACTTAACTCATTAAAACCCACGCAGGCCCAACACTAAACTATCCTTAACCCACGCAGGCCCAACACCAAAAATACCCAACCCATTCCCTAAACCCGACCGACCCACACAATCTTAGCTAAAGTCGGATAAGAAGCTTGGTCAAATCCCCAAATTTAGTCAAAATCCAAATCAGATGAACCCTAAATCCCTACTCCCTTGTCTTCTTCCCTATCCCGCCAAAACACAAGCAGCCAACACAACCATCACTATCCACTTCTCTCCCCAAAATTTTCACCGTTTCACCCACTTCTCTTCTCCCCAACACCAAAACCCTTCCCCTTATACCTCCCCACTCACGGGTTTCACCTCCACCTCACCTATCCGAGGGATTTAGTGGCGCTAAGACCAAAATAAAGGGCCAAGATCATTTCTTTTTAATCCTACGGCTGGGAAAGAGTCAAAGAAGCACAAATCGAAGTTATCAAAGGATTACTCTCACGAAAGAAACACAAGAAGGACCGGAGTATTTTATTTCTTAGTAGTATAAATAGAGTAGGAGGTTATTGTAGTAACCAGGTTTATTTTAGCGTTTTCTTTTAAGGTAATTTGTATTTTATTTTTTAAATTGTAATTTACTCTTGTTTTAATTTAATTTAAGTCGAGTTTTTTGCTTAGATTCTGCTTCTTTCGTACTTGTTACTGCGTATTTTGGTAGTTGTTCTTGGTTATTGTGGTTTTTATGGTGGTTGTTTATTTGATATGATTTGCGAAAAAAAAAAAAAAAGTTGTTGTTCTTAGTTTAAGATTGTTTACTGCTTTGAATTCTGCTTATTGAAGCTTGTAGTAAATGCTTTAGTTTAAGATTATTGTTGGATTTGGATCGGTTTAAGATTAGTGCGAGTTGAATTTGGATTTTGAACTTTAGTTTTTATCTTGTTTTAGCTTAGCTGCGTATTAGTTCTTGATACTGCTTATGTTAATAATTAGTTACTGCTTGTACTGAATGTTTTAGTAGGATGTGTTTGTGTTATTCAGTGTTGAATTTTGCACTTGGTTTAAGTTTCTTGTTCTTGTTTGAGTTTCAGTAAGCGAAAAAGAAAAAAAAAGAAAAAAAGAAAAAAATAGTTTAAGTTTTGCTTTAGTTTGATTTAAGTGTTGTTTTAGTTTGAGTTGAATTTGGATGCTTTGTGGTGCAATCGGTTAATGTTCAATGTTTGTTATGTACATCGAGTGTAGCAGCAGACCCGTTTGAGTTTTAGCTCCATTAGAGCTTATTTTTGAGGTTATTTTGAATTATAAAAAGTTAAAACTCATATTGTAAGATAATTTTATCAGTTGGCAATCGAGTTTTCAAGAGAAAAGTAAAAGAAAAAATAGTTTTAAGAATTGGAAGTTAACCAGGATCGAACCTGGGGTATTTCTGTTCTAAAATCATTTTTAGTTTGCCCTTTTTACAAGTCAGTCCATTAGTTTCAGTTTAATCCAAATTGGCCCCTGTCTTTCTTATAAACCGATTTTAGTTTAAAATAAGTTTCAGAAAAGTACAACTCAGTCCCTGTCTTTGTTTTAGTTTATTTGAAGTTTTAATTTTTACACTTTTGACCCCTAAGCTTTTGTAGATTTTTATTTTTTTCTTTTATAAAATTAGTTTTTATTGCATTTGTACCCTAGGTTGAGTATTTCATTTATTTCAAGTTTTTAGCTTCGTGTGTTTACCGTATTTATTTGCGTTTTCATTTATTTCAATTTCTGTTTTTATTTATTTAATTTCAATTACCACAACACCAAATAATCTCCAAATCAAATCATCAAGCATTTTAATTCCGAACCTAAAACAAAATCTTCGATTCACACCTCGTTGGGACACGACCCGGGTGATCACTTGCCCGGTATCACACACATCACATTCACGGGTTTTGCAAGTTTGACTTGTCATTTCTCAAAGTATCACGTGTGCACGATACTATATTTATTTATATATATACTACACACGGATCAATCACACAACTAAACACTTAACGAATTAGAAGTAAAATAAAATAAGTCGATAAAAGCAAATCTAATCGTTTAACTGTCCAGTCGCGACGAATATTCTATCATAAGCTTGGCAAGTATACACATCTCCACCACTAAAGCTAAGGAATAACAAGTCTAAAGCGGTAAAAAGGGTTTTTAGGCTTAAGGGTTAATTATTCTTAATCACTATCGATCTCAAATTCCAGAAAAGGCGACAAAATCACAAATACATGATCGAATCCACGAACACGATACTTGCAATTGCTCAAATCCTTAACTCGAATAGGCTAAAGATAGGTCCAAACTTCACCAATAATAATATATCAAAAAGGGCGACAAAATCATAAATACATAGCCGAATCCACGACTACGATACTTAAGATTGCTCAAATCCCTAATCTCAATAAATCAAAGGTTTGGTTGGATAAAGAATAATAAAGGGTATGGATAACATTTGGGATATAAATTGGTGTAAAAATAAAAATAAACAAAACAAAACAAATAAATTAAAATCCTAGGTGTGGTTAATCACTATCCCAACCATCCCATGAATAAGACTCATATCATTGAATAACTCACGCTTTAACACTTTGAAACACACGCTTTAGGTAGACACGAATTATACTCAACAAAATCTTAATCAAAGAATAAACCTTAATTGGCGTTCCCATAACTGCCAATTCCCATTCAATCCATAGATATAGTACAACAAATAGTGGTGATATCGACCACTTACATAACTTTACATAAGTTGGTTAAAACTAACATCCAACTTTTCTTCTTTCTTTTTCTTTTCTTATTTTTTTTCGATTTTTTTTTTTTTTTTTTTTTTTTTTTTTTTTTAAACATAAACATAGATGTGTAAAATTTCACCACATCACTATATCTTTCTTTCCGGATAATTATTTCATACTTTTCATACTTCAGAAATAACGGTAATAGTGAAAGTAGTAAACACACGAAAAATAAACTCAAAGATATACAATATTTACTTTCACTCCAATTGCATTGTGCAATTTCCCGACCTAACCATAGATAATGAATTACGCACACGAACACAGGTAATGTAAGGAAACACACTTTGCCTATAGCAATTAACCAACCACGGATTCTAATCTACAGGGTAGGCTAAGGTGTAAGGGTGTAACGAAACATTTTAAACATAGGTGTAAGAAACGAAAGGAATGGCTCTGAGGGTTTTTCTAGGGGTATCTTACTCTAAAAATGAGAGTAACAAAAGGGTTTATACGGGGGTTAACTAACCAGTGTAGTTAGCTAATAACACATAACATATAAAGGCTATTTGGTGTAATCCTAGAATTTTACCAATTTAGACAAGTCATTCCAATTATATAAATAATACTCATTATGGTGGTCTCGAATAGTATACAAGCCAAGTTCTAAAGTTTACAAGTCACCGGCACACTCATAGATTTGTGAATTTTGAGAAATCACAATTTTTGAAAATAACGTCATGTGTGCAGTTATGTAACTTAGATCTTAAACAAAAACATGCTAAAAAAAATTTTAAGTTTGATATATTAAGCACATTTTAAGCATAATTTTTGAAAAAGTTTAGGACAAGTAATTGTTAAGTGTTCTAATTCTCCAATCCCCCCACTTAAGTTAAACAACGTCCTCGTTGTTTGTATAAAAGGTTAAAAACTGGAAAATAAAAGAATTAGAACAGAAAAACTCCCCTGAGATTTGCTCGGTATGATCCTCCATTAGTATAAGAGCAAAAATCAACTTCCATGTGGATTAGAACGTTAAAGCTTCATACTTGATGTATCCACAGGAAATCCAGGAAACTATAATACCACCAACACTTTAAAACACACCTAAGATAAGAAAGGTTCAAACTTGCATAATACATTAGTAGTTAGGAAAAATAAAACTTAAAAATGAAAACTGAAAATCATCAGGTCAGTCGATGCGCCGTATCTTATTGAAGAAGATACGCCGTATCGAGCCTGGAATAATACGGATCAGAATAAAGATGCGCCGCATCCTTAACCAGGGATGCGCCGCATTAAAATAAACTGATAAATAGTTTTAAAGTTGAAAATAAAAATGCAGAAAAATAAAATAAGATATGACCATTGCAGAGGATGCGTCGCATCTCAGGATTGAGATGCGCCGTATCCTCGTGCGGCCTGGACTGACTCGACACAGAAAACAGAATAATAAAAGATAAATCCGGGTTGTCTCCCGGTAAGCACTTGTCTTTATTCCAGAGTCTTCAAGTTAGACTCACGTTCAGCTCAGCAATAAGTCCTGGTCACGGTCCATCCTTCGTCCTTCATCCGAAAGATTTTCCCGTATATCTCTGCGACGTTTTCTTCTGTTCGACTTAGTCTAGCATAACTCTTTGTCTTCACCGCAGTATATTCTTCATTAGGACTCAAAGAATATTTGATGATTTTAAATTTTTTAGAAATAATCATGGGTGGCTCATTGTAAGGAATCCCAAGTAGTTGACACTTTCTTTTGGTGAATTCTTCCTTGTCTTTATCAACAAACTTAAAATAAGGATCCTTAATCAAATAATCATCTAGTTCTTCAATTAATGACTTATCGTCTTGAATCGCCTCCCATTCTCTTTCCAAATCATATTGCAATCGTCGACTAAGCTTTGTGAAATCATCAAACTGTTTATGCACCCATTCCCAGAAAGTAGTATCTGATGTCCCCTTAAGTCCCTTCAAGCGTTCAATTCTGCCCTTTTCTTGTAAAGCCTCCGCCTTTTGTGGGCAGTCTTCAATATTATCGTACCACTCATAATCTTCAAAGGTTACATCGTTGCCAACCCGTTTCATCCCAATTATACTTCCCCCATTACAGGTTCCGTCACTTTTATAATCGCAGGTCGGCCAAACACTACTCCCGTCCTTGAAAACGAAGGGTGTACAGGTGTGATTAATGTGCTCAAATTCCCATGGTTTATCCCAAACCCATGGTACTTGGTCATTCCATTCATAGTACCAGGTGTTTTTGAAATCGTCATAAGTCTTAAATCCTGGTAGATCTCCAGTAAGCACATCATCATCGACTTGAAGAAGGTAGTTAAATTCCTTGAACTGCTTGCACAGGGGTGTCTCATAATCGAACACATCAATGTCAATTCTGAAAAGTTCTTCAATTCCCTCATTGATTGTTGAATCATGAAGTGACGACCCATAATCGCATTCTACTTCTTCATCATCTCCTCTCATCCAATATACCCATAATGCATCCTTAGTAGCACGATCCATGCTCTTATAGTTATTAAACTTACTAGCCAACCATTCTGAAAAATCAACATCGTTAGGGTCATGGTTAACGTCAAAGCAAACTTTTCCAATCATATTCTTTTTTATCTCCATGAACTCGTTAAATTGCTTCTTAAAACTCCGAGTCAACCATGAAGTCATAACCTCCTTGACTTCGTTTGTAGGGGCAAATTCCGGACTACCATATTTGAGTTCTAACCAATCATTGAGGGAGAGGTCTATCAATCTTACCAACCTGCCATGAAATAGTAACTCCGCCAAAGCATAATTCATATCATTATCCTGATAGTTCTCATTCAATCCCCAGTACTGTTCGGAATAAGGCATGTAAGAGATTTGGGGGTTGCTTCCACCACAGCTGTTGTTGCTTGAGTCCATGTATGCAAGATAGAATTTCCCATCATCTTCTTCGATAGTAGTCCAGTTCAATCCTTCGGCTTCAATGGTAGGCCATAAGAGCGACAATTCTTCTCCAGTATACCTCACAAATACATCATAAGAGAATACCTCTTTGTCAATGTTGCATAAACGCATGAATTCCTTAAAAGCAGCTTCAAGAGGAGTCTCCCAAGAGAATAAATCTGCATCGATCATGAGCACATTGAATGAATCTGAAAACAAGCTTTCCATAGCAAGATATCCGTTCACTGACATGTCTTCCATAGCAAAACCTGTCATCCAAAGTAAAATCATCAGTAGGATTTGTTCGCTAGAAGAGAAATTAAGGAATATAGAAACGGATATAAGAATAAAAATAGCTGATATCTGCAGACGATGCGCCGTATCCAAAGAGTTGGATACGCCGTATCTTATAATCGTTAAAATTTAATCAGACTTATTCAGAAAATAGATACGCCGCTTTAGAATTTAAGAATGCGCCGTATCGAATTAATTAATCAAAAATCAGCCTATCTAATTAAAATTAAATGCGTCGTATTAACGAAAGTTAATGCGCCGTATTTTCGTTACGTTTAAAAATAAAAGATTTTTGATTCAGTAAGATGCGCCGTATCGACAGAGATCGATACGCCGTATCTGTTTAATAATTCGCAAACTGTTTTTAATCAAAATAATAGATACGCCGTATCTGCGAAAGCAGATGCGTCGTATGGCGTTAACGTTTTAGAAATTTTTTTTTATTAAAAACAGATACGCTGTATCTGCAAAGGCAGATGCGTCGTATTACTTTATCGCTTAGAAAAATTTTCTTATTAAAAACAGATACGCCGTATCTTGGGGAAAAGATGCGTCGTATCGAATTAATTAAACGCGTTGTATTAAAAAAAAATTAAACGCAATACGCCGTATCTGAGAGATCAGATGCGCCGTATCGTTTGATTTAGCACAGTACAACGATAGCAGAACAGAAAAATACGAAAATAAAAACAAAAATTTAAACACACAAACGAAAATAAACACACAAAAATAAAAGAAAACAATTAACACACAATACAACAAATATGCAAAATAATACAATGATGCAATTAATCTAATAAAAAGAAAAACCTAATTAAAATACTAATCAAATTAACAGGTAATAACAATTCACTCCCCGGCAGCGGCGCCAAAAACTTGATGCGCGTGATATGTCGTTGCGGTTTAGCAGTTTTAATGCCTACTCAAGTTTTAAATTTATATTTAGCCGACTTATCAATAACACACACACTTAATGAGCAGTGTACCCGGTCAGTATGAAGATAATGGTAAGTAGAGTGTCGATCACTAAGAGTGGAACGTATTATCTAGTTATTCTAATCAGTATTTTAATATCCTAACGCAAGGGGGTTTCAGCCTGAGAGACTGGCACGATTTGTTGCAATTAAATAATAAAATAAACCAACAGGCACGAATCAGCAAGTAGCACACACGTACACAGATAGATACTAGAGACAATAAGAGGGCTGTCCTTATGATTAAGTAGATTGTCACTTGTTTTATTGATAGCTTTATATGAAGTGTATGTAATTAACCCTTTCTCGTTGGTCCTATTCTTATCGGCGAGTAAACCCTTAATGATTACTTATGTCTAAAAGTTATTCCTAAGTGATCAATTTAGAAACAACCGTGGGAGCCACATTATGTCCCGCAGTCAAATGCCCGCAAGCCACTAATAAACACAGAGGTTATCAATGCACTAATAAGTAGTAACCAAAGACATCAACATATAAACTTTAATTAATGAGAAAGCAGTTTTAAGGGAGTGCAATCTTTCCGTTGCCACATTACACAAGCCACCAATCTTGATGAATTAAAGTTTGCTAAAACAATAAAACAAAACTACTTAATGAATTAAACATATGCAGCACCTTCTTACAGCTCTTGTATCTTAGATTTGGGTGTGTCTTGTGCTGCCTCCTTGACTGAATTCGTCCTTTTGTTCTTCTGTTCGGACTTAGGTTAAGGTTCGGAACTCTCAAATTCGTCTGGTCTACGGGGTATTTATAGTTTCTGTCTGAGGGAAGATGCGGCGCATCTACTAAGTAGATGCGGCGTATGTACTTAACTTCGCGTGGGGTCCAAGATTATAATATTCAGGAATATTCGTACACCGCCAGAAGATGCGGCGTAACCCTTGATTAGATGCGGCGCATGTCCTCTTGTATCTTGGATCGTATCTGGTGATATCTTGATAGAGATGCGGCGCATGTCGAGAGTGGGATGCGGCGCATCTGGAGCAGAATTGACTTGATCTTGTCCATGTCAGTAGACTATCACTTTATGCACGTTTTGCTCCGTTATTAGTCCAAAATCGCTAAGTTTCACCAAATGCTTGTTTTTACCTGAGAATTACAAAAGTAAACGATTAAGTATCAATCCTCATACATAATATAGTAAAACAAGTCAAATTAATAGGATAAATGATAGTAATAAAATGTACTTATTTGAGTTCATCAAATATTTTCCTTATTAAAAGCTGATAAAATTTTGTTGTAATCGTCGGGTTTCAAACGCGTGTATCTTGGTCGTTATAAGCTCGTTTTCTACGTTCTTTATATCCACGGCTTCGTATTAATGTGAACTAATATATTTTCAGTAGGTCGGCTCTTCTAGATCACGTCCAACTCCTCGTTTTACCCGTTGAAATTTGTGGGACAGCGCGCAAAATTTCAGAAAAATAGTTTTCGTCGTCAAACTTAGAATTAGCGTATATTTCTCGTCGTAAGCTCGTTTTTGCTCATTCCGGTGGCCACGGTTTCGTTTTTGAAAGTATTTTCTAAATATTTAGGCCAAAATAGTCCAATGTTTACTGAGTTTTCCAGATTTCATGAAAATGGACAGAACCTTTTTCTATTGTTGTAAAAATAAATTTTCTAGTTCAAGGTTTGAATATAACACTTCCCATCAACACCACAACTAGTCTAAGCCTACCATACACCTTGGTAGGGTGTCATGGGTTCCTAATCTTCACCAAAAATGGTGAATCTCATGAGGTTACTAATAAAATCCTTAGATCTATTTTTAGAGAGAATATATGTATTAAGTGGTATATATAACACTAGATCCAAAGCCCGCCCCGATGGGGCGGCTAGCTTTAAGAATTTGATTATACAATAAAATGAATAGTAATATAAGTATGTGTTAGTTTTTGTGTATAATGATATTAATATTTGTATGTCCGGTTTCGAACCCGAGACTCGGGATTGCACACAATACGTGAGAGTTCCAATGGTTTGAATAGATTAAATATATTTTATATTTATATTTATTCATTTCACTTAAACAAACACTTAACGATAGTTAGTACTTAACGGGGTTAGAGATAACGACCGTTAAAGGACTAATTATGCAAAAAGGACCAAAGAAGAATCTAGAAACCCATGGTTGGGTTTGGGTCGGCCGAATGGCCTTATGGATGGGCTGGCCGGTTTTTGAGATGGAGTAGGGAGCAAGTTTGGTGCCCTAGGGATTACCTATAAATACAATTCACTTTGTATTTGATTTTCACCTAATCTTGAATCCCTAGCAAGCCAAATTTCTCTTCTTCTTCCCTCTAAGCTACACCACCGATCGACCTATTTTAATTCCACTAGGAATTGTCGACTTCGGTCTTGCTTATTAAGTGTTTGGTTTGTTAGTGATCTTGAACCTAGCTTTCCCATTGGAACGCTACTATCGCGTGTGTACAAGAACGAGTGACAAGCTTATTTTTAGCTTGTGATTCTTGGTGTTTTTCCCTTGTTTGGTTCGATCCACATCACACCCAAATTAGGGTTCTTGTTGTTCTTGGTGATTACGCGATTAAGGTACGTATTTATTTAAGTTAATTAATTACATGTTCATTAGATCTTTCCGCTGCGTGCTTTGTGATGTTTTATGTGTTTATGATTTATTATAGTTCACATATTCCAACAGTGGCATCATGAGCCTCGTTTAGAACTTGTAATTAATTACTAAAACCTAAAAATTGGATCTTGATTAGATACATGCATTTAATGTTCTAGGGTTTTAATTTGAAACCCTAATTTTAGATATATGTGGATCGATCCACTTTTATTTTTTAGGGTTTATGTTAGTTTTTTTTTATTAAAAACTTGTTAGAAACCCTAGATTATGCATGAAAAAATTTTAGGGATTAATTTGTGAATACTATGTGATGTCACCAATTAATTAAATACGTACTAGATATTAACATGTTAATATGGATTTCATGATTATGTGTTAATATGGTATCCATGACAAAATCTTGCATATTTTGTCATGGTTTGATGTATGGGGCGATTTGTATGTATTGTTTTGCTACATGTTTTGTTTAATAAATCTTAAATTGGGGAAGACCTCAATATATTAATTAATAAATTATGTGCAATGTGGTATTAAATTAACTAAAACTTACGCGGCCAAGTTATTTGGTGTCTGTGGACCATTGGGCACAATGAGCTCGAAAACCAATGGGAGTTTTGTTAGTTTAATACATATTTAATTACACATAGAATTAATAATAGGATTTATTGAAAAAAGGTTTGCATGTGGCTATATGATATCGTGGATGATCATATATTTGTTATTATGTGTTTATTTATTTTTGTGATTACTTGATCTTTTGTGTTTTATATTATGATGGATTGTAAACAACAAAAGAGGGTAATTTTCATAATAAAAAATAAATAAGACTAATAACTATGAAACCTTTGTAGTAATTTTATTTATTGCCAAGTCTTATGTGCCGACAGTGGTTCGCTTCGCACGGTAATTTGCTCCCAGGCGAGACTAGCAATAATAAATTTACTACATTAATTGTTTTAGCAAGAAAATCATATTCTTTTAGTTGATTGATTGCGACTGTACTAAGTGGTCGAAGCGGCGGACCTAAAATTGACAAACTAAAAAGTGGGTTCTAGTTGGTACGCATTAAATTGTGACCTTAGAGGGGCACGGTTTTAACCAGCTTCGGCGGCTGTCGTCCCTACGCCCGCCTGTGCGTCAATTTTAGACTTACCAAGTACACCACGATAAATACGAAGCATCTTAAGGCAATGTTGTAATTTATTCAACGCCTCAATTAAAAGATTTGATGATTTGAGCTACGAATGAGTAAATGGTTTTGTTTTGAAAATATATATATGATACAAAGACGAATGCATGACATCTTTGTACATATTTTTTGATTTAACACATCAAAATTTTATTACCCTTTAAATTTAAGTTATATGTCACCCAACTACAAAAAGAAACACCTAAGGTTTCATCCTACATCACTAGCAGCCAAAGCTGAATGTTGATGTTCAAAGGGTGGTCATCTAAGGGTAAAATTGAGTACTTTATTGCTAGCAGCCAAAGCTGAATGCAATAAACCGACGTCATTTTACTGTTTCTTAAGTTGGTTAACTTAATTGGGCACTTTCATTACTAGCAGCCAAAGCTGATGTAATGGAACGGCGCCAAGACATAAAGAATTAGGGATGAAACATGCTTACATTTTGCAACTGATGTTGGCAATATAATGTAAGTCCCAAGATTCTAGGAATTGCAATTTGACATTGGCAATTGGGTGATCCCGTACCTTGTTGAGCACTTTCATTGCTAGCAGCCAAAGCTGATGTAATGAAACGGCGTCAATTAGGATCCTAGTTTTCAGTGAAAATTAAATGGTTTTTAACCAATGGGTGTTTAATTTTCATGAAATGTTTTATTATCGAAAGTACTAACTTTTGAACTTTTTTCTGTAGAAATGGCCCAACCCGGAAACTCGTCAAACTTAACTTCCTGTTTCAAGATGATGCTTGAAAAGGAAAAACTGACTGGGACTAAGAATTTTAACGCTTGGTATCGAAATCTAAGGCTTGTTCTTAGAATTGCCAAACGTTCAGAATGTCTTACTGAGGACCTTCCTGTAGCTCCTCCTGCAAACTCGCCTAATGAAATACTTAGGGAGTTCAATGAAGCCTATGACATGCACAATGATGCGGCTTGTCTCATGCTATCGGGGATGGATGATCAACTGGTAAAACAGTTTGAGAAATATGGCCCGAAAAACATGATTGATGAACTGACAAATATGTTTCAGAAATCTCCTATGGCTGAATTGTATGATGTACTTGACAACTTGGGCAAGTGCAAGCAGGATGTGACAACACCCGTAAGTGATCATGCACTTAAAGTGAAAGGTTATCTTGACCAACTAGATGCACTTAATTGCGGGTTTGTGGAAGACGTTAAAGTTGGCCTCATCAACAAATCCCTCAATGAGGAATTATATGGTGAATTTGTGCGTAACTTTAACATGCATTGCAAGGGGAAGACATTTTATGAATTGCATGCAATGCTTATTGAGCATGAGAAGGCACTCACAAAGAAAGCTCCTACACCTGCTGTTATGGCAATAAGAGGTGGTAGAGTAGCTAAGCCCGGTAAACCGAAACATGTGAACAAGAAAGGAAAGGGCAACGCTGACAAGGGCAAGCAGATTGTGACCCATCAGCAAAAGCCAAAGAAGCAGAATCCTCCTCCCAAGAAGGATTATCCCAAAAAGGATGCGGCTGCTTGTCACCACTGCCATACTCCTGGACACTGGAAGCGTGACTGTCCATTGTTGCTAGAGGAGTGTCGCAAATATAAGAATGCCAAAGCTGGGCAGGGCGCCAGCACTTCAGGTATTTTTATGGTTGAATTATTTTCTTTTCCTCGTAAGCAAAATGCCTGGATATATGATACAGGATGTGGTACTCACATTTGTAACACATCGCAGGGGCTTAGAGGAGCAAAGAAGCTGAACTATGGGGAATGCTACTTGTACGTGGGAAATGGAATATGTGCAGTAGTAGAAGCCATAGGGACTTTTGAGCTAGTTTTACCATCTGGTTTAATTTTGGTTTTAGACAATTGTCATTACGCACCTTCTATTGTTAGAGGTGTCGTTTCAGTTTCTTTGTTATTGGATTTGGGTTTTAAGCATACTTTTAATGATAATGGAATTTCTGTTTCTCTAAATTCTGTTTTTTACTTTAATGCTATTTCATTAAATGGTGTGTTTGAAATTGACATGGATAAACATGTATCCAATAGAAATAATTCAATGTATAGCATCGGGAATAAGAGAGTCAAGTCTAACTTGGACTCGTCTTATTTATGGCACTGCCGTCTTGCCCACATAGGCAAGAATCGCATGGAAAAGCTGCAACACGATGGGCTTTTGAAAAATATCAATGATGATTCAGTTGATAAATGCGAATCTTGCATATCTGGAAAGATGACAAAGAAACCTTTCCATAGCAATATGGAGAAGGCTTCGGATCTACTTGGATTAATACACACGGATGTGTGTGGTCCACTTAGACATGTGTCTAAACGTGGTGCTGTCTACTTCTTGACCTTCACGGATGACTTTAGTCGTTATGGTTATGTTTATTTACTTAAACATAAACATGAAGTCTTTGAGACATTCAAGGTCTTTAAAAATGAAGTAGAATTACAACTCGGAAAGAAGATTAAGGCACTTCGATCCGATCGTGGTGGTGAGTACTTAAGCCAAGAGTTTAAGGATTATCTGGGTGAGTGTGGCATTGTGCAACAACTCACTTCTCCTTATACGCCACAACAAAATGGTGTATCTGAAAGGAGAAATCGTACTTTGTTAGATATGGTACGATCCATGTTTAATCTTACAACTCTTCCCTTATCCTTTTGGGATTATGCTCTTGAAACGGCTGTTCACGTGTTGAATAGGATTCCAACTAAGAAGGTTGATAAGACTCCATATGAAGTATGGACTGGAAAAGCTCCCAACTTTTCTTACTTAAAGGTCTGGGGTTGTGAGGCGTTTGTTAAACGTGACTCACCTGATAAACTCCAACAAAGATCTGTTAAGTGTATCTTCGTAGGATACCCTAAGGAAACAAAGGGTTACTACTTTTACTTCCCACCTGAAAATAAGGTCATCGTGGCTAGGTACGGTGATTTTCTTGAAGATAATCTAATATCTCAAGAAATCAGTGGGAGAGCATATGATCTTGAGAATGATCATGAAGATACTTCACCTTCTGAAAGCACTAACACACTTCCTATGGAACCAGAAAGTTTAGGTCCTCCACCTGAAGTAGAAGTGGTACCCGTCCGTAGATCTTCAAGATCTGCAAAGGCTCCTGAGCGTCTATGTTTGAACATAGACGATGAGGAAACTATACTATTGGATCAAACTGATGAGCCAACTAGCTATAGAGCTGCCATTATTAGTCCTGAAAAGGAAAAATGGCAGACTGCCATGGATGGGGAAATGCAATCCATGAGAGATAATCAAGTCTGGACTGAAGTAGACCTTCCACCCAATGCTAAGGTAGTTGGGTGTAAGTGGCTATTTAAGAAAAAGACTGACATGGATGGCAATGTACACACCTATAAGGCTCGATTGGTAGCTAAAGGCTTTACCCAAACATACGGTGTTGACTATGAGGAGACCTTTTCTCCTGTGGCCGACATTAGAGCTATTAGGATTCTTATAGCCATAGCTGCCTACTATGACTATGAGATTTGGCAAATGGATGTCAAAACCGCCTTTCTGAATGGTCGCCTAGATGAAGATATCTACATGGCGCAGCCTGAGAGGGGTTTGTGAATCCACAATTTCCTGAGCGTGTATGCAAACTTCAAAGATCCATTTATGGATTGAAGCAAGCATCCAGGCAATGGAATAAGAAATTTGATGAGGAAATCAAGAAGTTTGGATTTACTCAAAATTTCGATGAGCCATGTGTATACCACAAAGTTAGTGGGAGTAACACTGTTTTCCTTGTTCTATATGTCGATGACATATTAATCATGGGAAGTGACATACCAAGCCTTAATGAAGTTAAGGAATATCTTGGTAGTTGTTTTGCCATGAAGGATTTAGGAGAAGCAGCTTATATCCTTGGAATCAAGATCTATAGAGACAGATCTAAACGGTTAATCGGTTTAAGTCAAAGTGCTTACATGGATAAAATATTGAAGAGATTTAATATGCAGAATTCCAAGAAAGGATATCTGCCCATGCAAGTGAAACATGAATTGAGCAGTGAAATGTGTGCTTCTACACCTGGAGAGGAAGCATACATGAAGAAAGTTCCATATGCTTCTGCAGTTGGTTCTATCATGTATGCTGTTAGATGCACAAGGCCAGATGTGGCATTTGCTCAAAACATGACCAGTCGATATCAGCAGAATCCAGGGGTAAAACACTGGAAAGTTGTAAAGGACATTCTTAAGTATCTACGGAATACTAAAGATATGTTTCTTGTTTTCGGGGGAAATCCAGACGCAGAACTGAATGTTACAGGTTACTGCGATGCATCCTTTCAGACTGATAAAGATGATACGAAGTCTCAGACGGGTTACGTTTTTGTCATAAATGGAGGAGCTGTGGACTGGAAGAGTAAAAAGCAGAGCATAACGGCCATGTATGCTACAGAAGCTGAGTACATTGCTGCATCGGAAGCGGCACAAGAAGCTGTTTGGATAAGGAAATTCATTAAGGATCTTGGAGTGATGCCTTCAATAGAATTACCTATAAATGTATATTGCGACAACTCTGCTGCAATTACATTCGCCAATGAACCTGGAGTTATGAAAGGCGCCAGACACTTTAAAAGGAAACTTCACTATGTTCGAGAACAAGTCGATGATGGTGAAATAAAAGTACTCAAAGTTCACACAGATGACAATCTGGCTGATCCTTTCACGAAGGCATTACCTAAGGAGACATTTAATCGTCATGCTCAGGGTATTGGTCTTCGTTTAGCAGATAGTTTCATGTAAATCTGTTGGATTAGTATTTCGATAGGGACGTGTAAACAATTATTATTTTAATGAAATAAAGTGCGGATAACGTTTATTATCATTATTAATATTTGTGTCCTATATTTGCATGTTTAAATCCATGAGTAATTTATTTATTCTAAATAGTCCGTTGTCAATTAATAATATGGGAATATTATTGAACTAAGACAAATGTGAGGATTGGTAGAATGTACTGTAAGGTTAAGACACCAATGTCACATGATATTCAATATTGGATAAATTGAATATAGGACTTATCCCAACAACATGATTATACTTTATGGATCATAGTCATTAAGTATATCATGAATATTTATCCTCTGACTTGAGATGCCAGATAATTGCCGAGGATGTAGCTCATTTTCTGTGAGATAGTCTAACGCTATCCGTAAAAGGTAGTTATAAGGGCTATTTTCAGAAATGATGCGAAGTTCAAGGGTTATGCTCGCAGTCAATAAGGGATTTGTTCCTTCAACTTTGTGTTGAAGTTTAATACTGCTTGGCCACTCGTAAGATTAACAAGATGTTTGCGTGCGCACGCCCAAAGTCTATCTGGAAGACGTTCAGATGTTTTGGTAATCTTGTTCAATTATGTATAAACGAGAAACTACTGTTAATTGTGGAATGACAAGATCCATATCCAAATTAACGCGGTATTAGTAACAAAAGGATAAGTATGATGATTATATCATCAAGTGGTTTTTTCCAGGAGAACCACAACTCGGATCGAGCTGGGGGCATTGGGATCTGTTAAAGCTAGACTAGCCCATGTCATTACAATATTAATCATTATCCAAGTGGGAGCTGTTAGTTTTTGTGTATAATGATATTAATATTTGTATGTCCGGTTTCGAACCCGAGACTCGGGATTGCACACAATACGTGAGAGTTCCAATGGTTTGAATAGATTAAATATATTTTATATTTATATTTATTCATTTCACTTAAACAAACACTTAACGATAGTTAGTACTTAACGGGGTTAGAGATAACGACCGTTAAAGGACTAATTATGCAAAAAGGACCAAAGAAGAATCTAGAAACCCATGGTTGGGTTTGGGTCGGCCGAATGGCCTTATGGATGGGCTGGCCGGTTTTTGAGATGGAGTAGGGAGCAAGTTTGGTGCCCTAGGGATTACCTATAAATACAATTCACTTTGTATTTGATTTTCACCTAATCTTGAATCCCTAGCAAGCCAAATTTCTCTTCTTCTTCCCTCTAAGCTACACCACCGATCGACCTATTTTAATTCCACTAGGAATTGTCGACTTCGGTCTTGCTTATTAAGTGTTTGGTTTGTTAGTGATCTTGAACCTAGCTTTCCCATTGGAACGCTACTATCGCGTGTGTACAAGAACGAGTGACAAGCTTATTTTTAGCTTGTGATTCTTGGTGTTTTTCCCTTGTTTGGTTCGATCCACATCACACCCAAATTAGGGTTCTTGTTGTTCTTGGTGATTACGCGATTAAGGTACGTATTTATTTAAGTTAATTAATTACATGTTCATTAGATCTTTCCGCTGCGTGCTTTGTGATGTTTTATGTGTTTATGATTTATTATAGTTCACATATTCCAACAGTATGAACGTGTAGCAACATAAATAAAATAAAATAAACATGCTATTATTAATAAAATAATAAAGTTTAACAAAACCTAAGGTTGAAAATAACAAAATAACATATAGTTTTTACATTTGAACAAAAGAGGCTAAGCACGTGAAAAAAGCCTCCTAATTCTCTCATGAATCTTAGTTGTTATGTAGCAGTATTATAAGCTCCCTTCCTCACATACCCTTACCGTTACATGTTACATCGGGGGAAAAAAAGGCAAGTGGCACTTTAGTGCACTTCGAATTCATAAACCTAATACTAATAGTAGAAACATATAACATATAAAAATATACTTATTTGTAGCCAGAAGATAGAAGGATTACATTTGCTCCTCAATCAGTACGTTTCGATATCCTAATTCCAGGTTGCACCACCTCCTTGCACCTCCAGCGAGACATTATTTTCCAAAATAAAAAAATGAGAATCAGCCTCACCTACACAACCTCTATCTAATATCTGATATATATTTCAGCAATAAGTGAAATGTCTTATTATACTATTTAAAATAAATCAAACTATATTAGGTAATGACAATCCATTGATATAAAGTCTAAGACAGTAATACTAATTAACTCATTCATATGAGTGTCTATATGAGTATTTGAGGTCATTATCTCGTCATGTATCATAATCACAAAACTCAAAATTATAGAATTGTTCATCACAAAATCTATTCTTTAGACTCGAGGTTAACTCAACACATGTAAAATACAGTTGTATTTTGTATTTTTGGTTACCCTATAATGAAAGATTGATTGAAATCTACATGTGATTATAATCTACACATATATCAACTATAACCTATAATGGTTTTAGTTATTTCACACCAAATCTATATGAATAGGCTGTTAGATATATGTACGTAGATGCATGAACATTACACTTACATAAATCATCTTTCCATGATGTGTGTTTTGGGTGGTTGGCACCAAATTACACTTACAGACCATAATTAATTTCTCTCAGGAATCTGCATACATGTTCATTAAAAAACAAAAGTACACACATATACTCTTTTGAGACTTACCATTAAGAGAAAATGGTCACTTTATGTTAAAAAGTGTCATTGTTTTCTCCAAAATACTTCATACCTGGTAGAAGAAAAGAAAAACGTTAAATGTTAAAGCAATGTCAATACAGTTATTGCAATTGAAAGAAAAAAAACACTTGAGATTACAGAAATCACCTGGCACATATCTTAACTATTGCAATTGAAGCTCCTTATATAATGGCATTCTATGGTTTATTTGTAAGTTGTATTGTAACTGATGGAAGGTGAAGCGATTCTTTAAAGAGACAATACAATAAACCTTACTTTGAATAAATGCTCCATATTAATTAGACAATTCAAAGCTTTTTAGAATGGAATTGTCACTCCCTTTTGTTACCACAACAGCAAAGGTTACTTTGCATCTCTAAGTCATTTATTTTTTATCTATACAAAGATATTTAATTTTGATATATAAATCATTAAGACTCAACTTTATGGCATGAAAATAAATGGTTGGTGTTTCAATTTATTTTATAATTGTATAGATAACTTGCAAAATGTAATCATATCACGAATGTGAATCTGGAATATAATCTACAACGATGTCCAGTTTAAAAGCCCATAAATGACTACAGTAACTATAAGAGGGCTACGTGTACCAGAGCTTATTACCTGATACCTTGAGTGTAATCATTCCCTAAAAGCATTGCTATATGTATTAGCTTTTACCGTGTTAACCCAAGCTCCGATTCAATGTCATGCCACAACCATTAGTAGGCAGAAGATAGGATTCAACAAAAAGCAGTTTGGTACCTAAGAATAAGAAGTTTGGTACGTGGGTTATTTTGTTATGGTGACAATTAATCTAATATAAGCAACTTAGACAGTCCTCAAGGGGGTGTTTGAAATTTCCTCAAGCACTTAATAAAAAGCACGTTGTGATAAACAGTTTTAAGTAAGCAAAAGGTAGTGTTGATTGTTGTACCTGAAGCGTTCCAAGGCGAAAAGAGTAATTCCAATGTTGCGGTGAGTAGTATATTTGATACCAACAGAGTCACTCCCGATAATCAGTAGAAGAGTTGCATAGATCCGACAAATGTTGCGCCAATCATCTAAAAGGTAAAAATGGTTCTTATCATCCATGATTCCAATCTGTTACCCAACATGAACAAAATTGTCGCCTTTCAAAATTTGTTTTTCTGGTTATAAAAGACACTGTTATTAACAGACCTTATGTTGAAATCAATTGCCATAATCATTAGGAACAAAAATTCTATAAACGCTCTAATTCAAAACAGATGTACAAAGTATGTAAAATCCCTAATTGATCATTTGTTTGGGTGAGGTTTTTTAGGAGGAGGCGTTTAACTGGGAATTAAGAATCAGATATATTTCAATCCAAGCAATCCAAAAAGCATAAATACATGGAAGTCAGTTCTTACCCCTCTCAATAAATATATCTATGAGTGTCCCATCTGCATATTCTCGAAGTTCCTGCTTGCTCAGAGTACCATTCATATCTTTATCAAGCGCAAGAAACACATCTGTACATAAATATGAGTAGCTTAGTTTCTATATACTGTTAATACAATAAGTTCAAGAATATGGTCACTGTTTAATAAAAAAGTACACTGAAGTTACAGATTTATAGAGTTTCAATGCTCACCACATATACGCTGTGCAGATGTCAGGGAAAACCAGTTTTCAGCCTGTTCGGTATCAGTAACTTCTTCTTAGCTTTCCTATTATGAGTAACAACGCAAAAACGCAAGCCGTAAGAAAAACGTTGACTTCTAACAACAAAAGTTGCTATGTTAATCATTAGACAACTTTGGGAATTAATTGACCAAAATGGTAAAAGAAGGCTCAAGGAGAAACTTCTTAGAGCTCTGAAAAGTGTCATATGTAATGTTCTTTTGTTAATTTGATACCGCTAATGCCAACAGAAGCATCCAGATGACTTATTACCTGGTATAGTTCCATGAGTTCTTGAAGACAGTTACTAAGCAGCACCTTCTTTATACACGCCTTCCCTGCAAATTTAGTAATAAAAAGTAAAAACTTAAAAAGCCATAAAACAAAGATCATTATACAATATGACATGCAAGAAGCATTGCAATGAGCATCATCTATAAGCCACGGATAAGAGATACGCATTCATGACTGTGGGATTGAACGGATAAAAACTGGAACCATAAAAATATAATCAAATGACAAAAAACAAACCTCGTCTATTGGGATCACAAAAGAAGAAGAATTTTTGAGAAGCGATGCGGCAATACATTTGAACAAACCGTGTAGGCATATCACGTAGTTGAGCCAAATTAGGAATAAGACCTCGAATATATGCTTCCATTTCCTGTAGCAAGAAAAAGTAAAATAATGTTTGAATACTTGATTTGTGTTACATCAAAACACAGTATATATTACAAGCTACTTTACACAAATCGACACTTGAGATAACGATGCACGTACATGATGTTGAAGAAAACCATCAGAATCCTCATCAAGCTCACTCATATCAATTCTAGCTTGAGTAAGAGAAACCTGAACACAGGAAGAAACTTTCAGAATCACCATACTGAAACGTACATGTTGAATACAATTGAACAGTGAGGACGTGTAGAGAAAGACTCACCGTTCGCATTACATAGAGATAAAAGGGAAGAATGGCAATTCTTCCTGATTCATCTTTTTCAAACTTCATAAAATTTGAAGGGCTAAAAAAACGACGGCATTTCGGGCCTATCTGTTCTGTACAGACAGAGGCAATGTGGCAAAAGTCTTCATAGTTCATCTACAGATGGTTTACAGAAAAAGAGAGATCAGCATAATCATTGGATACTGAAAATCTTAAACAAAGAGCCTTGAAGCTAGTATGCTATTGAAACACATTTTGAGGAGGTCGATACCTTCTCTGGACCAGTGGCATCATCAATAACACAATTTTCTCTTAAGCAAACCCACATAGCATCCAGATCATCAGCATTAAGCAAAATATCAGATTGTTTCTGCATCAATAGACCGCCACTTTAAGTACATATAAGTACATATATCTATAACCCCAACAGAAGAGCCAAACTTTATAATTTGGGCCTGGATAAAGTAAGTAAAACACAAAAGCGACTGCAGAAAATATACCTTTAGAAAACGGTACTTCGCCAACCTTTGGACTTTATGACTGATGGAACCATCTTCAGGTTTCTGATAAGATAAAAATCACGTAGGACAGTGAGAAACTATGGTGAGCATCATAATTAAGTTATTGTTCTAGCTATATACAGAGTAGACAACACATGTTCATTTTTTGTATTTTTCTTATTACGTTCCTGAAGGGTTTAACATACAGGCTCTTAAAAAACTCATCTTCTGCTCCAAATATTTATATTTTTTTAATGATATTTCTCATTTACAATAGCATCCCAATTTTAAGATATAAATCATTGATCAAAATCTTTCATTTGATCATTACATTACACACTTAATATGCATGTTTAAAATTTTTCGTATAGGCGTTGTCACTAATGCAATCACCAGACTTAAATAAACTGAAAATTCCATTGGCTAAATGATCAAAAAGATTTCAGGTGAGTTTTAAATAGGTTTATACCATATGCAACATATGTGTTGCCACAAGCAAACAAAATTCCTATTAGCTAAAGGAAATTAATAGAGGTGGTAACGGGTCAAAACTGGTACATTTTCATCCGGGTTAGACCGGTACTAAAAACTTTCATGCCCTTGCTTTTGAGTTTTATACATAGTTAATGTTGTAGTAATATTGGAAATGCTATACTATCATAATCAGTTTGAGTGAAAGGTTATAAGCATCAGGGGGCTTTCAATGCATGACCATGTGTGACAATTGTCTGATATCAAAATTAGCATGTTGAGTACATTATGTGAGAGCGAAAAAACACACACGAAGCGATGTGAGAATAGCAGCAAGTACATAGAAAAGAGCTCATGAAAATAAAGCATCACAAATTAAAAACATATATAAAAGCATGAAGCGACCATTTTATAAACCACATCATATCATTATAAAAAAAATCTTACTGTAATGATACGATTTGACTTGAGTCAAAGGCCACGGCATATACTACTGTTTTACTATGTTGTTAATCTCGCCGATATCTCGCCGAGATCTCGTCGAGATCTCGGATATCGCCCCTAGAAATAATCTCAGATCAAAATATCGCCCCCAAATCTCGATGTACCATCTCTAAAAGCACAAGAAATTAAATCATAAAGGTTGCTCACCTTGATCTTTGACCATGATACAACACTTATGCTTTTGCACCATATTTATGGAGGGTTGAGTAGCTAAATTATGAAACTGAACTTTTAATAGAAAGAAAGAACTACTTCCTAATCCAATGACTAATTTCCCACTTTCAAGTCCAACACTTGGTCTAATAAGGTTTTGCATTCTAATATAATCCACCAATTCAGGTGAATCATTCTTAATCTGGTTGCATACACCATGAAATATCAGATTTAATAAATGTATTTGTTATCAAATCAAGGTCTATAAAGAGTAGTTTTTCCAAGAAATGAAATTGATTACCTCAGCCTCAAAGAATTGTATCTACTGGAAAGTAACTTGATATTTTTTTTAGTGTGTATGATAAATCTGAAATTAAAATATAAATAAGTTTACGAATGTCGGAAGTTACTCGTTTTTTCCCATTTTACTCGTTTCGTTTACTGTTCTAAAGAAAAAATGCTATAAATTGAACCTTTCAGGATGCCTATATCGACCCATTTGTCTATTACTCAACCCACCTATCTTGTCACCTCTACTTCCTACTACCAGCTATATATCGACATTTAGAGGTGTGCAAGTGTTATGATTCTTACCACTTACACAGATAACTCAACATCACTCTTTTGGTGGAATATATATTTTTCAGCAACTTTCACGTGTTTTGATATCAGAATAGTATTAGTCAAATTTACAAATAAATAATTAAATACCTATGTAGAGCTTCACATGAGTCCTTGCTGATCTATAAAGTTCTTCTACTCGAAGACGAAGTTCATCAGTACAACGCCACATGGACATCTGAAAAAGGCAATCATTTGAGTAAGATGAATAATTACAATGAGAATACATAAATCCTAAATAAACAAAAAAAGAATCCACAAAGCTCAAACATTAGATCCTGAATATGAGAGAAGTACATGTTGGCTGCCATCATTCTGGCAAGTAAGCAGACATCCCTTGTTACCTCAGTTGTCACCCTTGCATTGCCTGCATTTCATACCAAACAAATATGATAAATAAATTAATAAAAAAGCTATAACTTAAAAAGTATTTGAAGATAGAATGCAACTATTGCTGGCCAGGACTGAATTCAATTGTGAGAGCACCAGAAAATCATAAAAAGTACTTGAGAAACAAAATATTAGTGAAACACAGTTACCTGTTCTTGGACTCCCTCGTGCTTGTAGTTGCAAGCAAGCATTACTAAAGCACGAATACCACCAAAAGCTGCCTACACTTGTCATTGCCTGCCAAATTTGCAAGTGCTCCAGTTGCTCGTTTCTATAAAATAAGAAGTCAAAAACCAAATTAATTTATAGTTTTGGCTGAAACATTAGGAAAGACATAAACTTGTGACATAGAAATAAAGGCACAAACCAAGATTCCATTACCATCATTAGACCATTTGAAAATCATATCAACTAATGCTTTTATACCACCAGCTATACCTTCCTGAAAATAAGACCATTCAACGCTAATTATATAAAAATGAATGAACAATAATATGTTTATGACAAACATGTAAACAATATGCAACCTTGTGATCTTCGCCAACAGAAACATTCCAAAGACCACCGGCTGCTTCTTCAGCTGCCAATATGTTTCATGAAATGGTAGAAGATGGTAATCTATTTAGAAAAACATTACATGCAGAACAATACCAAACACTCTCTTATAGAAAAACATTCCTATTATAGATATGTGCTACTATTATGAGAATAAAGAAAACCACTAAACTGTTAGAGAGATAAATACCAAATGGAATAAGAAGACATACCATGACACAAGTAAGTATTTATGAATCATGAAGAGCATAAAAAGAAAACAGCTAAAACTTTTGCATTGAGCCATTTCATCCAACAATTGTTAAGCGCTTCATCAACACCTATTATCAATCACATATTAGCTAAAGTTAAACTCACTACGTACACTGATTTGGGGTTGCCCGGACGGGGATACCCTGATTACGGAAGTTAACCTAAACAGGGAAACCTCATCCGAGCTAAATGTTTGCGGGCTAACTACTAACTAAACTTAAAGTTTTAGCGAAAAGTAACTATTTTTTAGTAAATGCAGGTTTTAAATGTCCCTTGACCGCGCATCAATACCCTGCTGCTTCTTTGTCGGATCCTCTTCATTTTCCAGCAGCAACTATAAATAAAACAAACCAAAACTCTCATTGCAATTTTTAATTAACACATTTCCTCGAACATTTGGTGTGCAAGCAAACAACACCCAAGTTTTTTATAAAAAAAAGTAATCTTTTTTTTTTGTTAACCCTCAATCTCACTGGCACTCTTCCTTACCAACAGTAAAGTAACCAAAAAAAATTAGCTCACTAATTGTAAATCAAGAGAAAGCTGTAAAAGAGGAAGTGTATACCATGGATCATAGGCAAGAACACCACCAATACACTACCACTGCAATTGAGACCCCAAATCCATGAATCGGTACCTGCTGCAAAGAACCCATGGAGTAACGTTTTCAGAACCTTTCATCGATGAATAATTATATAGGACTTTAATTGGATTTTTTGAGTCATAGTTCGCTTAATTGTTAGAGATATGTGTTTTGTAGGGATAAAAATCAATTGGTTTTTAGATCAATTCGTCATCAACCGTTTAATGCTGGGATTGAAATTGAATATTGGGGATTTTGTGTTAGGGTTTATGTTTGGGGATCTCGTGTGTATTTTCTTGATCTGGTGTTATGTTTGGGGATATCGAATGAATAATCCCTCAAAACCCTATATAAATGAATCGTTTAATGTTGGGATTGAAATTGTTCCATGGATTTGATATTGTTTTTTTTGTTTTCTGATTAGGATTTGAGGGATAGGATTTTGAGAAAGGATAGGGTTTGAGAGGATGTGTGTGTTTTTGTTTTTTGAGATGTGAGTGGAATGAATAGCTCTTTACATGTTCCGCCCAAAACATGTTTCTCAAGATCAACGGCTGTGGATTTTTGGCTATTTTACACGTGTCAATTGATTAGTATTTTTGAGGGAGAAATAGTAGGACAACACTCCTTTATATAGGATGGAGACTAGATCCAAAGCCCGCCCCGATGGGGCGACTAGCTTTAAGAATTTGATTATACAATAAAATGAATAGTAATATAAGTATGAACGTGTAGCAACATAAATAAAATAAAATAAACATGCTATTATTAATAAAATAATAAAGTTTAACAAAACCTAAGGTTGAAAATAACAAAATAACATATAGTTTTTACATTTGAACAAAAGAGGCTAAGCACGTGAAAAAAGCCTCCTAATTCTCTCATGAATCTTAGTTGTTATGTAGCAGTATTATAAGCTCCCTTCCTCACATACCCTTACCGTTACATGTTACATCGGGGGAAAAAAAGGCAAGTGGCACTTTAGTGCACTTCGAATTCATAAACCTAATACTAATAGTAGAAACATATAACATATAAAAATATACTTATTTGTAGCCAGAAGATAGAAGGATTACATTTGCTCCTCAATCAGTACGTTTCGATATCCTAATTCCAGGCTGCACCACCTCCTTGCACCTCCAGCGAGACATTATTTTCCAAAATAAAAAAATGAGAATCAGCCTCACCTACACAACCTCTATCTAATATCTGATATATAGTTCAGCAATAAGTGAAATGTCTTATTATACTATTTAAAATAAATCAAACTATATTAGGTAATGACAATCCATTGATATAAAAGATTGGATGATTTTATGAGATACTTACTTGAAGTTTTTGATGAGTTTTGAAGAAAAATGCTTAAGTATCCTTGGGGTTTTTATTTCAAAACCCTAACTAGGAATACAAATGAGACTTGATATACTAGATCTTGTAAAATTTGGTGATGATCTTCTTGTTCTTGAGTTCTTGGCGGAGCATATGAGAAGGAGAGGAAGAGAGGATATTTTTGTTAGCTAGTTTGATATTCTTGAAGTTTTGATATATAAGAAATAGATTGGAAATTATATTGGATAAATGTACAAGTATATTAATGAAAGTTAGTATGAATTTCAAAGGTTGTAAGTGATTGGAATGGGGAGGGGGGGGGGGGGCTGGCAAAGCATGGAGGGGTAGAAGATATTGTAAGTAATCTTGACTTTGGTGTATGATTTAGGTAGATTTTTACGTGTTTTAGGTGTTACCGGGTATCGAGTTAACTAGAAATGAATTTTAACGGAACAAAATAAAATATGACGAAGTTGTAAAAATTATGAAATCACATTCCTTGCAAGAATCGGGTGTTAAAATATTTGTCGTGTTGAGATATCGTGAACCGACGTAGTTATAAGCGTATACCGGTAAATATAGTAAATGTTTTCAAAACACCGGTAAACTAATAATATAAATTTTATATCATTATAATGAGTATGAAAATATATTAGGATCATAGTCGGGAGTGTCGGGTATAATGTTCGTAGTAATGACCGAGTGTTAGCGTTTATTTAATAAATAAATAGACGTGAATATAAATTATGCAAACCTGTGCATGACCTAATATACAGATGATGTTACTGATGATATGTAGAATACTCTAGTCTATATGATGTGTCCTTACTGATGATGCATGAATACGCAGCTAAACCATACTGGTTACGCGAATTTGAATACCCGTAAACCTAGTTTACGAACTGATGAATAAATACCATGAATAGTGATTTCCCTCCGGGAATGAATAGTGTTTTGTGAATAGTAAATTTTTTTGAAAACATCTCAAAGTCTCAAATCGACTTCAAAAATGATGAATAGTGAAATGATGAATAGTGGTTGATGAATAGTAAATGATGAATAGTACCCCCGTGAATAGTAAATTGTCGAGGTTTGGAAAATGACCGGAAATTATGATTTGTCACACTAATTCCTCATGTTGATTCATGATCATTTCAAGACTCTTTGGTTGATCATTGATACTGCTTTGGTCTAAGAAAATGAGCAAAATTGTATAGAATCTGGTAAGAGTTTAAGAAAAAAAATCACTAAAAGATGCAAGCAAATAAATCTGCCCATGTGACAAAGCAAATAGATTTATTATGTGAAATCCAATAATAAATGATTTTGAACTTTTTACTAACAATGTAAAGGTTGCACGCATTAAATGGGTAGTCTCTATAGTGCAAAATATGTACGTGCATTGAACACGTACAAGATAATCCATTACATACCAGAGTTTTGTAATTTTGTTGTAGGGAAAAGATACTCATGAATCTTCCAAAGAAAACCTATTATACTTTGTGACTCTGGAGAAATGTCAAATTTCTTCTGTAGTTCCAGTAAAGCCTGAAGTGAGGCCACAACCTCAGTCATGGTAGGCCGTTTTTTTGGATCACTGTTTAGACAACAACATGCAGTTTGAGCAAAACTTCTTAAACATTTAGAAGCAATTGTTCCTGCTATACTAGAATCAACCAATTGATCTAATTTTCGTTCTTTCATACATTTTTTAGCCCACCTTACCAAACTACAGTGATCCTCTTCAAGGCTTCTGTCCACTGCAAGCCTCCCTGAAAGAATTTCAAACAACACACAACCCCAAATGCAAACACATCTGTTTTTCTTGTCAGTTTTGTGGTATAGAAATACTCTGGATCTAGATACCCGAATGTGCCTTTAACACTTGTATCAACATATGAAGATGATTGATTAGTCGGTTGATACGAACCGGATCGATAATAAGATGAAAAGAAGAAAATAAACAAGATAGATGATTTATGTTAATGGGATAAACCGACCCCCGATGGTTTATATTAGTGAGATAAACCGACTCTCCCCGATTGATTAACAAATCAATACTTAATATTCATTCAACATCATGAGAATTACAACCCTAATACCCTATATATAAGAAACGATACCCTAGACTTAACTTGGTTCCTAAGAAAATACTATAAAGGAAACTAGTTACTAATTAAGAAACTACTAATAAATATAGCTATAATAAAAAAAATACATGAATACTAATATGGTTCGTATCAATAATCCCGCCCCCAAAAACACCTTGTCCTCAAGGTGTGGCTGCAAAAAGTCGCCTCGAGTAATTCCGGGATCCCATGTTCTACGTTGCATCATCGTATTAGGCTTTGTGTAGAAGTTACAGTGTTCAATCTCTTTGAGCCTAATATGAGTATAAACAACTCTGGTGTCTCTTAGCTCCATCACCTCATTATGGTTAAATCTCACGCGCTCTAAGTTATGTTCAGGAGCAGTCCTATCCGCTACTTTAGCAAATATCTTTTGGATTGATCCCGAAACAGTTTCACATACAATGATCTTCTCTTTATTGTGGCCACTTTCTTTGTCATAGACATCATCAATAAAGTCAGACTCCTCATCACTAGTTTCTTCATTGTCATCTACTGCAATTAGGTTTTCCTCCTTAATCTCCGCCTTTATAGATTTGAATACCCCATTATAGCCATCACCAACTTTTGAATCTTTGACTGGAATGCTTTTCATGGCCACCTCCTCGCTACTAGTATAACTTCCCCCACAGTTTTCTTCTGCCACAGGTTTGGAATTGAATGGAACATGACCTTATGCACTCTTATTGTTGCGGCAGCCCATTCCTCCTAATCTTATGTTTAATGTATCCATAATTTTTGCGAGTTTCAAGCGTATCTCCACCATATCCATGCGAGTGTCTGGTTTAGTCACCACCATTCTTTGCTCAGATGCGAGAAAAGCTCGTTGCTTTTCCAACTGGGCTCGGATTCGTCTTACCTTATCATTCCATTCTTCTTCAAACGCTCTCCTTGTTCCATTGATTCAAGAAATCAAGTAGGTATACTTTTTTCCTAACGAACAGTAATTCCTCCGCTTGGTGAACAGTGCTTCTGATGAACAGTATTCGGATGAACAGTAACTCAAACAATTTTTTTTAAACCCTAGAATCGAAACAGCTTTGATACCAATTGATACGAACCGGATCGATAATAAGATGAAAAGAAGAACATAAACAAGATAGATGATTTATGTTAATGGGATAAACCGACCCCCCGATGGTTTATATTAGTGAGATAAACCGACTCCCCGATTGATTAACAAATCAATACTTAATATTCATTCAACATCATGAGAATTACAACCTTAATACCCTATATATAAGAAACGATACCCTAGACATAACTTGGTCCCTAAGAAAATAATATAAAGGAAACTATGTTGGTCCACAAATTGTATATGGATCACTAAGTAGTTTTGAATACCTAGTAGATGGTTAGGATAAATCCGAACCAATCTAAGTGAGAAACCCTAAGTGATTGTTAATGTTAATGCGGAATCTTAACAAGAACAATTTAGAACACAAGCAGGGATATCACTAACTTCGTATATTGATATTCACTATTATCAATTCGTACAACTCACACCGAACTAACAAACTTTAGGGATCCTTTTATAACACAAGGAAACCCTAGACGACACAGAAGATATACACAAATCTTCTATAAAGATACATACACGTAATGTATCTTTTCCTAACTTATCTCTAACAAACTTTCCTATCTTCACGACCAGACCAGACTTAATAAGTCAACCAGACTTAACATGTACTACCAGACTTAATCATTACATAACCAGACCTAAAACACAAACAGACCTAACTAAGTAAACTACCAGACCTAAGTTGTCTGCTCTTGATACGCATCATAATTCCCAACAATCCTCCCCTAACTTGATCTTCATGCTTCATGAACTTCAAGTTCTTCTGATTTAGCCTTCTGAGGATTGAATCTTGAACATTTTGAAATGTATTTAGGTCTTGTTCCTTTCTAGCAGCTTGAATCTTGATAAGCTCTTCTGATATGGTCTTTGCAGCAACATTGACTATATGTACATCAATTCATATTAAGTTTCATATCTATTCTCATCACTTCCAGATGTGTTAACATCTGTGAGAGGTGAATCATTGAAATTTAATGGATTTGATGTCTCTTTACCAATAGCCATTACTACTGGAGTAGCCAAATGTTTTGGTTTGTAAGACCATGGTACACTGATAACCATATGATTTTAAGCAAATCATCAGCTTATCAACGGATTTGTTAAGTCTTTACCAAAAGCCGTTTGCTTCTGGACTAGTCAATTCTTTGATGGAAAAGCACCTCATCATGGTGAATTGATTACCATTTATGGTTTTCCACAGCCTTTACCACAAGCCATAACCTTGTGGGCTAGTCAACTCTTCACTTATCTTAGATATGGTGAGTTGAGTACCATACAATTTTTGGCAAATTGTCAGCCATAAACGGATTTGAGCAATCTTTACCTGTTAGCCGTTTGCTCAGGATTAGCCAGTCCTTATGTTGATGAGACAAGGTGGACTGATAACCTTTTGATGTGTTAGTGCAAAGCACCTCCACCAAGTGAGAAGTTCCAATAGTCTCACTCAACAACTTGTGAAAATATACTTAATCCAGCATTGCCTATAAAAGAAATAAAAGATATATATAAAACAAACCAAATTTTTTTTTTTTTTTTTTTTTTTTTTTTTTTTTTTTTTTTTTTTTATCACATCATTAACAGAACTAAAATCAGAACTACAAGACTTAAAAAATAACCTAAATGCTGGTAAGTATTCATACTTTACATACTTCACAGTTTGACCTCCCCTTAGGCCAAACCTCCCCTTAATTCAAACTAGGGGTTCATCATACCAATGTTAACTACCAGATAATTGAATCTAGGACCATCAAATGCCTTAGTTAACAGGTCAGCAACATTAAAATCTGTATGTATTTTCTCCACTCTAATCAACTTCTTTTCAAAGCAATCCCTAATGAAGTGATGCCTTATTTCTATATGCTTAGTTTTAGAGTGATATACTGGATTCTTAACAATACAGATAGTACTCTTATTATCTATGTGGATAACAGTATTCATAAAATTCAAACCATAGTCCAGCATCTGATTCTGAATCCACAAAACTTGTCCACAGCAATGAGCAGCTGCTACATACTCAGCCTCAGTAGTTGAATTAGCCACAATCGTCTGCTTCTTGCATTGCCAAGATATTAACCTCCTTCCAAGGAACTGACAACCTCCTGTTGTTGATTTCCTATCCAGACTTGCACCAGCATAGTCACTGTCTGAATAAGCTGTCAGGTCAAAAGCTGACTCCTTAGGATACCAAAGGCCCAAATTTGGTTTGCCCTTTAAGTACCTAAAGATTCTCTTCACAGCATGAAGATGTGAAGTCTTTGGTTGAACCTGAAAACGTGAACAAATACAAACTGCATACATAATATCAGGTCTAGAAGCAGTAAGATACATGAGAGAACCTATCATGGATCTGTAAAGATGCACATTCACATCAGCAGCATCTTCATCCTTTGTTAAAGGCACTTTGTTCTCCATGGGAGTGACTGCTGCCTTCACATTTGAGAATTCAAACTTTTTCAAAATTTCTGCAACATACTTGTCTTGAGAAATAAAAAGTCCATCATCCTTTTGCTTAACTTGCAATCCCAAGAAAAATGTAAGTTCTCCCATTGAACTCATTTCAAACCTGCTCTTCATTAATCCTTCAAATTCATCACACCAAGACTTTCTTGTGGATCCAAAAATGATATCATCCACATAAATTTGGACAAGAATAATATCCTTCTGATCTCTCTTGATAAACAATGTCTTGTCAATTACACCCCTGATGTATCCATGTTCTTCAAGAAACTGTGAAAGAGTTTCATACCAAGCTCTAGGAGCCTGATGAAGACCATATAGAGCTTTAATAACCTTATACACTTGATTGGGGTTAGCAGGATCCTCAAAGCCAGGAGGTTGATGTACATACACATCTTCATCAATAGTGCCATAAAGGAAAGCACTTTTGACATCCATCTGATACACCTTGAATCCCATATATGATGCATAGGCCAAGAATAACCTGATAGCTTCAATCCTTGCTACAGGAGCAAAAACCTCATCATAATCTATGCCCTCCTCCTGTTTGTATCCTTGAGCTACCAACCTTGCTTTGTTCCTTACAACTACCCCTCTTTCATCCCTTTTATTCCTGAAGACCCATTTAGTACCAATAACTTTAGCTCCATTAGGTAGGTCTACAAGAACCCATACTTTCTGTAGCTTGAACTGCAACAACTCTTCTTGCATGGCTTCTACCCAACTTTCCTCCCCTAAAGCTTCAGAAACTGTAGTGGGTTCACTTTGAGAAAGAAAGCAAGCAAATAAGCAATGTTGCTGGTCCTTATGGTTGACCCTTTGTTGTTGCTTGATCAGGCTAATGAGTGCAAGAGAAGCAGACTGATGTTGCACTCTACTTCTTGTTTGAACAGCAGACTTGGGGTTACCAATTATTTGGCTTTTGGGATGAATGGTGTGGATCCTGAGAGTGGGGGTTGGACTTACTTCCACTTCAGTGGGTAAGTTGTTGAAATCAGTAATAATACCTCCTTCATCAAAGGAAGCCCCATCAAAAACACCTTCATTAGGATTAGGAAATACTTCAAGTTCTGGCATCTCAGAATCAGCACATTCAGTATTTGAAGAAAGGTCTGGTAGAACATCACTACCAGACTTAAAAAGTGAAGTACTGGTAATGCTAGGGGATTTGACTTTGCCAGACTTAACTTCAGAGTCTGTTTTCTGAGGTGAAGAATCCTTGATTACTGCTTCAGCTGCATCAGACTTGTTCTCTGTAGATGGAATCACAACAAGCTCAGCCATATCATCAATGTTCCCTGAATTTGAAGAATCTTTGGTACCTGCAATGTTAGTAGCTTCTTGGGTACCTGCAATAGGGTTAATTTGATTCTCCTTGGAGACAGGAACATAATTCATAGAATCAGTCAAATAATCAATATCAAACATCCACCTATGACCAATTCCCTTGACATTGGGTTTTTCCTCAAGAAAGTTTACATGCAGATTTTCTTCTACTTTCTTGGATACTAAATTGTAAACCCTAAAGGCTTTACTGTTTAATGCATACCCAAGTAAAAACCCTTCATCAGACTTTCCTTCAAATTTTCCAAGAACACTTAGAGTATCAAGAATGGTAACATGACACCCAAAAGGTCTTATATGGCTAACAACTGGTTTGTGGCCAAACATAAGCTCATAAGGAGTTCTATTTTGAGGCTTAGTCACTCTAACCCTATTAAAGATGTAGCAGGCATTGCTGACTGCTTCAGCCCAAAATGTAGTAGGTAAAAGTGAATCTGCAAGCATAGTCCTAGCTGCCTCAATAAGTGTCCTGTTCATTCTCTCAGCAACTCCATTTTGCTGAGGAGTTCTTGCATTACTGAATTGTTGCTTAATTCCTTTATTACCACAAAAATCTAGCATGCTCTTGTTTTTAAATTCAGTGCCATTATCACTCCTAATGATTTTGACTCGTTTATCAATAAGGTTTTCAATCTGTCTAATGAAATTTTGAATCAAAGGGGTAGCTTCATCCTTCCTAGACATAAAGAACACCCAACAATATCTAGTACAATCATCTGTAATGACAAGGCAATAGCATGCATGATTTATACTATGGACAGATGTAGGGCCAAAAAGATCCATATGTAAGGTATGCAAAGGTTCAGTGATTAATCTTTCTAATTTAACCTTACAGGATGCCCTATGTTGTTTTCCCTTGTTGCAAGCCACACAGGTATGATCATTTTTAAACAATTTTGAAGGCAAACCTCTCACAAGGTTATTCTTCACAAGTTTATTCATATTTTTGAAATTCACATGGCCTAACCTTCTGTGCCACAACTTAGATTCATCCAATGTAGCTTTTGCAATTAAACAGGTAGCACCTTTTGCAGGATTAGATGCTTTCATATCAAAACTGTACATTTTGTGTTGTCTGGGAACTTTAAGAAGAATTTGATGTTCTTCAGGCATTTTAAAGTCCGGAGTCAACACAAGACAATCAGTTTCAGTAAAAAGCACCTTATGCTGAGTATCACAAATCTGTGATATTGAGAAAAGGTTGAACTGCCCAAGTTCTTTCACAAAAGATACATTGTCAAATTCTATGTTGCCCACAATGATTCTTCCTTTACCAGTTATCTGTCCCTTGCTTCCTCCAAAAGTAACAGAACCTCCCTCGAATTCATGAAAATCATTAAGATAGTTCTTGTTACCAGTCATGTGCCCAGAGCATCCACTGTCAAGTATTCCTCTATCTTCCATATAGCAAAGTGGATGATCCTGCACAAAAAGAAGAGAAATTAGTTTCTCTTAGGAACCCAGGCCTGAGTAGGCTTGGGTCCGCCTTGTGGATCAATATGCTTGAATTTCTTAATTGAACCTGATCCACTGTTGTTTTGGGATTTATACATGGATTTATTTTTGTTTGAATCCCAAGACATACATGCTGAGGTCTTAACAGCAGACCCCCATTTCCCTTTAAAGGTTTTGCTGGTTGTCTTCTCACAGGTGAATGAGCTTTGTAAAAATTATTTCTTTGAAAATTTTCATTCACCTGAGGTTTTTGAAAAGGTTGCTTGGGTCTTACAAAACCAGTGTTCACATTGGGTCTCACAGAGTTGACATAACCAGTATTCACTTTAGTCTCATGTAGGCCTCATAAAATTAGAATTTTGCCTATTCACATTAAAGTTTCTGTAGCCAGACCCAAAATTTGGTCTACCAGAACTAACAAAGGAGTTAGGTCTGGTAGTGTTATTTAGTTGAACAGATCTGGGGACAAACTGGTTGGCATGGTTAACTCTATTAGCATTGTTCCAAACTGGTTTATTTGAACCATTAACCTTATTAACATTCATTCTCTTTTGCTCAGCCTCTCTTTTCATTCTCTTTTCATGGAAGTCACAATCTCTTATTAAATGACTCAAACTTCCACACACAAAACATCTTTTAGGAGCATAATTGTAACTACTCCTACTTTCTCTGTGAACACTATTGCTTCTAGGTGACTCATTCAATTTAACAGATTCCCTAGGAGTTTTTATGTGATTGACACAACTAGGTTTAACTGTTTCAGCCTTTTGTTCAGTCACTAAAGGTTTAGTAACAACAGGTTCACACTTCTTAACAACCTTAGGTTCAGGATTCTCTTTTTCCTCATTGTTTGACTCAGACTTAGAGTGATCAGAGGAACTATCAATAGATCCTTCAGAGTCATTGGATTGACAAGAAGAATATCTACTAGATTTGTCCTCTGAGGTAGTTGGTTCAGGCACTTGAGGACCTTTCTTACCATACACAAAGAGTGAATCATCTAACTCCTCTTTTTCAAGAGGAGTATAGTCATCACTCAAAGGTGGTGGTACTCCCTTAAAGTCACCAATCTTAACAAACCTATTGTACAGAGGTTTATCAGCATAGTCCTCTTCTCTATTCTTAAATATATCCCTATTCTCATTTTCCTCATATCCTAAGCCACATTTTTTATTTGACTTAATTTGAGAATCCCAACACTTAAACAGGTTTTTATTTGAATTGTTCCATTGATCTACCCTTTTTCTCAGCTCATCCCTCTCCTTCTGAATTTTAAGCCCTAATTGTCTATACCTTTTAAGCTTCTCATCTTGTTCATATATTTTATTAGCTTGAAAGTATAGTTTTTCATTTAAAGCAGCATGTTGGTTTTGAAGGGTGACCTTTTGTGCCTCTAAAGTTTTTACAGCATTTTTATGTGCTAATAAATTTACTTCTAGATCACCTATTTGTTCTTGCTGCTCATCACACAAAGCCTTAACATGATTATATGAGTCAGTACATAATTTAGAGCATAATGATACCTCATTACCAATGGCCATGAGAGCATGATCAGACTCCTCATTTACTCTTGGATGCTCACCCCAATTGACTCCTCCAGCTTCCATTGTCAGCAGGCTCATCTGATTCTTTTCCATCTTCCCATCTTCAACTCTTTTCTCATCAGCAGACTTCTTCTCTGGACAATCTCTTGAAAAATGCCCATGCTTGTGACAGTTGTAGCATTCAACAGTCCTCTTTGTGTATCCCACTGGTGATTTGTTGTTGAAGTTGATAGTCCTACCATATTGCTTCTGAAATCGTTTGACCCTTAAAGCAACCATGGCAATGTGCCATTTTATATCCATCTCCTCAACTTCAGCATCATTAATTTGTTCAAGGTCTTCACTAATAAAGCTTTCATCTTCCGTTTGATTGGCAAAGAAAGAATGTATCACCTCATCAGTGAAACTTGAAGCAGACCTTTCACTTGAAGGAGTTTCATAGTTACCAGACCTAACACCAGATCTAACCTTGTAAGTACTGCTTTTGTTTTGAGATACAAAAGCAACATTTGATGAACTGGTTGAGCCCTGAGTGTTGTTACTAATGTCCCTTTCAAACATCCTGAGATTATTGTATAGGTCATCAGGTGTCATAGAATCTACTTCCTCCTTAATCCTCATTGCCACAGATACATTGCCCCATTCTGATGGTAAAGATCTAAGGAATTTGTGATTTGCATCCTCATTCGAGACTGCTGCACCATGAACTTCCAATTGTGTTAACAGATGTTGAAATCTGTCATAGCCCTTCTCCAAACCTTCAGTCTTTGAAACACTAAATGTTTCAAATTGCTGTTTAAGAACAGCCTTTTGCATCTTTTTGGAGTTAGCATTACCTCCAAATCGTTTCTTGATGGCTTCCCACATCTCCTTAGCATCAAGAATGCCATGAAACCTTTGTAGATGCTCCTTAGGAATAGCCATAAGAAGCAAGGTTCTGGCCTTCTTTTCCTTCTCCACAGCCCTAATCTCCTCAGCAGATACTGGTGGCATTATTCTGAGCTGCCCATCATTCCCTTGTGAAATTCTCTTCTTAGAATTTCCCTTTTGGATCACCTTCCATACATCGCTATCAATGTATTCTAGATAATGTTCCATCTCCATGGCCCATATATCATATTCTTCTCTCTTCAGTAGTGGAAGTTTTATGTTTGAGATTGTGGTTGTGGAAGGGATGGGTTGTTGTTGTGTTTGGGAGTTACTGGTTTCGGTTTTACCTTCATCTTCATGGTTTGATTGCTCATCCTCACTGTTATGGATTGAGAAAGTTTCAGGCTTATCGAGTTCAGACATTGTGAAGGGTGATTTGAGTGAGAATTAGGTTTTAGTGTTCTACGAATTCAGAGTCTCTCTCCTTGCTCTGATACCACTTGTTGGTCCACAAATTGTATATGGATCACTAAGTAGTTTTGAATACCTAGTAGATGGTTAGGATAAATCCGAACCAATCTAAGTGAGAAACCCTAAGTGATTGTTAATGTTAATGCGGAATCTTAACAAGAACAATTTAGAACACAAGCAGGGATATCACTAACTTCGTATATTGATATTCACTATTATCAATTCGTACAACTCACACCGAACTAACAAACTTTAGGGATCCTTTTATAACACAAGGAAACCCTAGACGACACAGAAGATATACACAAATCTTCTATAAAGATACATACACGTAATGTATCTTTTCCTAACTTATCTCTAACAAACTTTCCTATCTTCACGACCAGACCAGACTTAATAAGTCAACCAGACTTAACATGTACTACCAGACTTAATCATTACATAACCAGACCTAAAACACAAACAGACCTAACTAAGTAAACTACCAGACCTAAGTTGTCTGCTCTTGATACGCATCATAATTCCCAACAAACTAGTTACTAATTAAGAAACTACTAATTATAAATATAGCTATAATAATAAAATACAGGAATACTAATATGGTTCGTATCATCGGTCCTATTTTGGACAACCCAAAATCCGAAATCATAGCTTCCCAATTCTCATCCAAAAGAATGTTGGAACTCTTCACATCACGATGTATGATTCCGTGTTGGGTGCGTATCCCGGTGTGAAGATAGTCACGTGCAACACCTATGGCTATCTTCAATCATTGCATCCAACTTAAAGGAGTATTGGCTTTGTGTATATGATCATATAGGGTTCCATAGGGCATATACTCATAAACAAGGATCATCTCCTTGTTATTGTCACAAAAACCAATCAAAGGCACCAAGTGACAATGGCGCAACTTGGAAAGCATCTCGATCTCGGCTTTGAATTCAGTTGCTCCTTGGTTAGACATACAATCCAACCGTTTGATGGCAACACCATGAATAGTTTTTTCAACAGAAATATAAGAACCGTAAACCTTTCAAAACCCTCCTTGTCCAATGACCATTTCCTCATCAAAGTCTCTGGTTGCATATTGAATCTCTGCAAGAGAAAACCGGAAACATGGTTGTGCTGGCATTGATGAAAACAATTTGTCACCCTCTCCAGTTAAAGAGTACATAATCCTTGCTAATTAGTTATTCAGGTCTATACCTACTTATTTATGAAGAATGTAATATGAACTTGGATCAGATACATAGAAATTCTTGTCATATTAGATAAGAACAAGCAAGGCGACGACACGTTCAAGGATAGTTATATTAAATGCTAATTTCAGCTTTGTTAGGTACAAAGAAAGACTCACCAACTGAAGGAAAGACCAAAAGAATAAATAAACATCAATTGTATAAAAAATCAACTGAGTCATAGTCGATGGAATCTTTGCTGATGAACAGCTTAGCTGTGGCTTAACCATTTTTTAATAAAACTCAATACTGATGTTTTCTTTATTGGAAGACTGATTTTGCTTCTTAACCAACAGTAGGTTGTGTTGCAAGTAGGTCTGACAGGTCTGGTTCGCTTTTGCCTATAACGAACAGAGATATATAATGAACATAATCCATATATGTAAGAGGTATAACTCAGTAAATTAGTAAGTTCTTGGTTAACCTATAAATTCGTCTGATATTCTACTGTATTATACCAAATAGTGCAAGCAGCTGCTACTGTCTGAGGAAATGTAATATCCGGTTACCATCACACAAGGGTATGTGTTAAGTTATAGACTCGATTATACCTTCTACAATCAACGCAGTTATCCAATTAGCTATTTCCACATTTGGTCTTTGCAACCATATAGTAGGTTATTCTCTTATGTTATTTTATACTGTATTCCATTTTTAACTGTCATACTCATTACTCACCTCAAACCATTTATCATTAATTCCTTGAACTTCATAAATTACACCAAAACACATATTTGATTATCTATCAAACACAATTAACTCTTTTAACTACGTTAATAAACATGAAACACCTTCCAAGATCCAAAAAACTTGAAACTTATAAGATACCCATTATGTCTTCCATCACAACACCATTGAAAGTTCTTCATCCTCTAAAATCTAAAACCTCCAAATACCATACGACATAACCACCATCTTCATCTACTACATTCATAGAACCATCATCATCCAATCCATCCACTATACCCACATAATCACGAATTAAACACATATTTCAACACTAACACCATCATCATCTGATACACCAACCATAGCGTTGTCATCATACATGCACAACACTGACAGTGGATGACATCGGCAGCACGGTGGTGATAGTGGATGATGATAGATCAACAATGGTAGATGGTTGTAGATATGGGTTCAACCGTTCAAGTATTATTCTACCTGATGTAAATGGGGATGTTTTAATAGTATATTGATTTATGTTAATGGGTGTTTACGTGTGGTATGTAAATCAGTTAAAGAGATGGGATGGGAATGGTTTTGTTGTTTGGTTTCCCGTGTAGAACGGTAAGTACCCAATGAGATTGATGAAGATCAAGAAGCTTGGGTAACAATTAAACAAAGACCATACATTACTGCTGTGAGGCAGTATTTGCCAAAGTGTGTGAAACTTTTGAAGTTGTGTGTGTTGCCTTCTATTTATTGAGAGGCATGTAAGGTTTAGAGATAAACCCTTGAGAGATGATCAACGGCTGCGAGAGAGCCAGATTTAGAGAGCAGACAAGGCACGATGACCTAAATCATAAGGTTTATGGACCGAAACACCTTCAAATTCAACAAAACTCTTAAGCTTTTCTAAATCACCATACGCAGCTGCCGTGTACACGTCATTCTTCATACTCTCCTCCATTACTCCGCCGCCGGAGACATCGGTTCCGGTGTGATCTGGAGTTTCTTCGATCTCTGTTGACATGATGTTATGATAATGATTTGATTGAGAAAATGAATAGTAAAATGTAATTAGGGTTTTTTAATTTATTTTATATACAAATTGGTGTTTGTTGACTCGGTGTTTGTTTGTTTGTTTGGGAAATGGAAGAATAAGAAGAAGATTAGAACAAGAAAATAACAAACAAATCAATTTTAAAAAATTTATATAATAAATATTAATGTATTTTTATTTTTAATTATGCATTATTCATTTTTATTATTTTTTTTGTTAACCATTGTTGTCTTTTTGGCTGATTAATTCTCAAGTTTTGAACTTACCGACGCAGTTACATACAAACCTCAAACTAGATGAATCTCTTTTTTTTCCCAAAAGGTTGGCATGATCATTTCAAATGTTATATCAATGCAAATTTAAAAAAAATAAAATAAATCTAACAAACACATATGACAACTAAATGAAGATTATAAAGGAAGAATGAAAAAAGAAATATAATATGTTGGTGCACTATGCTTATCATACGTGTTTGTAAAACTTTCGATGTAAAATTTTTGTGAATGTATCATTTTATTTAGGGTTTTGTCCATACAATAGCTGTCTACTTTCTCCAATGTCCCGATATGGTACGTGTACTTTTTTTCGTGCCAATATTGGACGTGTACTTTTGGTTTTGTGTTAATATGGCCACTTTTTGACCGGATACCGGGTGCACCGGCTACTTTGGGTACAAGTTTTATTTTAATTATTTTTTGTACAAAAATGGTCCCTTGTGATTTGTTTCTTTTGCAAAATAGGTCCTTTGACTGTCCGTTAACTAGCATTGCAAGGTTAGTCCTTTTCCGTTAAATATCTTTTTTTTCTAAATTATTTTTTTCTGAAATAATATTTTTTCAAAAAATTATTTTTTGCGAAATATATTATTTTTGGAAAATTTTTTATTCTAAATTATTTTTTTTATAAAAAAATTTTTTCGAAAAAATATTTTTTTCGAAAATATATTATTTTTGGAAAAATTATTTTTTTTTCGAAGAATTAATTTTTTTTCGAAATAATTTTTTCAAAATTTTTTTATTCTAAATTACTTTTTTAGAAAAATATTTTTTTCGAAAATTTTCTTTTTTCTGAAATAATTTTTTCGAAATTTTTTTTCTAAAAAAATATTTTTTCGAAAAAAATAAGTTAGAAAAAAAAATTCGAAAAAAATTAATTTTTCGAAAATTATTTTTTTTCGAAAAAAAATATTTTTTCGAAAAAAATAATTTTTTGAAAAAATTATTTCGAAAAAAAATAATTTTTCGAAAAAATAATGGATAAAAGTGTAAATACGGACGAAAACGTGTAAATACAGAAGAACACGAGTAAATACGGATGAAAAAGTGTAAAAACGGATGAAAACGAATAAAAATGGATGAAAACGAATAAAAATGGATGAAAACGTATTAAAACTGATGAAAACGTACAAAAACGGATGAAAACCATAAATTTGGGTTATTTCCTTTAATGTTCTTGCTGCCTAGTGATGACCGATGTTCGATCGTCCGAGGATGACACTAAGTTTGAGGTCCGGTTGTCCGAGAATGAGACTCAGGTTGAGGCCAGTGAGGCGATGAGCATACTACAGAGAACGATTGTCGTGTTGTTGCGAGCGATCGGCGAGCGCCGAGCGATTTGAACAGCCCTAATCACACGGGACCATTTTTGTTAAAAAATCACTTTTTAACATGTTTTGCAGGTAAAAAAAAGTACACGTACCAAAAATAATATATTTTCGAAAAAAATATTTTTTCGCAAAAAAAAGTATTAAAAATAATATATTTTCGAAAAAAAGTACACGTACCAAAAATAATATATTTTCGCAAAAAATAATTTTTTGAAAAAAATTATTTCAGAAAAAAATAATTTAGAAAAAAAAGATATTTAACGGAAAAGGACTAACCTTGCAATGCTAGTTAACGGACAGTCAAAGGACCTATTTTGCAAAAGAAACAAATCACAAGGGACCATTTTTGTACAAAAATAATTAAAATAAAACTTGTACCCAAAATAGCCGGTGCACCCGGTATCCGGTCAAAAAGTGGCCATATTAACACAAAACCAAAAGTACACGTCCAATATTGGCACGAAAAAAAGTACACGTACCATATCGGGACATTGGAGAAAGTAGACAGCTATTGTATGGACAAAACCCTTTTATTTAAAGACATATATTTTGTATTTTTACAAGTTTACATGACTTGACCTATGTTTCATTAAATTTTAGTTTCTTTAGTTTAAACTTTGTTTTTAATTACTTATGTGTGTATTATGAGTTGAAATGAAAAATATGATGAAACTTTGAACTAGTAAAAATAGCTTTTAAAATACAAGTTATAACCCAAAAATAAGCTCAAGCAAACCATAGGTTCCATTTCTACATTAAAGAGCATAAACCATAGGTTCCATTTCTACATTAAAGAAAACTTGCCAATAGTCGCATGGTGTATATGAAATTCCTTTTTTTTTTTTTTTTTTTTAAACGCCAACTAACAATCTCATAATACACACACCACAGATTATCTCACATGTCTTAAGTAGGACTTGAACCCACAACCATTTTGATTGGAGAACTTCTCATACAATAAAATGTACTATTGAGACACAAGCCCTTTGGTGTGTATATAAAATTCATGATTGCGAGTAGCTTGGTGATGGCACCAAAATGGGTCCATCTCAGGCTCGAATTCAAAAGAAAGTGTTGCAACTCTTTTTGAAGAGACTTTGTATTCATATGTGAATAAGAAGCTGAATTCTAACTTTTGATGACTTTTTTTTAGGGTGCCTTACAATTTTTAATTCCCTATGGCCCTTTTGTACATATAGGTGTGCCATAGAGTGGGGTTTAAGCCCCTTTCTCGACCATGCTATATATCCTCATAACCGAAAAGGTCTGCCAAAAATAAACAAATATGTACCATTTCTATAACGAATGGTATGTCATATGAATGAATATGGTGAGATGTATATCTTAAGTATCATGTAGTTCACTGAATATCTTAAGCATGTTTGATATAACATGTTAAAAATTATAACAAGCACAATGATTTTGTATAATGACATACATCATGTTCATCAAGCTGTGACCAGATGTTTTACTTACATGTCTGTATTGATACAACATGATGCGTCATATTGAAAGATAGATTGGCTCCAAATGAATTTGGGTCGCATTCTTTAATTTGGGTTTTTGATACATTGAAGCCCTCATTTGATAAATCTACAAGTTATAGAGAGATGAAAAAAATGACCCAAGCCGCCTAAATGCGTCATTGTGTATTGTATTGATGGCTAAGTTTGTTGACAGACCTACGTATGTCGACAAAGCAATCATCTTTTCATTCTCGTTTGTAACAACTTGTCATACTTCCATAAGATTGTTACCATCTTTGATTCTGAATTCACTTCATTGCATATTTCAAAGCATAACTTTGCTATATCCTCCAATGACTTTTTTTTATCATAGTTGAATAAACGTTCAATCTTCTCCAGTTCAATTAAATTAAAGATACGTTGCCCAGTTAAGATCTCTGTGAATACCACTTTAAATCCCGAGAGATTGCTCTTTGAATACAAGGGCCCTGAAAGAAGGATGCACAATTAAATGCATGCTTATTTAATCATTTTTTATTTCATTTTTAACAAAAATAAATTATTGCGGAGACATGTGTCGTCACTAGGTTTTTGGTGGCTAGATTGGTTTTAGGATGGAATAACCAAAAAAGAAAATTGAAAAATGAATGATTTAATATCAAAATATTATTATTTAATTAATATGTAGTTTTAGCGACAACATGCGCCGTCGCTAAAACTATGGGTCCCAAGGTCAAACGTATACCTAAAATCCTAAATGCTTCGTTGAAAGTCGGAGTCAAATTCTGATAAATTTTTTGTCGTTTTGTGACTTTTAGCGACGACATGCGTCGTCGATAAAGTGACCCGTTGCCAAAACCGGTATTTGTTGTAGTGAATGAAGGGGAAGGAAGGTGTGAGAGAGAGGTTAAGTAACTTACAGTATCCAGGATAATAGTCACTATAATCACCATAGGGACCAAAATCATGACCGGCAACCTGACCGGGACGCCAACCATGTACCAAATTAGTAACGTCGTAATCTGAAAGCTTTGCTGTAAATTCCTGCAAATTATTTGATAAATACATTTAAAGTAGCAAGAGACGATACAAATGTAATTGAAAATTGAGAGAAGTCAACTTGAACTGGAGAAGAAGAGTTCATGTTTTACCTCATCCAACAATATCTTATGTCTCTTAAGCAAAAGCTCGTCAACATGGTAAGTAAACAATCTCTTGTCTAATTGTGTGTTGTGCAAGAAAACAATCCCTCGGGCAATTCCTACTGCCATTTTCACCTTGGTAGCCAAAGGAAGTCGTGCTACCCCTCCTACAAACAAATAGAATTAAATTATATTGTGAAAGTAGTACATTATATCCAGAAATTTTCGTATCTGGAGTTATTTATGTTGCATACCACTAAACAGAAGATCCTCAAAATTTCCGTTGGGTACGAATTCATACACTAGGAATAGCTGTTCACCTTGTAAGCAATATCCTATAAGGTTAACAAGGTTTGGATGACGAAATTCTTTCAACATTTTCAGATCAAACTGCATATATTAAGGAGTTTGTCAAGTTTCAATTAAGATGTGAAAAGACCTATATGCATCAGTGACATTTGAGTTACAAACATAAGAGGTAAAAGTTTGGACACTTTACTCGGGGTCTTTCAGGACTTACACGGCTGTAGCAATGAAGTTTATTAACTGCAATGGGCAATCCAATACTATGCTTATTGGGGAAGTATGTCTTTTGATCGACCCAACCTTTGTAAACCTTTCCGTAACTGCCCTCACCCAAGAACCTGTCATTCCCAAAGTCCCTCGTAGCATATTTCAGTTCACAATATGTGAAGTTTTGTACATCTCTAGTCACTAACTCCGCATCTTGATTCATGTTCTTATCATGGTTCTTTGGTTCATTGGTACTAATCTGGTCTAAGAAAATGAAAAGAAAGAAAGAGTATAAAATCATGTAGACTTAGAAAAAAAAATCACTAAAAGATGGCAAGCAAATATATCTGCCCATGTGACAATGCCAATGAACTTTTTTATGTGAAATCCAATAATAAATGATTTTGAACTCTATAATAACAACGTAAAGGTTGCACGCATTAAATGGGTAGAGTCTATAGTGCAAATATGCACGAGCATTGAACACGTACACGATAATCCATTCCATACCAGAGTTTTGTAATTTGGTTGTTGAAAAAAGATACTCATGAATCTTCCAAGGGAAACCCATTATATTTGGTGACTCTGGAGAAAGGTCAAATTTCTTCTGTTGTTCCAGTAAAGCCTGAAGTGAGGCTACAACCTCGGTCATGGTAGGCCGTTTTTTTGGATCACTTTTTAGACAGCAATATCCAGTTTGAGCAAACCTACTTAAACATTTAGAAGCAATTGTTCCTGCTATACTAGAATCAACCAATTGATCTAATTTTCGTTCTTTCACACATTTTTGAACCCACCTTACCAAACTACATTGATCCTCTTCAAGGCTTCTGTCCACTGCAAGCCTCCCTGAAAGAATTTCAAACAACATAACCCCAAATGCAAACACATCTGTTTTTCTTGTCAGTTTTGTGGTATAGAAATACTCTGGATCTAGATACCCGAATGTGCCCTTAATACTAGCATCAATGTATGACACTGATTGATTAGTTGGTCCTATTTTGGACAACCCAAAATCTGAAATCATAGCTTCCCAGTTCTCATCCAAAAGAATGTTGGAACTCTTCACATCACGATGTATAATTCCGTGCTGGGTGCCTATACCGGTGTGAAGATAGTCTAGTCCACGTGCAGCACCTATGGCTATCTTCAATCGTTGCACCCAACTTAATGGAGTGTCGGCTTTGTGTAGATGATCATATAGGGTTCCATTGGGGATATACTCATAAACAAGGATCATCTCCTTGTTATCCTCACAAAAACCAATCAAAGACACCAAGTGACAATGACGCAACTTGGAAAGCATCTCGATCTCGGCTCTGAATTCAGGTGCCCCTTGATTGGACAAAGAATCCAACCGTTTGACAGCCACGACATGACTAGTTTCTTCAATACAAATACAACCCTTGTAAACCTTTCCAAACCCTCCTTCTCCAATGACCAGTTCATCATCAAATTCTCTGGTTGCAGATTGAATCTCTGCAAGAGAGAAACTGAAACAAGGTTGTGCTGATGTTGATGACAACATGCTGTCACCCTCTTCAGTTGAAGGGTACGTATTCCTAGTTTAGTTATTCAGGTATATACCGATTTATCTGAGAAGAAATGTAATATGAACAAGAGCCAGTTATAGAAATTCTTGTCATCATAGATAAGAACAAGCACGAAGACACGTTCAAGGAGGTTATAGCTAATACTCAACTTCGTGCATAGAAAGACTCGCCGAGTGAAGGAAAGGCCAAAAGAACAACTAAACATCAATTAATAAAAAGTCAATGGAATTACAGTCGATGGAATCTTTGGTGAGGAACAGCTTAGCTATGCCTTATCTATTTTTAAATAAAACTCAATAATGATGCTTTCTTTATTGGAATACTGATTCTGCTTCTTCACCAACAGTGTGTGTTGCACGTAGGTATCGGTTCGCTTTTGTATATGATGGACAGAGATATACAGTGAACATAAGGGGCAAGGTCAATTTTTTTTTTTTTAACGGCTCGTTAGTTGTTAGTGGTTCAGGAAGCAGTGACATCCAATTGCGCAGTATGCTAACCCTAAATTCCGCCTGTACTTCCTCCTATTCCGCCTGAAGGGATAAAAGTCTCGGGTGAGACTCGAACTTGAGACCTCCCCAATGTTTTAAAACCCGGATTGTTAATTGACCCGGTCGAGTCGCCGGTTCAATTACCGGGTCAAACCGTTTTATACATACGTATACTTTTCATAAAATCTTGGGTAAAAGCTATAAAATACAAACGTACTTTCAAAAAAGTATCAAGTTGAACCATTTACTTTTTTATTGCTTACTTGACCAACGAACTTTCAAATTTTAATTCGACTTGAAACATTTCTTTAGACCGTTAGTCTTCATGTGGCAACGTTAGTCCTATTAGTCAACGAACGTTTGCAAAGTTAGTCCTTTTATACTAACGATTTAGACCGTTAGTCTTCATGTGGCAACGTTAGTCCTATTAGTCAACGAACGTTTGCAAAGTTAGTCCTTTTATACTAACGATTGTTTTTAATTAACTAAAAATTTAGAAAAAATTTAAAAAAATTTGAAAAATTTTTAAAAATTCAAAAAATTTATAAAAATTCGAAAAAACTTATAAAATTTCGAAAAAAATTTAAAAAAATTCGAAAATTTTTTAAAAATTAAAAAAATCTATAAAAGTTTGAAAACTTATAAAATTCAGAAAAAAAATTAAAAAAATTCGAAAAATTTATAAAAATTCAAAAAATTTATAAAAATTCAAAAAACTTATAAAATTTCGAAAATTTTTTAAGAATTCAAAAAAATTTTAAAAATTTATAAAAATTCGAAAATATTTTAAAAATTCGAAAAAACTTATAAAATTTCGAAAAATTTTTAAAAATTCGAAAAGTTTATAAAAATTCGAAAAATTTATAAAAATTCAAAAAATTTATAAAAATTCAAAAAACTTATAAAATTTCGAAAAAATTTTAAAAATTCAAAAAAATTTTAAAAATTCAAAAAAAATTTAAAAATTCGAAAAAACTTATAAAAATTTCAAAAATTTATAAAAATTCGAAAATATTTTAAAAATTCGAAAAAACTTATAAAATTTCGAAAAATTTTTAAAAATTCGAAAAGTTTATAAAAAAAATTTTGGAATTTTTGTAAATTTTTTATCAATTTTTTGAGTTTTTATAAACTTTTCGAATTTTTAAAATTTTTTCGAAATTTTATAAGTTTTTTTTTCGAATTTTTAAAATATTTTCGAATTTTTATAAATTTTTGAAATTTTTATAAGTTTTTTCGAATTTTTAAAATTTTTTTGAATTTTTAAAAATTTTTCGAAATTTTATAAGTTTTTTGAATTTTTATAAATTTTTTGAATTTTTATAAATTTTTCGAATTTTTGTAAATTTTTTAAATTTTTTATAAATTTTTTGAATTTTTATAAACTTTTCGAATTTTTAAAAATTTTTCGAAATTTTATAAGTTTTTTCGAATTTTTAAAATATTTTCGAATTTTTATAAATTTTTGAAATTTTTATAAGTTTTTTCGAATTTTTAAAATTTTTTTGAATTTTTAAAATTTTTTCGAAATTTTATAAGTTTTTTGAATTTTTATAAATTTTTTGAATTTTTATAAATTTTTCGAATTTTTTTAAATTTTTTTCGAAATTTTATAAGTTTTTCGAACTTTTATAGATTTTTTGAATTTTTAAAAATTTTTCGAATTTTTTTAAATTTTTTTCGAAATTTTATAAGTTTTTTCGAATTTTTATAAATTTTTGAATTTTTAAAAAAATTTTGAATTTTTTTAAATTTTTTTTCCAAATTTTTAGTTAATTAATAACAATCGTTAGTATAAAAGGACTAACTTTGCAAACGTTCGTTGACTAATAGGACTAACGTTGCCACATGAAGACTAACGGTCTAAATCGTTAGTATAAAAGGACTAACTTTGCAAACGTTCGTTAACTAATAGGACTAACGTTGCCACATGAAGACTAACGGTCTAAAGAAATGTTTCAAGTCGAATTAAAATTTGAAAGTTCGTTGGTCAAGTAAGCAATAAAAAAGTAAATGGTTCAACTTGGTACTTTTTTTAAAGTACGTTGGTATTCTATAGCTTTTACCCTAAAATCTTTGATATGTATTTGTCTAATTTCAATCTTACATTCAATTGAATCCATAAAAATGGGATGACTTTATTGGGTTTTATTTTTTGATTTCAAAACAATCAATTTATAGTTCTGATTTACAAAAGATTTACTACGTATAATTTTAGTTTATAAAAATGAGAAGACTCTATGGTGTTTTTAGAATCCTTTTTTTATTAATTAACTTTTTAAATCAATCGAATATAATACCAACATTAGTTTAAACTCTAATTTGTTGTTTCATCAAAACTTAACCACACTGGTCATCACCACTTTGACTTTCCAATTTACCCAATAAAGTTTCCAAATCATTAGTATATGTTTGTCCATACTAAAATAGATTTTAACATAACACAAATTTTGAATTTAGCGAAATTAAAATGAAAAAGGGGTTTTGTTAGTTTTAAAGGAAAGAAAAGACCTTTTTTGTTAAAAAAATTAAAAAAAAAAAAAAAAAAATCATGACCCGACCAGATTTATCAAACCGGGTCGACCCGAGTCAATAAAAAACCGTCGATTCAATTCGGTTTTCAAATAAGCAAAAACCCGGCCACATCCGGCCCGGTCTCTTAACCAGTTCCCAGTTGAACCGGAGTGTCGGCCCGGGTGTTAAAACATTGGTTGGAAGTCAAAGTAAAAGTTTGCAAAACTTTTAGCGTCGACTAGTGTTTTCAGAGTCAAACGTTGAAAATCGACTATTTTGTCGTTTTGTGGACTTTTAGTCATGACTTTAGTCGTGGCTAAAAGCCCGATTCTAGTAGCGGCTTTATGTATATTGAGGCCGACCTACCAATGTGTTTATGAGTAATGATCGAGCTGGTAGACGTACGGTGAAGCATACATTGGCGATGCCCTTGTAATGGGTTAGTGGTTTCCCTTCGGCGAATCTAATACTCCGTACAACGCTTAGTGTTAAATTTCGTGGTGGTATAATCAAGGTTGGTGACTAAAACTATATGAAATTATTAAGTCAAAGCAATTAATTTACTTGATCTTTCACATTGATTACTTGATAACCAAAACATGATTAAAATATTTCATATGGTCTTTTTTATTTGCCTTTGGGCGACAAACACGGGAGATAATTGGACTTGTTCAAGAGGCATGCATCATGTGTTATCCAAAATGCAAGTCAACCTCTATAAGTCTTGTTCTAGGGGGTTGACTAGCTGTAACAATCTGAACTAGATCCGAACTGGAAGTTGAGAATAGCAAACTTGAACCAGAGAGTACTGCGTCATGGTATGTGTAAGAAATTGTTCAGGAACAGTGAGTTTGGTTCAATAACGATAAAAAAATCAAAAATTAAATACGACAATTATAACCACTCATTTTTTAATCAAAGATGAAAAAACCCACTTATATCCTATTTTTTAAAAATTAAATATCTGATAAACCGTTAATCATTGAGTAAATCTAATTACGCACCATCATGACGAGCATAAAATCATCTTTCGTTAGAGGGGCACTTTTATATACTTACGACGAATGTTTTTTCGAGTTTTTTTGGTGAGTGTTGGAATATACGTTTTGAAGAACATGTGATTTGTAAAATCACATTTAATTTGTGAGATCACATCTAATTTGTAAAATCACATGTTATTTGTAATATGAAAAGTCAAATGTGATTTGTGGAACTTTAAAACTCGTATCACAAATCACATATGATTTCATATTTTCTAAAATTTTAGTACCTGTTAAGAAGGGGGAAAAAATTGTTGAAAGTATATCGAAGTACCTGTCTGCTGAAAGATAAAAAAATTCCGATTGCAATGCTGTATTTTTTGTCACTGAATGATTTACCGTGATAATTTGAATGACAAGGATTTGTGCAAATGATCTGGATTTTTTGTAGAAACCCAAAATATATTGCTTGCACAAAGCTAACATTTTTTTATTTTTATTTTTTTTTTATTTTTTTTTTTTTATTATTTTTTTTTTTTATGTAAATTTCCTGCCATTAGCTTTTAATTATACATCCATGTTAATGCCTTTCAGTAAGGCGAGGGGTTGAATCTGAGTAACCTGTGACAAAAGGGCAATGATTTTCTATTTAAGACAACAACAAACCAGGTGTGCAAAACATCAGTCTTCCATCTACCCCACTATATTTGTTTCCCCATAATTAAAGTGAAAAGAAAGGAGATGGCGAATGCAGTTACTGATGATGCAAGCTAGAATAGAAGAGTTGGAATACATTCAGGCATCAAATGTTAATGTCTCCAACTTTGTTACCGAGAAGCTTTCAGGCCCATATAACTACCACATATGGAGGACTCAAATACTTTGCCTAACGGAGAGTCATCATATGCGTGGCATCATAGATAACGGATATGATAGATAGGCCACGGCCTAAAAGTGTCAAGATCATTGGAAGATATGAAAGTTCAATAAACCAAGAAATACATAATCATGTCCTTAACTGCAGCAACCCAAAGGTTATATGGCAGAAAATAGGCGCCTTATATCTGGCCAATCAAAGTCGTGCAATAGGTACGTCTCCATTAAACAACACTTATTTGATTTCCAATTGTAGAAACTAACCATTGAGCTGAAGTTTTTATGTGAAATGTGTTCCACTTCACAGTAATCGACATGACACAACTAGGAGTACAGGCAGACGACAGCCTCAATGCTGAACTAGAGAAAAAGTTACGCATGATTGCGTTGGAAGGGCATTGGTGGAAAGCAAAAGCCATATTGAAAAAATATAAAGATGCCGCCACAAATCCGATCTGTGATAATGGCAACACACTGCTTCACATAGTGGTTAGAGAAGGCCATAATTATTTTGTTAAGGAGTTGCTGAATTTCATTCAAAATGGAACTCTAATTGAACAGCAAAATTTAAATGGTGAGACAGCCCTTCACACTGCAGCAATCGTTGACAACAAATATGCTGCCGAACTCTTGGTTAAGAAGAGGAAAGAATTGTTAGGAATTTTAAACAACGATTCAAAAGTACCATTGTTCTATTTAGAAAGTGTAAAACCCCAAAATTTAACACAATCCGAAATGACTAAAATGCCCTCAAATTTAAATTTTAATAACTTATGAAAATTATGTAAGTAACATCATTTGTATCTTAACCTAAAGTAAATTATGTCCTAAGTTATGTAATGAATTAAGCTACCAATAAAACCTTACATTATAAGTAAATGTACAAAATAAAAAAAAAATCCCTACAACTACAACTATGCTAGTCGACTTTTCAATGTGTCACAAGCTCAAAATTTTCGGCTAGGTCAAAATAAGTGAAGATATATATGAATTTTGATAACTTTGGAAGTAGATAATCATCCTTATTCCCTTCCAAATTTTCAGCACCTCCTCTCCTAAAAACCCTCCATAACCGATCATTAATTCCCTCCCCTCCATTCCAATTGTCGGCATTAACAAAAAAAAAAAAAAAAAAAAAAAAAGGAAGAAACCCTAAAACTATTATCCTAGTCGATCACAAAGAAGAAGAAGGAGAAAGATTTTGATCATTGTTCCATTAGTATCACACAAAGGTAATCATATGTACATAATTTAATCCATTTGAAATTCTTGAACAACCCTAATCGAACCATATTTTGTTGTTCTTCTAATCGACCTAAACAAGAAGAAGGAAGGAAGAATTGTTGGTGATTCGATCGTGTGTTGTTCTTATTCTTCGTTTGGTCTTCAAGGGTAATTTTGTATCATCCTTCCTTGTTTAATCCTTGTTATATTCAATTCATCTTGTGTTCTTGTCGAGTTATAAATCACTTTTGATGATAAAAGAATCACATAAAATGATAACATGAAATAATGAATATGAAAACCCTAATATGAACCGATCTATGATTTATTATTATGATTGATATGAACATGTTAAGAACACATATGAATCGACCTAGGGCTGTTTTGATGTCAAATATAATTGTTTTGTATCAAGAAATAATTATTGGAATAACAAAACCCTAATTGATGGCATAAAATAATGAAAACTGCTGCTGTCCAGGAAATTAGTCCAACTTGATTCGATTGGATAAAAATGATGTGAGCGTATTTTTGAGTGTTTCTGGAGTCTAAAAGTAAGTTCAGGAAAAGGGATTTCTGGAAAACTAAACCTTGTAATTTTTAGAGGTCGGGAAGGCACACTTTTCGATTTTACAAAATCGGGTGTCAAAACTGTGTTTCGGGTTACGAAAATTCACCTGTGGTTTGCGATTTTTAATTTAATATCTATAACGAGTTATGACCTAAAATTTTTACAGAATAATATTTGGGATATAAGTTAATTGGTGTAATTTTTGTAGATTTTTCTAAATTGTTTTGATGGGTTAAAGAAATACAAACTTTTCGGGTGTCAAATCTGAACAGAAATCTGGACGACTTGGCTTAAGGGATTTTTAAACTATCGTTATGCTAGCAAATAATTCTGGAAAAATTAGGGTAAATTCTTAAGACATTTAGGTACGTGTGTGAATTTTTGGGGATTTTATTTCTGGGTTCTTATATGATTAATAAATTCGACAAAAACAGGACCAGTTCATATGCACAATCTGTTAAAAGTGTAAAAGGGATTAAAAAGGGTGTTATGTGTTTATTTTCCAAAACTAAAGGGTTTAAATTGTGATTTTTCTAAAACTAAGGGACATAACTTGTGAAAACATGAAACTTGATAATATTTACATCTTATACCCTAATCTTACCATAATGACACTAAATCCCTAAACTTGTTACAATTGCATAATGAACCCTTAAACTTATGAAAACTACACCATGAACCCTAAACTTATGTAAATGGCATTATGAACCTTAAGTTACTAAATATGGAAAGCTACTAAATATGGAAAATTACTAAATATGGAAATCCTGCTAAAATAAGTAATCTGATTTAAAATAAGTTATTAATCAGACGATCATAAATTCGTGTAGATTCGCTGAAGATGGAGTTACTTCCGATATTTTTGTTTCTAGTTGTATTTTCATTTGCGGTCTAAGGTACAGATATTCTACCCTTTTTCAGTAAGGGTGCTTTCGTTCTCATGATATTCTTGATCTTGATTCATTAGGATTCCCTAAGCCATTGCTATGTTCCCTTATACTTTGATTCGTTCTTCATGATCCATTTGACATTCGTCATTATGACCCTATGACATAAGTATTCGAATCACTTGATGCTTAGAAGGTTCATTCGATTTTGTAACTGGATGTGAAAACATTTCTAAATTTTATCATGGAAATTTTTGAGAAAAACTAATTTTAAAGTGATGTTTATGAACGACGCGATACCACTTTTATATGAAATTTTATTAAACTTTTATGAAAACTACTTTTAAAGACTACCTTTATGGAAACCGTTTTTAAAGATCATTTTTATGAAAAACCATTATTAAAAGATTTCTTTAAATGAACATTTGATAGAAACCTTTGAATTGAACCTTGCTATGAACCATTTGATTTCGAACCTTTGATTATGAACCTTTGAGATCCTATGCCTGATATGATTCCCTCATTTGACTCATGACATTCATTGACTGATTGTTATTCTTATTGTTTCACTCTGACATTTATTTAAATGTCTCTGCCATGCTATCCTTATGTTTTGCCATGCTATTTGAGTTACTATCTTTTTCTTTTGCCATGCTAGTTTGTTATTGTTGTATGCTATGATAGATCTGTGCCTGAGCTTACCTAGTTCTGGAGGTACAGGACCATGTCTTTGATGGCACCTTAGGCATGACACTCCCGTAGAGGTGTGATAGATCTACGGCGTTCCCCCTTATGTTTATGTATTTTATCACGATCACTATTGGCCAACCTTATGTGTGCTTAGTCTAGTACTGACATACATACTTATGTTAGGGAGCGTATGGATGCATCATAGGTTTTATGTTTTATGTGATTATGGTGACCAGGTGGTGTGTGCCTTGCACTCCTTCTCATATTTTTATTTTATTTACTTAGAGGTCTCCCCTCTTCGTATACTTATATGGTATTTGTATGATTTGATAGATTATGTATGGAGTTCTTATGGCACATCCTTATATGAACCTTTCTTTATTTTCATTTCATTCCTTGTTTCATTCCTTATTTAGTTCTTATGCATTCTTGATTCTTAGTTCTCCTTCATGATTATGCTTTTCGTTTCGTATTCTTATTTCTTCGTTTGCTTATGCTTATTTACCATTCTGTTATGTTATATATATCTGTTCACTGGCTTTTTAAGCTCAGCCGCATTTCTTTTCCTGCGGCAGGTTTTAGATGGAAGCTGGGTTATGAGTGGAGAGCACTTGGGACTTAGAGGACATTACTTTCATAGCTAGTCTGGATTAGAGATGACTAGAAGTAGTTACAATTGCAGACTTAGAATTTATTATTGACTTTCCTTTGTAACCTTGTATTTTCAGATTCTTTCCTTTGTAACCTTTGAAATTCATTTTGTATTATTTAGTCATATGCTTATGTTTGCTTTGATATGTCACCATAACGTAATACTTCTACCCTTATCGGGTTGGGGTGTTACAATTATGGTATCAGAGCGACAGGCTGCGACTCGTAATACATTTACCCTTGGCCTGTGAAGTTTGGACCATTAAGTTTCCACTGTAGGCGCTCATAAGATAACCTTTGAGAATTTGCTTTAGGATCTCCCCATAGGAACATAAGCTATACCGGTGAGGAATGGGTAGACTAGGACATTATGTAAGTAGCATTGCTTCCGCATCACTCTGATTCGTGCCTTTGTCTTTAGCTAAGCCTTATAAGAACATTTGTTTCAGAAGCTAGAAAGTTTGCAACCTAAGTTTAGTGACCAAGTAAGTTTGGAATTCCTCGAGAACTACCTGGATACCTTGCACCATTTAAGTTTCACTTCCTGATTTTGATCTCCACTTCCGATCTGTTTGATAAACAGTTTGATACCTTTCCGACCATCCCGAAGGTCATTTAACCCTAATGTGTTTGACACATTCTATGAATTCATTACCCGTGCTGGATATAAATGTATCATCCGATACTACTCAGTCCTGCAAAATCCATTACTACCTTATGAGAACTCTGGTGATTATTAATTATGGATATAGGAAATTTTACTTCCCGCCCTTTGAATGATGAATCTTGCCGCCAACTAGTTTCCTCTGGAAGGATACGATGTAAATACTATCTCAGTACGGAATTGTTAACTAAGCATGATGATGCTGATAGCTAATATTCCATACATCTCACTTTTGACAATTATACGATGTTCGTATTACCAATGATGTACACCCTACCTGCCACTTATACTTTAAAGCTAAACAAAACTCCAACACCTTGAACTGTTCGTTTATCTATCTCAACACCATATTGAACCATGTACTTAACCTTGATATATGAACTATCCGTCTGGCTTGACGACCGTACTCATCCTACGAATCCGTTTACTTTTGATATATTCGATTTTGAGGTCTTTAGGTTATGGATTGGCTGGCTCTTCATAAAGCTGCCAGAGACTACCATATCTGATATGTGACCTTTAGAAATCTATTTTCATCCTACTTTTGTTATGATGACCCTCAACCGCTCAAATCTGTTAAGATTAATGTTGCTATGGAAACACTTACTCCAATCTCATTTGATTGTCAAATTTCTCCTGACATCTATTAGTATCCACCCTTAGAAAGCTTTGGCATTGGAAGTTTTGTTGTACAAATTTTCTGGTGTTTTCTGATGAACCTCTTGGGATTCCCTCCTGCTTGGGAAGTAGAGTTGGCATCGAATTGATCTCAGTTGACGAAACCATGATGCCATAGAAGTTGAGAGATTAAAGGAACTGATGAAATATGATTTTCTTCACCCTAGTGTTTATCCTGGGATTTTCCCGTTGGCTCATGAAGAAGAAAGAGAGAAGTATGCGGTGGCGTATCGACTATCGTGAACTTAACCATATCACTATCCGAAATCATTATCCATTTCCGCGTATCAATGATCGATTTGGTCTATCTTTGAAACTCCGTATCAGACGGCCTCATTGAATGTTTGAAGGACTGAAGAAGCAACCACAAGAACTTCTAAGAAGGGAGATGACTAACTAAGAGTAACCTCCATGAAGCATTTCAGTTTTATTCGTAAAGAGGAAGATAGGTGATGTGAAGTAGATATGAAGTTTTCCCTGAGACGATTCTTGAAGCTGCTTTCGTACTCGTTGTGATCATTATGAGTTTTAAATGATGCCAATTGTATTGGCTAATAGAATCATGTTTTCGCGAGTAGTTGAACAATTTCATAGTATGACAGTGTGTTTGTGCTCAGAGATGAAAGAGGAACACGTAGATCATCTTCGTATTAAGTAGAATGACCCTTTGTTCTGGAAGAGTAGATTTGATTGGCGTTCAGAGATTGTAGCGGACAGCACTACCAGGTATCCGGTGATGACAGCAGTTTGAGTTGGCGAATTTCGAACTGTGCTAGAAGACCTGTCAAAGACACGCAGTCTTGCTTCTCTATTCATTTTAGTTGTACTAAGATAAATTGAGAGCAGAAGCAGACTCGCAAATGGAAGAATGCACGGTGATCATGTCAGAGATTCACGTTACCACACCACAGTGTCCAGAAGAGGTGCCGAAGGCTTGAGGGACCAGACTCAAGTTTATAATTCCTTTCCACCCTATGATCATATGGACAGACATAGACAGACTGCTTGGACTTGGAAGAGGTTTAAGATCATGTATTTGAATGGATGAAAATTCTGAAGCGAACGTTTGTGTTTGGAAGAGTTGATTATGTGAAGGATGAAGCTATGGATGACGTAATTCACTTCCTCTTAACCTACTTAAATTTCCGTTACCTGATGACAAGATCCTTTGAATGATTTAGGTTCTCTATTAGAAATTCCGTTCTGTGTTCATTCTGCGTATGTAGGCTGATGGTTTTGTTATGCGAATTTTGACGAATTGTGGAAGGAACCTTGAGATTTATGTCCAGAAATGGGCGGATTTTTGAAGCAACCACTTATATTGGCTGAGTTGATTTTGGGGAGTGATGAAGGATTGACGCTATTAACGACGTACCTTAATCCTGATAGACATTCTAGGGTTTCCGTTACTCTTTCGAGTAGTTTTGTTCTCCTTTTAGTTATGGTGTTTGATTTTGATGACCTCTGAGACTGAAGAAGGACTAGGTAGATTAAGATAGGTTATTTTATTCACGACTTGAGATAAAGTATGACCATCATGAGGGCATATTTATATGACGCCAGTATTATGACGTCTGGCCAACGTAATAATACTTACATCATATAACGTGCACTTGTTGTGGGCATAGGATATTTCGAGAAGTGCCTTAGAGCTTTAGAAATTCTGATAACTGTTTGAGATTATCTGCGTTAGTGAGACTTTAGGTTCATTCTACCTATACGCTTAATTTGCCTTCACCGTGGTACGATTCGATACGTTTGGATTCTCGAAAACGCGTTTTGCTGACCTCTATACTTCCGATAATAATCTTAAGTTCTGTTGTAGAGCCTTCTGCCATTCGAAGATATCAAACAATTTGTTTTCTGTACGTTCTCATCTGATTTGACTAATCAATTCTATGGACGACATGTCCTTCAAATCCTACGTATTCCCTGTATCTCTTCCGAGAGAATACGATTATCATCTGTTACGTTTGGTATTTTATTCTTTTGGTCTGGATTCAGTATGATATGTCTTTTCTGAGGAAACCGAAGCTTTTGATCAACAAGATAGAGTCATGAGAAACAAGTTTTTCACAATTCTGTTCACTGTCCATTGTGTCCGTTTCGTTTACTTCAATTTTCGAGGACGAAAATTTTTTTTTAGAGGGGAAGAATTGTAAAACCCCAAAATTTAACACAATCCGAAATGACTAAAATGCCCTCAAATTTAAATTTTAATAACTTATGAAAATTATGTAAGTAACATCATTTGTATCCTAACCTAAAGTAAATTATGTCCTAAGTTATGTAATGAATTAAGCTACCAATAAAACCTTACATTATAAGTAAATGTACAAAATAAAAATAAAAAAATCCCTACAACAACAACTATGCTAGTCGACTTTTCAATGTGTCAAAAAAAAAATTCGGCTAGGTCAAAATAAGTGAAGATATATATGAATTTTGATAACTTTGAAAGTAGATAATCATCCTTATTCCCTTCCAAATTTTCAGCACCACCTCTCCTAAAAACCCTCCATAACCGATCATTAATTCCCTCCCCTCCATTCCAATTGTCGGCATTAACAAAACAAAAAAAAAAAAAAAAAAAAAAAAAAAAAAAAAAAAAAAAAGGAAGAAACCCTAAAACTATTATCCTAGTCGATTACAAAGAAGAAGAAGGAGAAAGATCTTGATCATTGTTCCATTAGTATCACACAAAGGTAATCATATGTACATAATTTAATCCATTTGAAATTCTTGAACAACCCTAATCGAACCATATTTTGTTGTTCTTCTAATCGACCTAAACAAGAATAAGGAAGGAAGAATTGTTGGTGATTCGATCGTGTGTTGTTCTTATTCTTCGTTTGGTCTTCAAGGGTAATTTTGTATCATCCTTCCTTGTTTAATCCTTGTTATATTCAATTCATCTTGTGTTCTTGTCGAGTTATAAATCACTTTTGATGATAAAAGAATCACATAAAATGATAACATGAAATAATGAATATGAAAACCCTAATATGAACCGATCTATGATTTATTATTATGATTGATATGAACATGTTAAGAACACATATGAATCGACCTAGGGCTGTTTTGATGTCAAATATAATTGTTTTGTATCAAGAAATAATTATTGGAATAACAAAACCCTAATTGATGGCATAAAATAATAAAAACTGCTGCTGTCCAGGAAATTAGTCCAACTTGATTCGATTGGATAAAAATGATGTGAGCATATTTTTGAGTATTTCTGGAGTCTAAAAGTAAGTTCAGGAAAAGGGCTTTCTGGAAAACTAAACCTTGTAATTTTTAGAGGTCGGGAAGGCACACTTTTTGATTTTACAAAATCGGGTGTCAAAACTGTGTTTCGGGTTACGAAAATTCACCTGTGGTTTGCGATTTTTAATTTAATATCTATAATGAGTTATCACCTAAAATTTTTACAGAATAATATTTGGGATATAAGTTAATTGGTGTAATTTTTGTAGATTTTTATAAATTGTTTTGATGGGTTAAAGAAATACAAACCTTTCGGGTGTCAAATCTGAACAGAAATCTGGACGACTTGGCTTAAGGGATTTTTAAACTATAGTTATGCTAGCAAATAATTCTGGAAAAATTAAGGTAAATTCTTAAGACATTTAGGTACATGTGTGAATTTTTGGGAATTTTATTTCTGGGTTCTTATATGATTAATAAATTCGACAAAAACAGGACCAGTTCATATGCACAATCTGTTAAAAGTGTAAAAGGGATTAAAAAGGGTGTTATGTGTTTATTTTCCAAAACTAAAGGGTTTAAATTGTGATTTTTCTAAAACTAAGGGACATAACTTGTGAAAACATGTAACTTGATAATATTTACATCTTATACCCTAATCTTACTATAATGACACTAAATCCATAAACTTGTTACAATTGCATAATGAACCCTTAAACTTATGAAAACTACACCATGAACCCTAAACTTATGTAAGTGGCAATATGAACCTTAAGTTACTAAATATGGAAAGCTACTAAATATGGAAAATTACTAAATATGGAAATCCTGCTAAAATAAGTAATCTGATTTAAAATAAGTTATTAATTAGACGATCATAAATTCGTGTAGATTCGCTGAAGATGGAGTTACTTCCGATATTTTCGTTTCTACTTGTATTTTCATTTGCGGTCTAAGGTACAAATATTCTACCCTTTTTCAGTAAGGGTACTTTCGTTCTCATGATATTCTTGATCTTGATTCATTAGGATTCCCTAAGCCATTGCTATGTTCCCTTATACTTTGATTCGTTCTTCATGATCCATTTGACATTCGTCATTATGACCCTATGACATAAGTATTCGAATCACTTGATGCTTAGAAGGTTCATTCGATTTTGTAACTGGATGTGAAAACCTTTCTAAATTTTATCATGGAAATTTTTGAGAAAAACTAATTTTAAAGTGATGTTTATGAACGACGCGATACCACTTTTATATGAAATTTTATTAAACTTTTATGAAAACTACTTTTAAAGACTACCTTTATGGAAACCGTTTTTAAAGATCATTTTTATGAAAAACCATTATTAAAAGATTTCTTTAAATGAACATTTGATAGAAACCTTTGAATTGAACCTTGCTATGAACCATTTGATTTCAAACCTTTGATTATGAACCTTTGAGATCCTATGCCTGATATGATTCCCTCATTTGACTCATGACATTCATTGACTGATTGTTATTCTTATTGTTTCACTCTGACATTTATTTAAATGTCTCTGCCATGCTATGCTTATGTTTTGCCATGCTATTTGAGTTACTATCTTTTTCTTTTGCCATGCTAGTTTGTTATTGTTGTATGCTATGATAGATCTGTGCCTGAGCTTAACTAGTTCTGGAGGTACCAGGACCATGTCTTTGATGGCACCTTAGGCATGACACTCCCATAAAGGTGTGATAGATCTACGGCGTTCCCCCTTATGTTTATGTATTTTATCGCGATCACTATTGGCCAACCTTATGTGTGCTTAGTCTAGTACTGACATACATACTTATGTTAGGGAGCGTATGGATGCATCCTAGGTTTTATGTTTTATGTGATTATGGTGACCAGGTGGTGTGTGCCTTGCACTCCTTCTCACATTTTTATTTTATTTACTTAGAGGTCTCCCCTCTTCGTATACTTATATGGTATTTGTATGATTTGATAGATTATGTATGGAGTTCTTATGGCACATCCTTATATGAACCTTTCTTTATTTTCATTTCATTCCTTGTTTCATTCCTTATTCAGTTCTTATGCATTCTTGATTCTTAGTTTTCCTTCATGATTATGCTTTTCGTTTCGTATTCTTATTTCTTCGTTTGCTTATGCTTATTTACCGTTATGTTATGTTATATATATCTGTTCACTGGGCTTTTTAAGCTCAGCCGCAGTTCTTTTCCTGCGGCAGGTTTTAGATGGAAGTTGGGTTATGAGTGGAGAGCACTTGGGACTTAGAGGACATTACTTTCATAGCTAGTCTGGATTTGAGATGACTAGAAGTAGTTACAATTGCAGACTTAGAATTTATTATTGACTTTCCTTTGTAACCTTGTATTTTCATATTCTTTCCTTTGTAACCTATGAAATTCATTTTGTATTATTTAGTCATATGCTTATGTTTGCTTTGATATGTCACCATAACTTAATACTTCTACCCTTATCGGGTTGGGGTGTTACAGAAAGTATAGATTAGTATGAGGGTGCATTGTGACAAGAACAAAGATGGTAACCTCTATCAAAAGGAATCGACACCTCCAGGAGGACATACAGATTCAGAAAGAGGCGCCAATCAAGATTCATCAAAAGGTCATGACTTTTCCTTGAAGAGTTATGATGGTTAGAAGGTGTCTATTAGATTAGTATAAATAGGGTTCATGTATCTCATTGTAATCATCAACAAAACAACAACAATTACAGCAATAAAATTATAGTTCTTGTTTATTACTTGTTCTTCAAATTCAGTTCTTTATAGACCAACAGTGGCATCAGAGCGGTTTTTCGATTCGGGGAAGTAGAAAATTCGATCAGAAAGGCATCATCTTTAACAGAAAGAGAGAGATCAAAGGGTTCGATTTGGTTAATTCTTGGTTGTTGCTGTGCGAAGGAAGAACAGGGAAGAAAAACAGTTTGTTTAATCAAGGAACAGAATCACAGATACGTTTTATTTCTTTTGATTTTTTCAATTTACAATTGCAATTAAGAAAAAAAGGGGAACATAGTTGTTTTGTTCAAGGATTAGAATATTAGTTTTTTGATTTGTTAGACAACCGAAAAATCGTGTATCATTTCTTAGGAAATTGAAATAATTGTTTTGGGTTTGTCTTACAACCGGGAAAACTATTCTTGGATAAGGAACAATAGTTTTTTGTGGTGAAAAACAGGGAATTGTTTCAGGAGGATTTAAAAACAATAGTTTTTGATTGAAAACAGGATATTGTTTTTAGTATTTAAACATGTAAACCTAGAAAATACCGAACCTTAAACAACAAACTAATCTATATTAATAATACACTAAACAATAACGTGACACTCTAATTGTAAAGAAGAAATGTAAAGATGAAATAGAAGATGATGCGTGTAATAAAACTCTAGTCGAATGCTTATATTGCCATAATAGAACTTAGAGAAAATTACAAAACACACACACACACTCTCACACCTTCACAAGACTTAGAGGCACACAAAATGAGTGTGAGAGTGTGGTATTTATAGGTGATGGGATGGCCTTTGTTGCCCTAAAAGGCTTTGGTTGGGCTTGGGATGGACTTGGGCTTTTCTAGTTTTTACTAGATCTTTTCATTAAGTAGTCCACCACAAGCCCTTACAATGGTAGTTTATTCTACACGACACACTCTTTATTACATGTACAAATGACCATCACTTTCTATAAAATATAAAATCTAACAATCTCCCCCTAAGGGATGGTCATTTCAATGATGCACTGGTGATAGGTCTTTTTGTCTTCAATGTCTTTATCATTGTGTGTCGTTGTAGAATTGTCTTCAATCAATGTTCCTTTATGTGCAGTGATCTTCAAAGTAATCGTCCTTTGGTGGATGTCCTTGCCTTGATCAAAATCTTCTCGTGATGATGTGTTGTATCCTCCAACATACTCATACCTCTTTTCCTTATGCTAACAATCTCCTCATAATCTTTTATCATATGACATATGAACTTGTCCTTGACATCTTGATTAGCCTCTTGACTTTGTTGTTACACTTGATCTCCTTGTCTTGAACTTTTAACATTTGTGCTTTGATGAGGAATGTTCTTCATAAGTATGAGTATGATGAGGTGAAGATGATTGATGAATGGGATGATGGTTAATGGATGTTTAGGGTAGCTGCATAAAACTGTTAGTAATAATCATCCAGCGCTTATGGGTTAGGACTTCAAGATTGTCAACAGCATAGTGTGTAGACTTTCTCTAATCTCCCCCAGGCCGTTCTGAACCGGATACCCCCGAGAGGGCTTACACGGACACACCGAAGTGCACCCACGATTTAGTGAGTCGCTAGAGATCACCCTACGACTGTAGACCGTTTGAAGCATGTAACCATCATGATAAAACTTGGCAAGATCCTTGGATCTCATTAAGACTCTTGTACACATTGTGTCCTTTTTGGTGAATACAAGGGTATTCATTTGGAAGTGTGTCCTAACGAGATATTTGATGAATCTCATGGCTCTAGACTCTATTGTGCGTTTTGGTTTTAGTAGTCGGAGGCATGGAGCAGAGTGCCACCTTTTCAATATCAACACATCTCGGAGTGAGAGGCCGATAGATTATGCAGTGTTCTCCGTGAGAATGAAGCAAATATCTTTTAAGAGATATCTGAGTGGCTAGGAGGGGTGGTGCAGCGCGTCACTAGGTCCATGACGTCTTGTCTTCAATATCAGTATCACCTTAGTGAGTACCGATAGCAGATGTATTGACCCGGTTTCTGCCCTAAGTTTTCATGGAGGGCTATTTCTTTTCACCCTTTCATAAAACTTTTCCTTTTTAATTCTTCAACCCCTTCTTTCCCTTTCTCATTTACTCCTTTTTTCAATCTTTCCTAAGGACTTCTAATTCTAATCTATTGGAATTGTCCTTGGGTAGATCCCTCCGGCTCTGGCGGATCATAGGACGGTTTTTCCTAACCTTAGTCACCTTATAACTCCATGACTATCCTAGATTTGCCATAAAACCTTTTGAAAATCTCTCAAAGTATTTATGAATAAACACATTTTTGTTAGCACTTCGAGAGTTTTTAGATTTTTGAAACACTCCCCCTTCACATGTGCTCATGCATTTTTTAAGTAAAATTGCACATGTTGGGTAGAGTTCGCACATTTGAATTGATCGATATTCAATGAACATGACCTTCGCGAGACACGCTTACATCACTAGTTAGACTAGCTTGAAATTATTACCCGTCCCAGTCATATTCAAAGATCATCTCTCGAATTGGTACATTCTACTCAGACAAGTCCTTTGCGAGACACGTTTACATCAATGGATAACCATCTTGAAATTATTACCCGTCCCGGACAAGTCTTTTCGATAACGGACATCAAGTTTCGTCAATTCGAGGGTTAGAACTGAGTGTGTCTGGTGAGCATACTTTGAGATTCCACGAACTTTGATCACATTTTAATCACGTCCTCTCCCCCTCAAAAATAGCATTGATATTTTTGATATCAACTGATTAAAATGAAAGTGTTTTTGGAGAGAGACGGATTTTTAGCATGAAAATGGAACATTTTGCATTTTTTAATTTTTATACTCCCCCTTAAAGAAAGCATATTATAAAACATTTGAGTTTCAAGAGGGAGTTTCTTGAGCACAGAATTTGAGAAAGATTTTGAAAAATCTTGATCATGTGCTCAAGATTCGTTTTGATTTGCCATTAACATTGCGAGTCCTGATCGGAAATAATCAGAAGTCATCAATGTAGCCTTTATTTGAAACCTTTTCCGGCATACCCGAGCTACATTTAAAAGATTTCACGTTTAAGAACGGGTTCCGTACTGAAATGCACGAAAGCCATAATGAAGAAAGTTTTGAGATCGACATGTTTTAGAAAATGTTTAAATGAACTCTCGCTCAAGCATCTGTACATGCCCGTATCATTGTTGAATGACATTTCTAGGTACGTACAGAATATTGATTTATACAAGAGACATGTCGTGAGAAGAATATTTTTGGTTTTTATGTTTTATATTTTTTATGTATTTTTGAAAATTTTCTATTTTATATTTTGTTTTTGTTAGTTTTTCAAATTTTGTATTTTGTTTTTTCAAAAATATTTACATGCGAAGCTTTTGGAAATAAATTCAAGAAGATTCGAGAAGACTTTCTAACTCTTCGGGAGTTAGGCTTCGCATTCCAATTCGACGAACTAAGTATTCAAACCGCTCTTTTGGGAGGGCTTTAGTAAATAGATCGGCAAGTTGGTATTCAGTCTTCACGAAAAATAATTCAACAGTACCCTCTTCGACGTGTTCCTTAATAAAGTGGTAGCGGACTCTAATATGCTTGGTCTTGGAGTGCTGAACTGGATTGCACGAGATGGCTATGGCACTTTTCGAGTCACAATACATAGGTATGTGGTTGAAAGAGTAGCCATAATCTGTGAGTTGTGTCCTCATCCATAGAACTTGGGCACAACACGCAGATAGAGACACATACTCGGCTTCTGCGGTTGAAAGCGCTGTGCAGTCTTGTTTCCTTGATGACCAGCCTACTAGCTTCTCTCCCAATAATTGTGCTCCTCCGGATGTACTTTTTGCGGTGACTTGACAACCAGCATGATCGGCATCTGCAAAGGCTATTAGATTGAACTCCGAATCCTTCGGATACCAAAGTCCCATGTTAATGGTTCTTTGAAGGTACCGAAAGATCCGTTTAACCTCTTTGAGGTGAAGTTCGGTAGGCCTTGCCTGAAATCGTGCTAATAAACAAACAGCAAATTGTATATCGGGTCGGCTAGCAGTTAAGTACATGAGAGACCCAATCATGCTCCGATATTTCTTCGGATCAATGGGTTTCCCATATAGGTCAGCACCAATTTTGGGTGAGGTGACCATTGGAGTACAAACAGAGTCACAATTTTCCATTCCATGTTTCTTTAAAATCTCAATTGTATATTTTGCTTGATTAATAAAAATACCATGATGGGATTGATGGATTTGAAGTCCAAGGAAGAATTTTAATTCGCCCATCATAGACATTTCAAATTTACTTTTCATGAGATTTGCAAAATGTTTTGAATGTTCAGGATTAGTGGACCCAAAAATTATGTCGTCCACATAAATCTGAACGATCAAAATGTCATTTTTAAACTTTTTGGTAAACAATGTCTGGTCAATTGTTCCTTTGGTGAAATGATTTAACAGCAAGAAAGATGAGAGTTCATCGTACCATGCCCGTGGGGCTTGTTTTAGACCATAGATAGCCTTTTTGAGCTTGTAGACGTAGTCGGGATGATCTTTGTCAACGAATCCATCTGGCTGACTCACGTACACCTCTTCCTTCAGAGTTCCATTCAAGAAAGTTGTCTTGATATCCATCTGATAGACCGTGATGTTCTTGTGAGCCGCGTATGCTAAGAAAATCCTGACCGCTTCAAGTCTAGCTACTGGTGCGAATGACTCATCAAAATCGATTCCCTCTTCTTGTCTAAATCCCTTGGCCACGAGACGAGCTTTGTTGCGAATTACAGTCATCTCTTCATCCTTTTTATTCTTCCATATCCACTTAAGATCAATGACAAGTTTGTCGAGAGGTCTTGGCACTAAATCCCAAGTGTCATGAAGTCGATATTGGAGAAGTTCTTCCTGCATTGCTTCAATCCATGCATCATCTGACATTGCTTCCCGAATGTTCTTTGGCTCTTTTAAACTAACTGAGCAGGCAAAGATGCACATATCACAATCGGTTGCAAGTTGTCTTCTCGTCTGTACTGGCCTAGAAGGTTCACCAATGACATGTTCTATTGGATGGTCTTTAGTCCACTTTAACGTTGAAGGGTATCTTGAATCTAACAAATGCGTGTTTGATGGTTCATATAACCGAGAAGAAGATTCAGCAGATTCCGTAGCAAATGGGTTTTCAAATGGTTCTTCTTCTTCTAACACAACATCGTTTTGGTATGGTTCTTCTTGATTTGGTGTTGTTGGGTTTTGCTCATCAACTGTTGGTAAAACAATCTCAATTACTGGAGTGGCAGGAGTAGATGTAGATGATATTGACGTGGAGGGAGTTGGTGCTTCAGCTTCGATTGTAGTAGATGCATCTTGTGGTGGTGGTGGTTGTTGTTGAGCAGGTGCAGCGGAACGTTGTTGTGATGTATCTATCGAAGCTCCACCATAGTATTCATCATACATAAACTCGAAGAAATTATCCAGTTCTTGATTTGTAGGTTTATCAATGTTAGTTGACTGAGCTCCTTGAGGTGTGAGTTCTGAACTGATGTGTCCAGAAGTTTGACTTTGTGTTGCGGGTCCTAATCCGATACGATTAGAAGCCATCGGGTTAAGCGCGGGTTCTAGAGCGAGTCTCTCAGAAGCCATTTGTGAAATCTCATCAAATTTCACATTCATCGTCTCCATTACTCTTTTCGTTCTTCTATTATACACCCTGAATGACCTCGAGTTATCTGAATAACCAATGAAGATACCAATATCACCCTTAGCTTTCAGCTTCCCCAGATCCTCTTTGTCATTTTTCGGATAGCACAAAGCGCCAAATACATGAAGATAAGAGATATCGGGTTTTCTGTTGTTCACTAGTTCGTATGGGGTTTTATTGAATCTTGGATGAATTAGGGATCGGTTTTGAGTAAAACAAGCAGTTGAAATAGCATCAGCCCATAAGAATAACGGTGCACTGGAATAGATCAGCATTGTGCGAGCAGCTTCCACAAGAGTTCTGTTTCTTCTTTCAACTACCCCATTCTGCTGTGGAGTTCTAACTGCGGATGTCTGGTGAGTAATTCCAGTTTCTTCAAAATATGTTCGTAACTCCTGATTAGTAAATTCCGTGCCATTGTCAGTTCTTATAATCCTAACTGGAGCTTGAAGTAGAACTTGAATTCGCTTCAGAAAGGTGATGATGATTCCAGGTGTTTCTTCTTTTGATCTCAAAAACCTTACCCATGTATACCTTGAGTAATCATCGACAATCACAAGAATATACTTCTTCCCACTGATACTCTCAACTCTCATTGGGCCACATAAGTCCATATGCAACAGATGTAACTTATCAACCGAACTGGGAATGGTTTTAGGTTTATAAGTTGCCTTTTTGCTTTTTCCTTGCTCACATGATGGACATAAGTGTTCTTTTGTGTATTTGAATTTAGGGAGATCGGAGACGATGTTGTCTTTGGCAAGCTTTGTTATCGTGTCAAAGTTGAGATGTGAAAGACGTCTGTGCCACAACCAGGATTTAGTGTCGTCAGCCCTTGTCATAAGACAAATTGGTGATGACGAGGCCATTTGATTTATGTCGATAGCATAGAGATTGGTTCCACGATTTTCGGTTAAGAGATCATCACCAACCAAGTTCCTAACGAAACATGTATATCTTCTGAATGCAACCTCTAAATCCGCATCACAAAATTGTCCGACAGAAAACAGGTTGTGTCCTAAACCTTCGACATAGTAAACTCGAGTGATCAAAAAATTCCCAAACTGTAGATCTCTATAACCCAGAATAGCTGCTACATGATCATTTCCAAACCTAACTGTTCCCATGAACTTCCATACAAAGTTGATCAGCAGCTTCAGATTCCCGGTCATGTGCTTGGAGCAACCCGAGTCGATGATCCAAAGACATATTTCGATAACCTGCCAATAACAGATGATTGTGCATTTGGAAACCGTTTATCATTTGGTTCCATGGGGTTAGGGATAACAGGAGAAATACAATCATAGACGGTTTTTACTGGTTCTTCCTTAGCCATTTTTATTCTACCATTTTCTAGACTGAATTCTCTTCCCGTTGGAATCCATACGCACATCTTAAGATAGTTCCTAGGCAGCAGACTACTAGTTGTTTTCCTAGACTTTGCAATAAGTCTTTGAATGTATCTAGTCTTAGCAGTATTTTCTGAAGGAACATCTTTCTTAGCAGGCTTATCATTCACATGCACAACATTAGAAACAATATCATCACACACATTTTCAGACAAAGATTTCTTGTTCATTAAACAAACAGGTTCATTACATGTACTAGAAATATTGTCTTTAACATTACATTCAGATGACATAAGTTTCTTCTTGGAAAGCGATAAAATCCTAGGGTGTTCTTCTACTTCTTTCGTTTTATTCTTGGTTTCACTCTTAGAAGCAGGCTTTGGTCTGCTGCTCTTAGAGGTACTTTCTACTCCTGTAGAAGGTAAGGCACACTCATTAGGATTTATCTTGTTGTCCTTTGAATCAGTGTTAGCTTTCCTAGTCTCTTTTGGATTTTCCTTAACACTTTTGTCTATCGCCCTATATGTTTTAGATGTAGAGGTAGATGCAATAGTGGTACTAATCCTATAAAGTCCAGGTGCTATCACATTTGGTGTTTCGACAACTACTTTCTCTTTTGCTTTTTCTTTGGGCAAGGGTGAAGGAGCAGATTGTGAAATTGACATTTTTGGTTTTGCAATAATTTCTTCACCCTTCCCTTTTTGACATTCAAGCTGAGACTTCAAAAGATCATTTTTTTTTCATTTCATTGTAAGAACGTTCATACGACATTTTATCATACTTGCATTCTTCCTTTTTCTTATCCAGTTGTTTAAAATATGTGACATTTTCTTTTTCAATCTTTGCAAGAGCATTTTCACATTTTGAAACAATTTGGGAAGTCTCAGCTCGAAGTCTTTCATCGTCTTCGACAGAATACATTTGATAAATAATGGACATAATATCAGTTGAAAGAGCTTCTTCAGAGAGTGCGTCATTTTGTTTTTCCAAAACTTTGATTTTTTCAATGTTTTTATTGGCTTCAATTACCAAGGATGTGTGGTCCTTGACAAATTCAGTTACTTCTTTGATAATTGCGTTCTCAACATGAATTGCTCTTGCATGTATGCCAGATACAATGGGAGTAATTTCTGTTTCGAACATCTTTTTCTGTTCTGTTTGAAAACTTGAAAACCAATCATTGATTTTAGTATTAGATTTGGTTGCCACAACATGTTGAAGCATTTCAACTCTCCTTTTAAGATCGGCCAATAGTATTCTAGCTTCACTTGCAGAAGTGTCGGTAGAGTACATTTGTTCGATGTTAGAAAGATGTTTTGAAACAACTTTGAATTTTGGGGCAGCCACTGGTTTTTTGAAAAACAAAGGTGACTCCTTTTTAACGAGATGAACACCAGCAAGTTTGTTTGCTTCATTATAATCAATTGGTTTGATTTCTCTATTTAATTGTCTCATTTTGTTTCGACTCTATTTCGTAAGCTCAATCGTTTCATAAGAATGATAACAAGAAGGTGGATCATGCACATCATTTATAAGATTACCATTAAATAGCACATTCTGTTTTTGCTGAGCTTTCTTGAAATAACAAGGGTTTTCACAACCGAGAGCCATTTTCTTTCTTGTATATAAAATCGGGTTTTTGTCGTTAATTAACATATTAATCGTTTGAGTTGAATGACCCGTTTTTACAAGTATTTCGTCCAACTTTTTAATAGTTTCCTGTTTGTCAAGTACTTCATCAAGAAGTTCATCTTCTCGTTTTGAAAACTTTGAATGCAACTCTTTCTTTTCTTTTTCAAGATCAGAACAAGTTGATTTTTGTATAGAAAGTTGATTGGTTAAATCAGAAATTTCTGCTTTTAGGGATTTAATTTGCATGTTCAATTTAACATCAAGAGTGTCGTATTTGATTTGCAAATGTTTCTCCCTTGAAACAGAATCACTGTAACCATTTTCAAGTTCTGACAGTCGTTTGTGGTGAAATTCAAAAGCTTTTTCGTTCATCTTGTATCTCTCAAGCTCAGTGGTCAATTTTTCATTAGCGGCCTTAACATCGCTATTGATCTTTTTGACCTTTTCTATTTCAATACCACAATTTTGCAATAATGATTCAAATAAAGCACGTGTTTCCTCTTCAGTCTCAGTATGCTGTGACTCGAAGTCACCATTAGGATTCATATCTGGAGTAGCCAAATTAGTATTACTACAACTTGGGGAGTCCATATATGTATCATAAATGAGAGTAGGAGTCGCAGGATGCTGTTCTTGTTGAGGTGTTATATCAAATTGTTAATACAAATAGCGTCTCAAAAACGTTATTTATATTCTTTGATCTTTCATTAGTTTTGTTAATGACAAATAAAAGGAATATCTTTTAGCAAATAATAAATACTAGCTTAAGTCTCTTAAGTACACACTTTACACTTCACATATTAACTAAGAATTACAAGTTTAGTAACTTGTTTCTTTAAAAGGAAACTTTAATTCATAAACCATTCCATGACATCATTGTATGCATCACATACAATATCTTTGATATATCTTGGTTAGATATACGAGCAACATAGTTGACATTTGAAGATCTTGGATGATATGGTAAGATACAACTAAGATATGGTAAGAGACAACTATTACATAGCTGTCACATCCCACGGATCCAAGTCCTATAAAGGACGGATCCCTTTTGAGGGATCCGCCGGATCCGTGAGCTGAAGATCAGCTTGCCTATAAATAGGAAGCTGATCATTTGGCTCTCTCATCACTCATATAGCTTAACACATATATTCATTCAGTACATATCTTACTAACATCATTCATAGTTGCATTTCACTTTGATCTTTCATTTTGTAGAAAAGAGATCAAGCATTCAAGGATCTACAGAACCGTAATCCTTTAGTTGCATTACTGTGTGATCTTGTAGTTTGTTTCACACATCATATCTATCATTTGTAATCAGTGAGTGTGGTTAGTACTTTAGTCCTTAAAGTACAAAGAGTGTAGGGAGTGGTTGTACCCTTGTAAAGAACTCGACATCTAGCTTAGTGTCGGTAAAGTAATTAGGCGACGTCAGGTTGGTTCTACCTTGTGAAAGAACCCGGTGTTTAGCTTAGTACCGGAAAAGGAAGTAAGCGACGTGTAAAGGTTTTCTCCGCCTAGGAAAGGAGTTTGTTTCTTAGTGAAAGATAAACTCTCGAGTAGGAAACTCGGGGAGTGGAGTAGGGCAAGGAATAGAGTTCTTGTAGCCGAACCACTATAAACAACTGTGTCGTGTGGTTTGATCTTTCCTCTCTTTATCTTTTGTTTACATTGTGTGATTATTTATTTGTGATTGTTTCCTTTGAATTAACATATAGTAACAAAGCAAATAAAACTTTAAAAACGGTAAAAACTATTCAACCCCCCTTCTAGTTTTCCACAATTGGTATCAGAGCTACGTTACTTAAGATCTTTAAAATATATTGTATTTTAAAACTTAAAACGATCCATGGATTTTGAAAACTTTAAAGAAGGGCAATCTATGCAGAGACCACCTCTATTTGAACCAAATTGTTTTATTTATTGGAAAAATCGCTTTGAGACTTATGTAAAGTCAAAGGATATAGATCTATGGTATATTATAGTTGATGGTGATTACAAGCCTATTAGTAATAATATTTCGGGTGGTCGGGATGAAGGAGCTTCTCTTACTCGTCACAGTGATGAGCAAAAGAAACTAATTGCCAAAAATAACGAAGCCAAAATGATGCTTTATAATGCCTTACCTAAGAAAGAATATGAAAGAGTTTTTATGTGTAAAACGGCTAAGGATATTTGGCAATCTCTTATTATCACACATCAAGGGAACTCACAAGTAAAAGATAACAAAATTGATCTTCTTGTCCAACAATACGAACAATTTGTTATCTCTGAAGATGAGACCATTGATAGTGCGTTTGCTAAGTTCAATACTATTATTACATCACTTAAAGCACTTGACGAATCTTTTTCTAGCAAGAATTTTGTCAGGAAATTTCTAAGAGCACTCCATCCGAAATGGAGAGCAAAGGTGACAGCTATTGAAGAATATAAGGATCTCTCAAGCATGACACTGGATGAGCTCATAGGAAACCTAAAAGTTCACGAAATGATTATGGAAAAAGACTCGGAAATTGTCAAAGGCAAAAAGGAGAAGATTAAGTCTATTGCCTTGAAAGCCAAAGTCGAGTCAAGTGATGATGAGTCTTGTTCAAACAGTGATGATGAAGAATATGCCATGGCCGTGAGGGATTTCAAGAAATTCTTCAGGAGACGAGGAAAGTTTGTAAAACCACCTCGTGATGAAAAGAAATCCTCTAGGAAAGATCGTGACGATAAGAAAGGTAAGGATGATAGGAAATGCTATAGGTGTGGTGACTCCAGTCACTTAATAGGAGAATGTCCAAAGCCTCCAAAGACCAAGTCTCAAAGAGCCTTCGTTAGTGGAGCTTGGAGCGATAGTGAAGGAGATGATGATGATGAGCCTAAGAACAACGAAATTGCACTTATGGCTAATGACACAGAAGAGGTACAGTCTGATTCATACTCCTTTATAGATGATGAAACCTTAGAAGTAGAATATAACAAACTGTGTGATGTCACTTTAAAAATCATAAACAAAAACAAGTTTTTGAAAACAAAGACAACACTTTTAGAAAATGAAATATATTGGCTTAAAGAAAAAGCAATACGAATTGAAAAAGGTAAAGTTAGTAAAGAAACATGTGTGTCTTGTCAAGAACTAAAACTTGAACTAGAAACCTTAAGAACCACACAGGAAGATTTAATCAAACAAAATTCAAAGTTTAAAAGGTTTGATAAAAACATAAGTTGTGCAGATGAAATAATGAAAATGCAAAAGCTACCTCATGATAAAACAGGTCTAGGCTTTATGAAACTAGGAACCTTAAGTGATTATAAGGAACAGACTGTGATTAAAACTGATTCAACAGAGTTAGACACTCACGGATCCGACGGATCCAAAAATTTGGATCCGCCAGGTATATCCAAAGGATCCGCGGGTACAGAAGTTGAACAGAAGGTTCACAAAGTCGACCGTTCCGAGTTTGTTAAAGTTACTAAGAAACCTAACAGTAGCATAACCAATAATAAACACAAACCAGCAGTATCTTTAGGAAGAGGTCAAGCTAGAAATGAATATAGAGTTAAAACGGATCAACAAAGACCTCAGATGAGTTTTCCCAAACACCCCTTTCCAAAGAGTATAGTTAATTCACAACACACTTATCAAAATAATTGGAACCAAAACATGTCTAGAAACTTTCATGGTCCTAATTATATGCCGTGGAACAATTGTCCACCTTTTCAGTACATAAACCATGATAATGTCATGTTTAACCCAAACGGACCCATGAGACATTGGGGACCAAATGCTTGAGTCTTTTATGAACTTAGGTATGCTTGAAAGTTGATCTTGAACCTGATGAGTGGATCAAAGATAGTGGGTGCTCAAGACACATGACGGGAAACAAAAATCTTTTCTCAACCTACCAAGTGTATGACGGAGGTAATGTCACATTCGGTAGCAAGCTTAAAAGTAAAATCATCGGAAAAGGTACAATCTCTCATGACTCTCTATCTATTGATGATGTTGCTCACGTAGATAATTTAGGATTTAATCTACTTAGTATAAGTCAATTATGCCGCAAAAAGTATAACGTCCTTTTCAGTGAAAATGGAAGTAAAATACTTAAAGATGGCATAACCGTAGGAAAAGGTGTTTTAAAGAATAATGTTTATGTTATGAAATTAGATAAAACACCTAAAGATAAGTTATGTCTTACCTCCTTAGACGAAAACTCAACTCTATGGCATCGACGCTTAGGTCATGCTAATATGAGGCTTATTCAGTCCTTGTCTTCCAAAGAACTCGTTAGGAACCTACCCAAGTTGAAATATGACCAACACTTTTGTGATGCTTGCAAAATTGGGAAACAAGTACATAATAGCCATAAGGCTAAAAACATGGTATCTACATCTAGATGCCTAGAATTATTACATATGGATTTGTTTGGCCCGTCGGCTATACAAAGTTATGGAGGAAATTTTTACACTTTAGTCATAGTAGATGATTACTCTAGATATACATGGACAAAGTTTTTGAAAACTAAAAATGAGGCATTTGATAAATTTGAAATTCTAAGCAAGAAAATTCAAAATCAAATAGGAAGTAATATAGTATCTATTAGAACTGACCATGGTCGAGAATTTGACAATGAAATTCAATTTGGAAATTTTTGTGATAATAATGGAATAACTCATAATTTCTCGGCTCCTCGTACACCTCAATCTAATGGTGTAGTAGAACGTAAAAATAGAACAATTCAATAAATGAGTTGAACAATGTTAAATGAACAAAACATACCACAAAAGTTTTGGTGTCACGCTGTTGATACTTCTACATATATCCTAAATAGAGTTTTAATTAGACAATTCTTAAATAAAACTCCCTATGAAATTTATCGAGGCAAAAATCCTACATTAGGATATTTTAGAGTTTTTGGAAGCAAGTGCTTCATTTTAAACACAAAGGATTATCTCACTAAGTTCGACCCAAAGTCGTATGAAGGTGTTTTTCTTGGATACTCACAAAACAGTAAAGCATACATAGTATTAAACAAGGAAACATCAAGAGTCGAGGAATCGTTGAACGTAACATTCAACGAAAGTCCGCCTCCCTCTAAGACATCACCTTTGGTAGATGATGACTTAGTTGAAAGTCAAATGGTTAATGATATAGAAAACATTGAAAATGGCAATGAACCCATAAAAGGAGAAATTATTAATATTAAAGAAACTAAAAGTCATCCATTAGAAAACGTCATAGGAAAACTTAATGAAAGAACATTAAGATCCAAAGCTCAAAATGAAAGTAATTATTTTTGCTTTATTTCAACCATTGAACCTAAAAATATAGACGAGGCAATAAAAGATGAATCTTGGGTAATTGCTATGCAAGAAGAACTTAATCAATTTATTAGAAATGATGTTTGGACATTGGTTCCTCCACCTAAAAACCAAACCATAATAGGCACCAAATGGGTCTTTAGAAATAAAATGGATGAAAAGGGTATTATATCTAGAAACAAAGCTAGGCTAGTAGCTCAAGGTTACAATCAACAAGAAGGTATAGATTACGATGAAACCTTTGCACCAGTAGCTAGACTTGAATCTATTAGGATATTACTTGCATATGCATGTGCACATGATTTTAAGTTATTTCAAATGGATGTCAAAAGTGCTTTCTTAAATGGTCTTATTAATGAAGAAGTATATGTTGCACAACCTCCCGGCATTGCCGACTTTGAAAAACCAAATTATGTTTTTAAACTTAAGAAAGCTTTATACGGACTTAAGCAAGCACCAAAGGCTTGGTATGATCGACTTAAGACTTTCCTAGTTGACCATAAGTATACCATGGGCCTAGTAGACAATACTCTCTTCACCAAGAAAAAGGGATCACATATTATTATAGTCCAAATATATGTGGATGACATTATATTCGGTTCAACTTGTCAAGAGTTATGCGACGATTTCTCAAAAATCATGCATGGCGAGTTTGAAATGAGTATGATGGGGGAACTAAACTTTTTCTTAGGTCTCCAAATTAAACAATTAGAAGATGGGATATTCTTCAACCAATCAAAGTATATCAAAGATATGCTTAAGAAGTTTGGTCTTGAAGACTCAAAACCCATGAGAACACCCATGTCCTCCGAAACCAAACTCACTAGGGATGAAGAAAATGAATCCGTAGATAGCACTAAATATAGAGGAATGATTGGTAGTTTACTCTATCTTACGGCTAGTAGGCCTGACATTATATTTAGTGTTTGTCTATGTGCACGTTTTCAAGAAGATCCAAAAACGTCCCATCTTGAAGCCGTTAAAAGAATATTTAAGTACATCAAAGGTACTACACACTTAGGATTATGGTATCCCAAAGGAACGGGTGTAGAAACCATAGTGTATACCGACTCAGATCATGCAGGTGACTATGTTGATAGGAAAAGTACTAGTGGTATTTGTACTTTTGTAGGATATTGTCTCACATCATGGTTCGCTAAGAAACAAACTGCCCTCGCAATCTCAACAACAGAAGCAGAGTATGTGTCTGCAGGAAAGGCGTGTCAACAAGCACTGTGGATGAAACAAGCTCTCGTCGACTATGGAATTGAACTCAACAACATTCCCATTCTTTGCGACAACAAAGGTGCTATCGATTTAAGCAAAAATCCAGTCCAACACGCTAGAACCAAACATATTGAAATACGCCATCACTTCCTTCGCGACAATGTACAGAAGGGAATCATCTCAATTGAGAAAGTTTCCTCAGAGGACAACATTGCCGATATCCTCACTAAACCACTTAAACGTGAACCTTTCAACTATCTTAGACTTGGATTAGGATTAATGGAACCTAGTGATTAGGAGAAACATTAGTATAAACATTAGTTTAGCCACACACGACACTAAACCAAAACATGTGTTCTGAATCCGCGGATCCAATCGACAACAAAGACGGATCCTTTGTTTGGGATCCGCCGGATCCGCCGCATGCTAAGTCCAGTTTATTATTTAATAAACAAGAACAAGTACTATTCACTCCTCACTCCAAAACATATCACCTTACTATACTCGACACACACTTAATCTCCATCATAATTTAGACCATTTTCTTTCACAAATTTGTGCTTCTAACATCACTGTAAGTATTCTTATCATATTTATACTCCTGATCTGCGTCTAGGATTTCCATTTCATGCACAAAACCAAAACTTGGGGTATATGCATAATTCTTGAAAAATCATGAAGCGTATTTATTGCATTATACTTAAAAAACATGTTTTTCTTAGTTAGGAATTGCATCTCATAGCACATTGTCTTAATTTAACAAAAACCCCATGAAAATTTTTCACTAAAATCTTCTAACGACTAGGTAAAATGATTTTTTCTTACATTGTTCATACAAATGCAAAAACGTTATCTTTTATACTTCACTTGCATAATGTCTCTTGAATGCTAAAGGGAATACATAACTAATATGTATTTTCGGGTACATTCAACCGTAGCTACATTGAAATAGGAGTGTTTGGGTTATCTCTTGTTTGTAAACAAAACTTGCATAAACTAATTTTTCTTGCATCAAAATGAGTCGAGATAACCGCACCTCCACATTGTCCCCATGTAGGCACACACTAGGAATTTTACACTTCCTTTGATCATTTTAACTAAAACTATGTAACTTTTTGTACTTAGGAAAATCATGCCTCCCGCAACCAACTACGATCACAAGAAAACCGTTAACTACTTACCCAAAGTCCACAAAACCAAGGGTCTAACCGATGCCCAAATCGAAATTTTCAAAGTCTTAGAGAAAAAGTATGTTCATGAGGGTAGAGCCGTAGATGCATCATTTTATGAAGGCACTCAACTTAGGGAACAATTAGCCGCAATTCAATTTGATTCTCTTTTAGACATAGATGAACCAATCATTCCTAGGTTCATACTTGAGTTCTATGCTAGTGTAGGTCTTAGCTCGAGTGATGAAGGTTACTTAAGTCTTCATTTTACTCTAAATGGAAATCTTGTCAACATCCCTCTTGATCAATTTGGTGAGGTCTTAGGAATTCCAAGTCAAGGTACATGTATTTACTCGGACAAATGGTCCTTAACAATCTTAGACTCCAATCTCGATAGGACGGCACCATATGCCACTCCTCTCCAATCAAAAGAAGTGATTAGGGAACATCTCTTCATTCCTAAGAACAACCCCACAAGAATGTATCGTGGTCGTGAAGTTGCTAGAGATCCATTTGCAATGGAACTTAATGAACTAAGACCCGAATTCAAGAAGATGGAGGATGTATTAAGGGCAAATGTGATGTGCACCATAGGAAACCGTGATCATATCAATGCTTGTTTATGCCACATGATGTACAACATCTCTACTCGTCAACCCTTCAATCTTGCTTATTATGTTGCCAAAAGAATGTGTGACATTCCGGTTCAAAGCAAGATTGCAATGCCTTATGGTATGCTCTTAACCCGACTTTATAGAGCCTTTGCACCCGCTCGTCCAAACCATCTAGGCTTTGTTCCGGATTACAATGAAATTGAACACACCTTCGTTCCTTTGAGTGATTTTAGGGTTAGTGTTGATAAGGGCAAACGTCCTCGTGTTCCAACATCATCCTCATCATCTTCAATGAGTGAAGATGATGGTATGCCAAATTCTAGGATTCCTCCACCCGAGTACTTGAGCCATCTTCCTCCAATCAAACATGAATCCGCTGAGTATAGAAACATCAAAGGAATGGTGAAGAATCTGGGGCGTTGGATGATGAAATTACACAAGGGGATGAAGAAGTTGAAGAAGAAGCTGAGTTGATGGAGTGTTTGGTTTTAAACAATGTTGGATATTGTGTTGTTAAACTTATATGTGTCTAGAATTTATCTGATAATACTTGTTGTGTATGTGTAATAACTAACACTTGCAGGTGGATAACCATCATGGTTATCAATTTTCCAAGTTATAGCCAGTGTTTGGCATAACGCCTAAAACGGTAAGTTTCTAAGTATGGATTAAACTATGTGCAATCCTGTGTTAATATTATCATATTTAGTTGTTTTGCTATACATATTAGATGTTAAGTAAGGTCTAGATGCATTTTCGGGTTTTCGTCGAAAAAACGCGAAATATGACATATGTTCTGTTTACTTTCTTAGTTTTAGGCCTACGGATCACGCGGATCCCAAAACGGGGTACCGCCAAGGCTTATCGTTGGATCCGCCATCCGCCAAACTGCGGATTTGGCGGTTCCCAGAAAATGGTTCCGCCTTTTATCCAACTTGGATCCGCAGGTTTCCCAGCAAAATTCTAAAACTTTTTCGACTCATCCCGATTCTTAAATCTTAGTGTTTAGTATCATTTAGGATTCATTCACTGATCATAATTCATCTTAGAATCATTTAGGAACTCTTAGAAACTTAGGAACAAAATTTCCCACCAAAATTTAAATTTTTGAATTTTAGGTGTGAGTTACCAAACAGATACAAAGAAGGAACCCTTTTCAGGGATCCGTCAAATCCGTGTAAATATCAAATCATCATGTTTTCCACTATCTTCTTGTAATAACTGCAAATCCACAACATATTACTCAACCAAAGCTCAATGGATTGACTTCCTTGATATGACCTGCACAAATTTTTGTTCCAAATCATTAGTAACCAATATTCTCTATTGGATTCACATCAAATCCGAACACACAGACTCACAAACTTTCTGTCTATAAATTAGCACTTTAGGATCATCCCTTCACACAACAACCACTTCCTCTCCTGTACACTTTAGATATCATACTTCACCATGACAAAGTCACACAACTCTTCCACATCTAGAACTTCAAGAAGAACAGCCCGCATTAGTGTTAAACCCTGTTGTTTTATCAACTTAGCAAACTCCTCATCTGAGGAAAATTCTCCTCTCAATATATCATCACCCATTGCTAGTGAAAATTTCCTTACACTCTCCACCCCAACACCATCAAATGTTGTTATACAAACACCACCACCAACCATTACTCCAATAGCCTCTACTCCACCACCGGCTCCATCACAGCCTGTTAGATCACCATCACCACCAAACTCACCCAAACTCCAACCCTTGGAATTATTTAGGACTCCTCCTACATCACCACATCTTGATGACTTAGAAGAACTTTCACCAAAATTACCCAATCTTCCACCCATGACCTTTGAAGGTCAACAACCGATGCTTTTTCACCCGGTTTATCCGGATATCCATGGTCCTTTATATCATGATGCACAATCATCCCAACCTCAACAACAACCTCTATCACCCACATCCACTCTAGTTGCCATTGACGAGGCAATGTGGACGAATGTGCCTCAAACCCAAGAAGAGATTAGTGAAGAGCTCAACCGTCTCTACACTCTCTCGGGTATGGTTGACCATCGCCTTCATGAAGCAATGGACATTCAAAACATCCTTATGAACTCCCTCCAAACACCACAACAACCATCAAACAACAACAACAACCAACCACCACCACCATCACCACCGCAAAACTTGGAGCCTAATCTTCCTCCCGGCTTCTCAAGTCATGATTGCGCACATTGTGAGAGAACGGCTCACTTGGCCCAAAGGACCAACATCTTGGTCCATGAGCTTCAAAATGAGATGAGGTTCATCTTGAACCATGTTCTTGAACGTTTAAACGCAATCTCTCATCCACCTCAATAAAAGTGTTGTTAGGAACCTTCTAGGATGATGTTGTAGTTGTCTTTATTTAGGATTTATTTTGTAATGTACCATCATATCATATTTGTGACTTTTGTCACATAATTTTCAATTAATGAATGTGATGTTTTTATGCTTATGAGTGATCAACATATTGCATATTCTCATTATCATTGTGCACTAACATTCCTACATTGCATATATTATCTCTTGAATATGATTGCTTTAGGTACAAATAATGATCAGACACTTACTTTGACTTTTAAAAGTCAAACATATTGAAAGGCTTGTTTGGAAGTACAATTCACAAGCATTCTACTTCTTCATTGAAGTCATTCATAACTAACACTTCATTTGCAGCATATTATACCCTTCAAAAGTATACGTTGGTACTCGAGTAGTGAGGAGTATACATCAAGGGGGAGCATCTCATAAGCATTTCATATACTAACCATTTGTTTTGTAGATTCATGCATCATTTCCTTGATTACTCCATTTAGGGGGAGTATAAAGCAAGGGGGAGCTCTTAAAGTTCTCAAAATCGCATTCCGCTACGCTACTCTTTTTGTTTCGACAAAAAGGGGGAGAAAGGAACTAAGTTTGCATCAACTGTGATTCATCACAGTACATACATTTTTTACAAAACTTTTCTTTAATAAACAAACTTAATATATATTTTTAAGAACTCATGCTATATTTATTCTCTTGCTCAAAAATATACTTTATGTTTTGTCATCAACAAAAAGGGGGAGATTGTTAATACAAATAGCGTCTCAAAAACGTTATTTATATTCTTTGATCTTTCATTAGTTTTGTTAATGACAAATAAAAGGAATATCTTTTAGCAAATAATAAATACTAGCTTAAGTCTCTTAAGTACACACTTTACACTTCACATATTAACTAAGAATTACAAGTTTAGTAACTTGTTTCCTTAAAAGGAAACTTTAATTCATAAACCATTCCATGACATCATTGTATGCATCACATACAATATCTTTGATATATCTTGGTTAGATATACAAGCAACATAGTTGACATTTGAAGATCTTGGATGATATGGTAAGATACAACTAAGATATGGTAAGAGACAACTATTACATAGCTGTCACATCCCACGGATCCAAGTCCTATAAAGGACGGATCCCTTTTGAGGGATCCGCCGGATCCGTGAGCTGAAGATCAGATTGCCTATAAATACGAAGCTGATCATTTGGCTCTCTCATCACTCATATAGCTTAACACATATATTCATTCAGTACATATCTTACTAACATCATTCATAGTTGCATTTCACTTTGATCTTTCATTTTGTAGAAAAGAGATCAAGCATTCAAGGATCTACAGAACCGTAATCCTTTAGTTGCATTACTGTGTGATCTTGTAGTTTGTTTCACACATCATATCTATCATTTGTAATCAGTGAGTGTGGTTAGTACTTTAGTCCTTAAAGTACAAAGAGTGTAGGGAGTGGTTGTACCCTTGTAAAGAACTCGACATCTAGCTTAGTGTCGGTAAAGTAATTAGGCGACGTCAGGTTGGTTCTACCTTGTGAAAGAACCCGGTGTTTAGCTTAGTACCGGAAAAGGAAGTAAGCGACGTGTAAAGGTTTTCTCCGCCTAGGAAAGGAGTTTGTTTCTTAGTGAAAGATAAACTCTCGAGTAGGAAACTCGGGGAGTGGAGTAGGGCAAGGAATAGAGTTCTTGTAGCCGAACCACTATAAACAACTGTGTCGTGTGGTTTGATCTTTCCTCTCTTTATCTTTTGTTTACATTGTGTGATTATTTATTTGTGATTGTTTCCTTTGAATTAACATATAGTAACAAAGCAAATAAAACTTTAAAAACGGTAAAAACTATTCAACCCCCCTTCTAGTTTTCCACACAAATATTTCATTATTGTGACATGTAGTATATGAAGGTACCTCAGATATCACATTGGCATCATAAGCAGGAGGTGTTTCAGAATCCGTGTCATATTTAACCTCTTGAAGATTTGCCATGAAGATGCAGTTGGCATCGATATCCTCCAAATCCTCTGAGTCATCCATCAGTGCCATGAAATCATTTTCCTTAGCACTTAACTGAAACCCTGCCTTGTCCTTCTGAGCTAAGAGCAAAGCTTTCTGAAGATACTCAGGATCTTTCTTTTTTGGTTTGGAGGGACAGTTTCTTGCCATATGACCAGTACCTTGACAGTTAAAACATTTCAACACATTTCCTTGATTCATATTCCCAACATTTCCAGCAACTGGAGCAGCAACATTCCCAACCTGATTTCCCATATTCTGACCTCTTCTATTTCCAACAACTTGACCCATCTGATTCTGATTACCCATAAACTGACCTGTATTTTGATGACCCATATACTGCCCTGTATTTTGATTACCCATCTGAGGAGCATATCCTTGTTGATTCCCATAACCTCCAACCATTTGTCCTTGTTGACCCATGTTGAAACTCGGTTGAGCAAACTTCTTGTAGCGAGTGTTCGATGCAATCCTTTGATTGTTGTTGGTAGGTGTGGAATAGCGTCCTTGGACAACTCTTGATAGAAGGGTGAATGCTTGAGACAGTGCAGACATGTCATCATTAGGATTGTATGGTGATTCTAGGTATTGTTGTTGTGGAATGACTTGTTGTTCATGAGGATAGAATTGTTGTTGTGGGAAGATAGCAGTTTGTGGAGAGTATTCATGTGGCATGTAGTTCTGAGTGGGAGTTGATGATGATGAAATGTTCGCTGTAGATGGTGATGGTGACTGAGCAAGTAATGCTAAAGGATCATGTTTTTTGGCAAGCATATCTTTCCTAACCTCATCTGCCTCTTTCTGGTTTTGTTTCAAGAAATCATAGAGCTGATCATAATTCACTTCATGAAGATTCTTTGTCTGATTAACAATTGTAACATATCGTCCCCATTCCTCTGGAAGGTTGTTAAGAAACTTGATGTTTTGAACGATCTGTTTTGGTGTTAAGTTGTTCCTTATGAGCTCATTCATGATAGTGCAAAACCTTGTGTAGTAGATTTCAATTGGTTCAGCTGGAGTGGATGAAAATTTTTCCCATTCAGTTAGAAGCTTGTTTTCAATGTCTTGTTGACCAATTTCAGTTCCATGACATAGCCTCCTAACTCGTTCCCACATATCATAAGCAGTTTCACAGCTGTCAACAACACAAAAAATCTCTTGTGGTAAACCAAGTTGAATTAGGTGCATGGCTAAGTCATCTGCTTCAATCTGTTTCCGATCCTCTTCTGTGTATTCTTCTTCTTGCTGAGTACGACTAGATGGTGGAACAGGAGGATTTTGATTTGGATCACCAGCTTCTTGAATCTCACGAGGTTTGAAAGGACCATTCTTGATGGAGTTGATCAGAAGTTTGCCTTGTCCATTAGGTTTTGTTTTCAAATAACGAAGCATACGGCTTGTCCATGGAAGATAACTACCTTTCTCTAGCATGGGAGGACGGTTTTCAGCACCAGCTGCATGGATGTCTTGTTGAGTAGTCATTGTTGTTGTTGTATGATAAGGTTGATTGATTCAAGATCGATGCAAAGAAATAGGTGTTGTGATTGTTGAAGATAAAGCCTTGATGTTGTTGATGATCTTTGAGTTAACAATTTAGATAAACAAAGCAATTTAAATAAAGTTACTAAATTTGACTAGACAATAGTTTAAACAAAAACAAAAGATTACAGAATCGACAAAAGTTATGTAAATTAGAATTTAGATAAAATATCAATTTCTATAGAAATTTCAATTTGACCAGAATTTATACAAATTATGGTAAATTTTCAATTTAGATAGAAATATCTAATTTATATAAATTGATAATTTATATAAAACGATCTAACACTCTTATACAAGAGAGTAGATATCCGATTGTCGAAGTATTTTCTACACTTATACAAGCGCAAAAATACCGAGTTCACTTTTGTTGTTTGAAGAAATCACGATCGAAGCAAATTTATAAAAGTTATTTAAGTTGAACAAAATTTATGTATAGTGCAAGGGTCAAAACTGCCAAATGCGAAAGTTCTTTGTTGTCCGAGAAGTAATCGCGATAAACCTTTGTTGTCCGAGATCTGAATAGCGATAATTCTCCCGAGCGTCAATTGCGATAGAGACTTTGTGAACTGCGATAAGCTGCGAAGTCTCAACTGCGATAGTCTCAAATTGATGAACTGCGATAATCAGCAAATCTCAACTGCGATAGTCTCAAATTGATGAACTGCGATAAACAGCAAATCTCAACTGCGATAAAACCCTAACTTATCGCAATTGGGGCACTACGAATCAACTTTCTTATACAAGAAAGTGGATTATCAAGGACGTTGTGGGACCCTTTTTATCAGATTTCTTATACAAGAAATGATAAAAATGAATGAGAAGCAAGCAGATTCGAACTTTGGACCTTTGATGATGAACTTTTTATGCGCAATACTTCACAAACCCTCGTTAAAACTCACACAAATCACGTTTTTAGCCCTTAAACGCACGTAAACCACAAAAAGTTACAACCTTTTTATCCAATAAGCACCAAAACAACAAAAAGCTTCAACCTTTTTCCTTAAAATACCCACGTAAATTGCAAAACAAACACAACGAATACCTAAATCTATGTCTGGCGATTGATACCACTTGTAAACCTAGAAAATACCGAACCTTAAACAACAAACTAATCTATGTTAATAATACACTAAACAATAACGTGACACTCTAATTGTAAAGAAGAAATGTAAAGATGAAATAGAAGATGATGCGTGTAATAAAACTCTAGTCGAATGCTTATATTGCCATAATAGAACTTAGAGAAAATTACAAAACACACACACACTCTCACACCTTCACAAGACTTAGAGGCACACAAAATGAGTGTGAGAGTGTGGTATTTATAGGTGATGGGATGGCCTTTGTTGCCCTAAAAGGCTTTGGTTGGGCTTGGGATGGACTTGGGCTTTTCTTGTTTTTACTAGATCTTTTCATTAAGTAGTCCACCACAAGCCCTTACAATGGTAGTTTATTCCACACGAAACACTCTTTATTACATGTACAAATGACCATCACTTTCTATAAAATATAAAAGCTAACAAAACAACAGGCTTTGTGGTGAAACAGGGAGTTGTTTTGGTTTTGTGGTGAAACCAGGGATTTGGTTTTTGTGAGAGACCAGGGTACTTTGGCGAAAGCAATAGGTCTTTTATAGAAACCAGGAGGATTAAGGATAGTTGGTTAATAGGGAACCAGGGTACTATTCTTGGAGGATACAGTAGGTAAACCATTGGTTAACCAGGGTGCTGTAGGTGTTAGAACAAATTGGTTAAGGAAAACCAGGGTATTGTTCAGGATAGTTGGTTTAGGACTAAAACCAGGATTAGTGGTTTGGAAAAACCCGAGTAGAAAGTAAATTTTTCAATCAGAGAAAAGGAAGGAAGAAAAAGAAAATGGAAGGCGACGGATCCAAGAAAAATAAGAACGCACTTACGAAGGATAGTGGAACATCAATGACGTTCCAATGCCCGGTTCTCAATTCAACGAATTACACGATTTGGGCAGTAAAAATTAAAGCAATTTTTAATGTCCATGGAATTTGGGAAGCGGTTGAACCAACGCAAGGAACTGAAGTCGATCAGAAGAAGGATAACTCGGAAATTGCAATGCTATATCAAGCAATTCCAGAAAGTATGGTATTGCAAGTTGCTAACCTTAATTCGGCAAAGGAGATTTGGGATGCATTGAAGATTCAACATGTTGGAGTTGATAGAGTTAAGGAGGCGCGCGTTCAAACACTAGAGTCGGAGTTTGAACAATTGAAGATGAAAGACAATGAGTCGCTAGATGTGTATGCCGGGAAGATTAGTGAGATTGCAACACAAACAAGCAGTTTGGGGCATATGGTGGACGATAAAAGGCTGGTTAGGAAACTCTTAAGTTCTGTACCAGAGAAGTTTATGCAGATTGTTGCAGAAATAGAGCAGTTTGCAGATCTTAATACGATGCCATTTCAAGAAGCCATTGGGAGATTAAAAGCTTTCGAAGAACGGACGAAAAAGGCAGTCAAAGAAGAAGATGGGTCCAGTAGACTACTTTTCAGCAAAGTAGATGAAAAGGAGAAGACCAAGGAACACAAGTGTGAACGTTGCGGTCATGAGAATTCAAGTCAAGGAAGACCAGGACGTGGCCGAGACAAGAATTGGAAACCATGGAAGAAAAAAGATGGTGATCAAGACAAGAGTCAGATAAGATGTTACAAGTGCAAAGAACTTGGACACTACAAAGGCGAATGTCCAAAGATGGAGACGGAGGCAAACCTGATCAAATACGAGGATGAAGACATGATGGTGCTGTGATCAGATATGGAAGAAAATTGAAGACGTCGCTTAGACTATATTTAGTTTAGGGGGGAGTATTGGATAATAAACCAAATATAGTCTAGTATAGGGGTCTTGGTGTCATTATCTAAAGTTGTATTTAAGTTTAATATGTATTTAGAAAGTATAGATTAGTATGAGGGTGCATTGTGACAAGAACAAAGATGGTAACCTCTATCAAAAGGAATCGACACCTCCAGGAGGACATACCGATTCAGAAAGAGGCGCCAATCAAGATTCATCAAAAGGTCATGACTTTTCCTTGAAGAGTTATGATGGTTAGAAGGTGTCTATTAGATTAGTATAAATAGGGTTCATGTATCTCATTGTAATCATCAACAAAACAACAACAATTACAGCAATAAAATTATAGTTCTTGTTTATTACTTGTTCTTCAAATTCAGTTCTTTATAGACCAACATTGTTCAGTGCTTATCACAAAACACAGCTCAATACATTTTTATATCTGATGGAAGCCACTGAAAACGGGCTGAGTCATCTTCCTTCAGATCTTGAACTAGGTGTCAAGCTTCTCAATAAAGCTATTTCCACGAAACAGTATGGTGAGTAGTTAATATATCGCTAAAAATTAATCCTTAATATATTTTGAAAAGATTAACACAATTTCGTACTTTCGCAGATTTGGCATTAAAGTTGGTCAAAATAGATCCATTATTGGCTTTGGCTACAAGAGATGATGAGGTATTGATGGCAATAACTATAAACTTTCCAAGCAAGCTTGGCTTCTGGGAAGCATTGATGTATCCATGTATGTCTCTAAATTTCTTCATCTTTCTCAAAAAGAGAGTAATTGTAATGTGTTATTTAGCATGCATATACATTTAGACACATTTATTCTTCCACTGATGGTGGTTCTATCATGTATATCTTGCAGCTTTGAAAAATATGCGTAAGAAAATACTCAATAGAAGCTGTGTGATGTTTAATTCATATGAGATTTTGCATGAAAAAACTGAAGATATCTTATGGGCAATGAGAAGCTTTAAAAACACGTATTATGGCTGGTTGTTGCCAGAAATTGTATTGCTATTACTTGGTGAGCTGCTGATAACCAAATATGCAGTTTTGGCAATTAGTCTATTTATAAACTTGATACGAGTTCAAAGTGTCTAATAAACTTTCTTATCTTGTGCAGTCCCGTAGTTGTATTTTATCTAATTTATCAGTTGATTCGTCTTTTCATTTTAGTGCTTATTTTCCCCATCGTTATGTGGTATTGCAGCCTGTGGAAGGTTTTAATATTTGTGGGTAAGATATTATATAATTTAATCAGTTTTAAATGGAAACGTGAGATTATTTCCATCAACTCCAAACGATCTTTGTATTAATTAGTTGTCTTAATTGCAGTGGTGCCAATCAAGCATATTGAGATGAAAAAGAAAGACTACAAAGAAGCTAAAGAGCTTTTGAAAATAATATGTGATAATATTAATGAGAAAAACTCAAATAACGATTACAATCTGTTTTACACCAGACCATTTCTGGAGGCTGTACGCCTTGATGTTTGTGAGGTTGTTCGTAAGACTCTAAATGTCCTCAGTAGTGATGCGATGAATTATACCAATGGTAAAGGACATAACGCTTTTCAGTTGGCAATAATACATCGTTCTGAAGAAATATACAACCTCGTGTCTCCTATGATTATGTGTAGTGATTATTATAGAACCATGAGGGATCATGCAGGGAATAATCTGACGCACTTAGCCGGAGGACTGGCACCTACAAGTGTACTCAGTCGAACTAGAGGTGCAGCACTGCAACTACAACGAGAGATCCAGTGGCATGAGGTACCACACGATAAAATTATATACAGTGATGTTGTTTTCCTCTCTAGCTAGTAGTCTAATTGCATAAAGTTAAACTATTTGAGTTTTACAGGAAGTGAGGAGGCTCATGCTCCCTACAGAACTTTTATATGAAAATATGTATATGGAGACATCACAAATGATGTTTACACGGTAACATGCTAATTTGTTGAAGGAGGGAGAACAGTACATGAAAACCACAGCCGAATCATGCAGCATCACTGCTGTGCTCATTGTCACAATCGTATTTGCAGCAGCAATTACTGTGTAGAATCTGCAATTCGAGATTCATGTTCACAAGTTTTCTAATGAACAAAAGATTGAACAAGGAACTTGATTTGTTGTAACCATGCAAAAATCGTTTACATTGAAAAGACACACTTAAAACTGAATACAAACTAACCTATTTATAGTTTTCTAAAGGTTCCATTCGAACCATCATGTCCTTTCATTAAAGGATACAACCGAAATAACTAACTTTGTAACCGCCATTAACTAACTTTCGGTTACTAACTTTCTAACTAACACTATTGGTCCTTCGTCTTTTGTTTGTTACATAGAACACACAAGACTTATGCAATTAACGTCCAACATTTCCCCCCTAATTGTTTAAGTCTTGTTCCTCGAATCTTCAACAATGTTCTTCTCCGCGTTCTTCAAGCCGCGAGTGTTTTTGATATTGTTGTTCCTCTTTTCTGTCGAACACTATCTACAACAAACGTTGTTGTTCCTTTTCCTTTATACCTTGAAACGTCCTTTTTCTTCTCTTCCTTTGTGTCGTTTTACTGCAGCAAACATCCACAAAGTTCCTACGTTTCTTTCGTTAATCTACTTCTTATCATGAAGTATTGTTTTCTTCCTTCTGTTTCGCTGTTTTCCTGCAATCCCACAAAACCTCGTCCACCACAAGTTGGTGCGTATCTCTCGGCCATATATCCTTCACCAAACAAACGATATGTTTGTTTTGTTTCCTTATCGTTGTTGTTGTAACCTTGTCGTTGTTGTTGTGTTTTTTTTCAATCCGAAACACTAAACCAAAAACCTTCTAATTCGTTGTTGTTGTTTTCTTCAAGTCGAACCACCCAAAGCAAACCCTTCGAATTGCTTTCTTCTTGTCAACTTCTTTCTGTCCCAACAGTCCACATGAATTCTTTGCTCTCGTTATTCCCTTTCGTCTCATGTTGTTTCCTCCTTGTGTACGACTTGCTAAAAATTCAAAGACAGCATGCCTAGAACTTTTCTTCCTCGGTATCCTTTCAACCAAACCAAAAACTTTTCGTTGTTTCTTTCTTTGTTCGAACCTTGTTTAAGCCTTTCGAACCCAAGTCTACACAAAACCAAATATCTATTGATATTTAAACCAAAGCAATCAACTTGCTTTTGCTAATACCGCTCGGTATTATTACCACGACAAAACAATTTGTAATTTTGTTTGTCGTTTGTTGCTTGTTCGTCTCCAACGTTATTCCACAATACACTTTCTTTTTCTCCTTTCTTGTTCCACACCAAATCCTACAACAATATCCAAATACCCGTCGGTATTTCCTTCAAACAAGTGATCGGCTTGTTTCTTTATTCAATATTGTTGTTCTTCGTATTGCTAACGTTTTTCTTCACAAACAATCCTAGATTGTTTTCCTTCTCTTGGTATCTTCCAACCGAATCCACAAGCAACCATTTTCTTCTACTTTGTGTCTTGTTATAACCGGTTTCACAAAGTCTCTTTCCCACTTGTTTTATAACCAAACGAAGTGTTTTATCCCTTCCTTTCCTGTGTCGCGATAACAGCAATCACAAAAGAAGTATTGTTCATTTCCTGTGTCACGTTACCAGTGAACCACTGATTAAGTCGTTTTCCAAAGGAATATTTGTGAAAATATTTCCCCGGGTCGTTCTCCCAACGAAGGTTTGACGGCGTTTAAATCGATTCGGTGTCGTGAAAATGTGAAGTGAATAAGTGAACGTGAAAGATTATTTTGGTATTGTTTAAACTAAAATATAGAAAATTAAAAGCAATCTACGTTATCAAAATATATGCACACAAAAAGAAGTCAAATAACGCAAATCCCGGGCTAATCCCGAGACTTATAAAACTAATAGTGAAGATATAAACCTAAAATGCAAAGCTAAAAACTCAAGGGACTGAAAATGCAATTTATAAAAACTAATTTTATAAAAGAAAATAAAGAAAACAAGAGTTTATAAAAGTTTAGGGACTAAAAATGTAAAAACTGAAACTTTAAATATTCTCAAACAAAGACATGGACTAACTGGTACTTTTCTGAAACTTGTATAAAACTGAAAACGATTTTAAAAGAAAGATAGGGACTGAATTAGACTAAACTGAAACTAGGGGACTAATTGGTAAAAACTGAAAATTAAAAACGTTTTAGAACTAGAAAACAACCCAGGTTCGATCCTGAGTTACTACAAATTTACTAAACTAAATTTTTTTTATTTTCTTCTTTTGCAATTCAATTAACAATTAACAAACACTGATTTTTTGAAGAGAAATGAATTTAAACAAGCTGGAATAAGCTGGAAAATAGCTCGAACACAAAACAGTTAAGTTTTTCACACTCTTTTGAAAACAGTCAAACAAGCTCAAAAATGAGACTCAAATAAGCTGACCAAATAAGCTGAAAATAGAAAACCAAAAGCAGAAACTGATAAACAGCTAGCTTGTCTAGCTTTTGCCCCAAAAATCTCACACTTAACTCAAATAGATTGCAAGAAAACTACTTATGAACTTGGCTTAAAACTGAAAAGCAGGGAAGATATCTAGCAGACAACCAACTTTGAGCACTATATCAAATAAGCAAATAAGTATCAAACTGAGATTTACTTGTTGATTATGAGAGACTAGCAACCAAAGAACACAGAACAACAAGCCAATTCAATTTCCAACTACTATTGAATCCTACAAATGATCTTAAAGTTTATGCAATTTCTGAATTATCACTATTTTTTACTTTTTTCTTTTTTATATTTTTGCAATGTTGACTTTAATGAAATTCTATCTGTCCTAAATGCCTAATTATGTTGTAATAAGCTACTATGCAACTAATATAAGCTACATTAACTACTTTTAAACTAATATTGAAGATTTAAGAACCTACAATTCTAACAGATGGCATATTTGAAGAATTAAAAGAGAGATTTGACTATTTATCTAATAAGCCTGCTATTTTTATGTTTTTCTACTATATATCAGCCTAATGTAACTTGACTAAACCAAATGCAATGCTTAAATCGTACTCTATCATAGTAAACTAAACTGTTCCAAACACCCCTATTCGAATCTGATGGTGAACTATATTTAAGCACAATGAGATTTAGCCAACTAATCCACCAAGTAAACTTAGATTATGATCAACTAACTTATATGAACTAGAAACTCAGATAACAAACATCTAAACAGCACAAGAGTACACTATGCAAATTAGAGGCAGTAATGAAACAGTAAGATCAATAAAGTGCAAACAACAAAAGTAAGATGCAATCTACTATTATATCAAGTAAACTACTACTATTAAGGTATAATATGACTAAACTGAACCAATTAAACAGTAAACAAGCAAACAACTCAGATCTATACTATATAAACCATTATTATGCAAAAGAAGCTTGAAAATGAAAAAGAAGAACTCACTAGGAGGACCTCAGCTAAACAGAGGTTTCACTTCAACCAAGCCTATCTTTAGATAGGCCAACTGCTTCCCTTTCTCAGTTTGGACTACCAATTCAATCTCAGATCATCATCTTTATCACCACAGCCTTGACTTATGTTGACTATATGTGATTTGAGAGAATAATGAACTAGAAAGCTCACAGCAAGCTATGGAAGCTTGAATAAGCTTATATGAACAATAAAAGGCTGGTTGCAGCCGGATTTGTTTGAATTAAAACTTTTTTTTTTTTCTTGATTTTTTTTATATATATATTTTTTTCTTTTATATATAAGATGCACAAACTTAAGAGATTACTTTGAATTTAAACTAAAATTGATTTAAAATAGCTTATAAAATAGTCACACAAGCTTAAACAGTAACTAAAAGTAAATTGAGAATTAAAGAACAATAAGTAAATACGGATTATATAAAATGTAAACTAATATTTCATTAATAAAAAGCTTGATTACACTAGTTTGAGACTGAAATTACAATTGAGAAACTAAAATAGCAGAGTAACACTACTTAAATCCTACACACCGAAATGAGGAGAAATCCTCTTCTATTTATAGAGCTCGAATGAACCTTCTGGGACTTCCACCCTGGCAATCCGCGTGCAACTTGAGCTATCCATCACCCTTAGATCAATCCTTGCTCAACACTCCTCATTTCCCACCGTTTGATCAAACTTTACGCGTGTTCGGTCCAATCACTCGCTGCCATGTGTCATTCTCCTTGTCAGGAACTTCTAGAAAGGCCAATGATTGGTCGAATATACCCTTAATTGCTTTAAAATTGGTACGGTAAATAGCTAGGGTTCGTGTAACAGTATTTTTCTGGGTTTAGTGAATATTTGGGGGCGCGTATGAGTGTGTGTGGTGTTATTTTATTTTATTTTTTTGTTTGACTGGGTTCAATAATAAGGCTGACTGGGTTTTTGTGAACGGATCGGGTCAAGAGAGATAGTGGGCTGGGTAAGTAGTGGGTTGGGCTAGGTGTTTAGGTAAGTGGGTTGGGTTTAATATAAAGTGTGGGTTGGGAAATGTTTAAAAGTGGATCCGGGTTTAAGGAATTAGTTATGGATTTTAAGTATTTTTGATTAAAGGGACCATAAATGTAAATTCTGAATCCTCAAGGGACTGAACTTGCCAATTCATCAAAGTTGATCTAAGGGTGATTCTTGACTTTTTGACCAAGTATGTCTTTCCCGGATTCGGCTCTGAGTCTTTTCCGTATCTCGTGCTCGTTTTCTCGGGTTTTCCGTGTCTTTTGTCAATTTTCACGATATCCATCCCTGCACATACAAAAACACAAAAACACAATATCTTTTGGCATTTTGGTCGGGTTTTTGGTTATTTTGGTCCGGTTTTGGTCAAGAAAAGGTATGTGTTTAAGCACATACCAAATTCCCCCAGACTAAGCTATTGCAATGTCCTCATGCAATGTTATAAAAACACGTTTTTGAAACCAAAAATTTCTAATCTCTATTTACTAACTTTGAGAAGTAGCAAAATTTTCAAAAGAGATTAAGAAATCTTAAGTTCTAAAAACTCCCCATTTTTCCTTTTATTCTTATTTTTGTATTTTTCTTAATATTTAGGTGACAGATTTGTCGACAATCATTATCTTTCGATAACTTTTAGGGTCACGGAGCAGGAAACACGACTCATAAAGAAGTGACCATACGGATAAAATTCATCGTCCCTGATTTTTCACGAGTCCCCAAACTAAGCTTAAAAACGAAATCATTGTCATTTACAAGTTAGATTGCCAACACTACTCAGAAAGCTAAATGTGGACTCTTTGTTCCCAAATTCCTATTTTCCTCTATTTATTTTATTTTTGGTGAGAAATGAATTTCTTCAAATTCTCATTTCGATAATTTCTATTCTGATAAAGATACCTTAGTTTAGACGCTAAGTAGTTTTCAAATCTTCCATCGAAAACCGTTGCATACAAAAATGAGGTCCACATCAAGGTCTCTGATTTAACACGATTTTGAGAATATCCCTTTTATTTGCGACCGAAACAACTCATCTACGAGTCCAGAGACAAAAGCCTTTATTAGGATACCTCGGAGTCAAAATTTGGCATTTTTAACATTATTAAGCACATATTATTATTGATCCTTGGCCCTTTATAACAATCACAACATCGGCTGCGAACCGGCAAGATGTGATAGTCTATTATGACCTTGGATTTTTTCCTCTGCCTTTATTAGAAGTCTACAACATCGGCTGCGAACCGGCAAGATGCAGAAAACTTTTTATGGCTTTGGATTATTATTATTATTCATTATTCATTATATATTTTGCCAAATCCCGAGTCCTACGGCTTTTATAACAATCCCAACATCGGTTGCGAGCCGGCAAGATGGAATAGTCTATTACACCGTAACACTGGCAGTACCTTGATGTGTACCCAACTCTTATAAGCAAGAATTCTCTAAGGAAGAAATAAAAACTAATTATCGCCAAAACCAAAATAGCTTTAATTATTCCTAAATTACTATTTTTGAGTGAAACAAGCTTATGGGAACAAAAAACCACAAGTAACTTTGATGAGCTCTAAAGAGATCCAACTTCTCCACGTTTAGCAATCTAACTTATAAACAACTCTATCATTTCTCGTTCTTCGCAAATTTAAAATCTTAAATAATAAGATCCGCGAATGCTTAGCCAAATAATCAAGCCATGCATATATAAAGTCAATTATGGGAACTTGCAAACTCTTGAAAAGAATTCGCGTTTTATAGCTCCTTGTGTAAAAGACTAGCACGAGCTTTTAGATTATAACGGTTAAGGGGACAAGCTAGGGCTCAACACGCCCGGTCAAGTCAGAATTTTATTCCTACTCTCACCAGCGGAAAATCAACAAAAATGTCAAAATTTATTATATTTTTGCAAAAAAAATTTTAAATTTTTCTCATTTTTTTGAATTTTTCAAATTTTGGAGGAAAAACGGGGTTGCATGAGAAAACGGCAAAAAGGCAAGGCAAAAATCAAATCGCAAGATTACCCCCCAGACTAAAACGAGACATTGTCCTCAATGTCTTAAAGGTAAGGGTTCTCCTACATAAATCTAAGGCCGTTTATTAATTATGCCAAAAGATAGATGTAAACGATAAGATTTAGGATATCGGATGAGCAGCGGATGATGAAACTCGAGTATCGTGAAGGAAACTACGAGCACGCGAGTCTTCATCATCGAGCATTCCTGGACACATCACAAGAAATACCACGAAACACAAGATATAGAAGAGGAGCCCCTCTTCTTTATTAAGAAAATAGAAAGAAGATAGATGGATAAGCATGGGGTGCCTCCCACGAAGCGCTTGTTTTTGTTAACCGAGTCACATGAGCTTGACTCGACCCCGAATTTAGTTATCCATGGGGAAAGTTTGGAGATCCGGGACAACCATGGATGGTATGTCCCCTCCAAAATAGTGCTTCAACCTATGACCATTCACCTTAAAGTTTGGACCGTCATTTTGAGCTAACTCGACGGTTCCATATGGAAAAACTTGAGTGATGGTGAATGGCACAGACCAGCGGGTTTTGAGTTTGCCCGAGAAAATCTTTAGCCTAGAATTGAAGAGGAGGACTCGATCACCAACATTGAAAATGCGGTTCTTAATCTTAGAGTCATGAATCCTCTTTGTTTTCTCTTTGTAGATCAAAGAGTTCTCGTAGGCTTGATCCCGAAGCTCATTTAATTCATTAATTTGCAGCTTACGGTGATCACCCGCGGTCTTAAGGTCAAAATTGGCATGTTTCAAGGCCCAATATGCCTTATGCTCGAGCTCGATGGGCAGATGGCAGGCCTTTTCGTAAACCAGCTTGTAAGGAGTACACCCGATGGGTGTCTTGAAAGCGGTTCGGAAAGCCCATAAAGCATCATCCAATTTGTCGGCCCACGAGGCTCTATTTTCACCAACGGTTCTTTCAAGGATACGTTTCAATCCACGATTCGAAACCTCGACTTGTCCGCTTGTTTGCGGGTGATACGCGGTAGAAAGTCGGTGAGTGACACCATACTTGAGCATAACTTTTGCAAATTGATCATTGCAGAAGTGAGTACCGCGATCACTGATTATAGCACGAGGAGTTCCGAATCGGGAGAAGAGATTTTTCAAGAACTTAACAACCACTCGGGCGTCATTAGTGGGGAGCGCTTTAGCTTCAACCCATTTTGACAAGTAGTCAACGGCCACGAGGATATACTTATTCCCTCGTGAAGACGGGAATGGCCCCATGAAATCGATGCCCCACACGTCAAAAATCTCGCAGACTTGAATTGCATTTTGAGGCATTTCGTCTTTTTGTGAGATTTTTCCTTGACGTTGGCAAGAGTCACATGACTTTACCAAGTCGTGGGCATCGCGGTAGATTGTCGGCCAATAGAATCCAGAATCAAAGACTTTTTTAGCGGTGTAGCTGGCACCATGATGTCCCCCCGTGGGTCCATTATGGCAAGCCTTGAGGATATCAATAGCTTCTTGGCCATGCACACACCGTCTTATCACTTGATCGGCACATATTCTGAATAAGTAGGGGTCGTCCCATAAATAATGTTTAACATCTTTGAAAAACTTCTTTTTCTGCTGGGACGACATCCCTTTCACCACAAAATTCCCCGCATGGTAATTTGCGTAATCAGCAAACCATGGGGTACTCGGATCATTCTTTAAAGATACCATCCCAAGTGTCTCGAGAGGAAATGTTTCGGTGATTTCCTTTTTCTCGAGATCACTTTGATGGGGATTTTCTAATCTGGACAAATGATCAGCGGCTAGATTCTCTGCTCCTTTTTTATCACGAATGATAATATCAAATTCCTGGAGCAGAAGAATCCACCGAAGTAATCTCGGTTTAGCATCTTGTTTTGCTAAGAGATACTTGAGAGCAGAATGGTCCGTATACACTATGCTTTTTGATAAGACAAGATACGGTCTAAATTTCTCAAAAGCGTAGACAACAGCTAACAACTCTTTCTCAGTAGTAGTGTAATGAGATTGAGCGTCGGTCATTGTCTTGCTAGCATAGTGTATCGGTTGGAAGTATTTTGACTTGCGTTGCCCCAGGACTGCACCGATAGCATAATCGCTTGCATCACACATTAGCTCAAAGGGCAAGTCCCAGTCGGGGGCAACCAAGATTGGAGCTTCAGTCAGTTTCTTTTTGAGAACCTCGAATGCTTCGATGCATTCGGGAGAGAAGAAGAACGGAGCATCTTTTTCAAGAAGATGGGTCAGAGGCCGGGCGATTTTTGAGAAGTCTTGAATAAATCGTCTGTAGAAACCGGCATGACCAAGGAAACTTCGGATTCCTTTAACGGTAGTGGGATGAGGTAGCTTAGCGATAACATCGACTTTAGCTCGATCGACCTCAATCCCAGATTTGGAAATCTTATGGCCGAGGACTATGCCCTCTTTAACCATGAAATGGCACTTCTCCCAATTTAGAACGAGATTGGTGTCTTCACACCTTTGCAGCATTTTGTCTAAATGGGAGAGGCAAGACGAGAAAGAATTTCCATAGACGGAGAAATCATCCATAAAGACCTCCATTGTTTTCTCGATCATATCGTGAAATATGGCCATCATACACCTCTGAAACGTGCCCGGAGCATTGCACAAGCCAAAAGGCATGCGTCGGTAGGCAAACGTTCCATAAGGACACGTGAAGGTGGTCTTTTCCTGATCTTGGGGATCAATTGGTATTTGAAAATACCCGGAAAAGCCATCGAGAAAACAATAGAACTCATTTCCCGCCAAACGCTCAAGCATTTGGTCCATAAACGGTAATGGGAAATGGTCTTTACGGGTAGCATCGTTGAGTTTTCGGTAATCAATACACACTCTCCATCCGGTGACGAGACGTGTGGGAATTAACTCATTTTCTTCATTTGTTACGACGGTCATTCCACCCTTTTTAGGCACACAGTGAACCGGGCTAACCCATGAGCTATCTGAGATCGGATAAATCATCCCTGCGTCAAGGAGTTTAAGAACTTCTTTCTTTATGACATCATGGATTTTTGGGTTAACCCGTCTCTGTTGCTGAACAGCGGGTTTGAAATTATCTTCCAATAAGATCTTATGAGTACAGAACCGAGGGTCTATGCCCTTTATATCGGAGATTTGCCAAGCGATGGCACTCTTATGCTTTTTAAGCACGTCTAAGAGTTGAGTCTTCTCCTCATCTTTTAGATTTTTAGAAATGATGACGGGAAATTTGTCGGTATCTTCTAAGAAAGCATACTCGAGATGAGGAGGTAAATCCTTGAGCTCAAGCTCCGGAGGATTCTCAGTAGACGGCTTAATTTCTTTGATTTCTTCTTTTCGAATTTCTTTCATTGGAGGGAGAGAAGATGTCGGATCTTCATTCAATAATCTTTCAAGCAAAAGAATATCTCCCTCCGGATCAAGATAAGAATCATCAACTTCCGGCGAAGTTGGTGTTTCAATAGCAAGAAAGTCATCGACCTCTTCCAGGAAGAAATCACCTCCCTCAAACGGAGTGAGGGACGGGGAAGGGTCGGAAAGAATGGGTTGAGTAGAAGGAGTGGGATTGCCACTCGAGGATTTATCGGAAAATCCAAGAACTTCTTGAGAATACTCCTCCGATGCAACATCAATCACATCGATTCGATTAACCGAGACGGAATCGTGACTGGAGGAGTATTTGAAAGTTCGGTCGAGGTTAAAGGTCACGGCCTCATTATCCACCCTCAACGTAATTTCTTCACCGTAAACATCTATTAAAGCCCGCCCGGTCCTCAGAAATGATCTTCCGAGAATTACAGGAACCCGGGGGTCAGGATCGAAATTAACCACCACAAAATCTGCTGGGAAATGGAACTTCCCCACCTTGACGAAGACATCCTCGGCTATGCCAAGCGGAATAGTCGTGGTCCGGTCTGCAAGCTCGAGGGTCATACAAGTTGGGGTAAGTTCGGGTAATGAAAGTTTTTGCCAAACGGATAACGGCATTAGGTTGATGCTCGCACCTAGATCGGCCAAGGCATGACATTCAACCAACCCCGGGAAGTCACATGGAATGAGGAATCTTCCCGGGTCTCCAAGCTTTTCCGGAAGCTTTTTAAGGAGTACCGCTGAGCAGTTTTCGTTCAGAGGGGTTTTTGCGAGCTCAAATAATTTCTCTTTATTGCTCAATAAACTCTTGATTGTAGAAGCAAACTTTGGCATCAAAAGCAAAGCATCCGCGAAGCTTATATCAAAATGCAAATCTTGGAAGATTTGAAAGAATTTTTCCATTTGATTTGAAGCTTTTTCGCGGAGCTTTTGATCATTTAATCGCGAAGGATATGGAAGTTTTGTTTTTACGGAAGCTTCTTCGGGAGCTTTTTCGGGCTCAACGTTCTTTGGTTCAGATGGATGGACAACCGTAGGTTGGACGTCTTTGGTTCCTCCGTTGTTAGTAGGAGGTTCCATGTCCTTGGTCACCTCGGGTTCACGGGCGACTACCTTAGGAGGAAGAGAAGAAGAGGTAATCGGAGCCGTGGGTCCATCGTAAGAAACACCACTCCTTGTAGTGATCGCCTTAACATCGCCCCTCGGGTTGGCGACCGTGTTGCTTGGGAGAGAAGTAGTACCCGAGCCCGAGGGTCGATCATTTAAAGATTTTTTCATTGCAGCAATCTCGGCTTGTTGTTGATTAAACTTCCTATTCATATCTTCTTGATTCTTAAGGGTCATTTGATTCTGAAGCATAATCTGCTTAAGCAACTCATCCGTGGGCGACGGAGGCGGAATGAATCCTTGGTTGTAGTTTTGGTTTCCTTGATTAAGGTTTTGCCCACGGTTGTTTTGGTTATGAACTTGATTGGTATTAGGGGAAGGATGGTAATTTCCTGGATTTGGTGGTTGGTAATTCCCTTGGTTGTTACGGTTTTGGTTTGGAACAAATTGATTATTTCTGTTTTGGTTCTGATTATGATTGTTCGAAGCTGGATTGTTGAAACCTGGTGGTCCAAGATAATTGTTAGAACGGTAGCTGAGAAGATTACGGTCTCCTTGTGGTTGGTAACCATTACCTCCCTGATTGTAGGATCCCGTAGCAGCATAAACGTTCTCTTGAGTGTAGCCACCGGCGGCTGGGCACTCGAAATACGGATGTGGACCACCACAAGTTTCACAACTTTGATTTATAATATTGACTTGATGATTGTAATGTTGAGGGAAATGGTTTTGATTGTTGTGGAATGGAGAAAGGCCGGGTGGTCCCATTTGGTTATTTTGAGGACGGAATCCTTGAATTTGATTGTAGGTTACTGATGCTACGGTAGCATTCGAACCTTGGCCACCGGAGGCTTGACAATCATAATAAGGATGTGGACCACCACAAATCTCACATTTTTTATTCACAACATTGACGGGCTGAGAAGGTCTTTCTTTATCAATGAGACGCCCGATTTGTTTAGTGAAAGCGGCAAAAGCTTCTTCTTGTTTGCTAAGAGCTCGGGTGAAAGAATCATCTGATTTGTTACTCATATTTGAAACTTGAGCTTTGGTTCTAGAATTCCTCACTCTGGCTTTATTTTCAATGATAGTCAAAGCTTCTTGAGTGTTTCTAGTCAGAAAATTTCCACCCGCAGCAGAATCGAGTGAATCTTGATCAGATGGATTCAACCCATTGTAGAAAGTATCAATTTGAAGCAAGGTTGAAAATCCGTGATTAGGACACTTCTTTAACAACTCTTTGAATCTATCCCAAGCTTCGTTGAACGATTCATCGAAAGCTTGCTGAAATCGAGTGATTTGATTTCTGAGATTCGATGTTTTAGAAGGAGGATAAAAGTAGTTCACGAACTTAGAGGCTAAATCATCCCATGTAAAGATTGAATTAGGAGGTTCCTTATCGAGCCAAGTCCGGGCTGCTCCTACTAGAGAAAAAGGAAACAACCTCAATTTAAGCACATTATGAGGAACGTGATTCAAGTTAAGTGTTTCGGTGATATCGATGAATTTCTGGACATGGGAATGAGGATCTTCATTTTCGAAACCGTGAAAGGAAATACCGGTGATAAGATTAAGTAACCCGGTTTTTATTTCAAATTGATTTGCAAACATATCGGGTATCACGATTGCTTTGCCACCACCATTGAAAGGTGATTGGAGTAATTCTTCCATTGGTCAGAGATCGGGAGCCGGATTGGCATTAACATTAACACCCACCGGAGGGTGTTGATTGTTTGGTTCATCGGCCATTTCTTCAACGGTTGAGAAATGAACACGGTTGTTTTGACGGATAATCCTCTCGGGATTTGAAAGTGGTGAAAGAAGAGGTTGAGAAGAAGAACGGGTGTGCATACACCAAAAAACAAACACAAAATTAAAAACGAAAACCAAATTTGAAAATGAAAATATTTTGGATTTTTTTTATTTAATGAAAAATTAGATTTATTTTCTTTTTGGTGATCGTTGATCAACCGTACTCGTTTCTTTCTAAACTACGCGCAGCGTGGCGGGAGAGAAGAATGGATCTCTCTTCGGTCTGCAATTTAATGTCAAGACCTCCTTAAACCCCGTGTATAGGTTGTAGTAAAGAAATAATCCAAGAAACGTTTAATTTTCCGATCTCTTTTGTTGTTATTTGGAATGGTTTACAACGCCCTCTCGAGAGCGAGGATATTTATTAATGGTATTTTTGAAAACACTTTAGGAAAAGTGTTTTATTTATTTATCTTTTTGTATTTTTATATTTTTTAAAAACAAATAACTTCCGAGGAAGGATCTTCAAAACACAAAATACGATACGAATCAACGACAACGTTTCAAGCCATCCCCGGCAGCGGCGCCATTTTGATTAAGTCGTTTTCCAAAGGAATATTTGTGAAAATATTTCCCCGGGTCGTTCTCCCAATGAAGGTTTGACGGCGTTTAAATCGATTCGGTGTCGTGAAAATGTGAAGTGAATAAGTGAACGTGAAAGATTATTTTGGTATTGTTTAAACTAAAATATGGAAAATTAAAAGCAATCTACATTATCAAAATATATTCACACAAAAAGAAGTCAAATAACGCAAATCCCGGGCTAATCCCGAGACTTATAAAACTAATAGTGAAGATATAAACCTAAAATGCAAAGCTAAAAACTCAAGGGACTGAAAATGCAATTTATAAAAACTAATTTTATAAAAGAAAATAAAGAAAACAAGAGTTTATAAAAGTTTAGGGACTAAAAATGTAAAAACTGAAACTTTAAATATTCTCAAACAAAGACATGGACTAACTGGTACTTTTCTGAAACTTGTATAAAACTGAAAACGATTTTAAAAGAAAGATAGGGACTGAATTAGACTAAACTGAAACTAGGGGACTAATTGGTAAAAACTGAAAATTAAAAAACGTTTTAGAACTAGAAAACAACCCAGGTTCGATCCTGAGTTACTACAAATTTACTAAACTAAATTTTTTTTATTTTCTTCTTTTGCAATTCAATTAACAATTAACAAACACTGATTTTTTGAAGAGAAATGAATTTAAACAAGCTGGAATAAGCTGGAAAACAGCTCGAACACAAAACAGTTAAGTTTTTCACACTCTTTTGAAAACAGTCAAACAAGCTAAAAAATGAGACTCAAATAAGCTAACCAAATAAGCTGAAAATAGAAAACCAAAAGCAGAAACTGATAAACAGCTAGCTTGTCTAGCTTTTGCCCCAAAAATCTCACACTTAACTCAAATAGATTGCAAGAAAACTACTTATGAACTTGGCTTAAAACTGAAAAGCAGGGAAGATATCTAGCAGACAACCAACTTTGAGCACTATATCAAATAAGCAAATAAGTATCAAACTGAGATTTACTTGTTGATTATGAGAGACTAGCAACCAAAGAACACAGAACAACAAGCCAATTCAATTTCCAACTACTATTGAATCCTACAAATGATCTTAAAGTTTATGCAATTTCTGAATTATCACTATTTTTTACTTTTTTTTTATATTTTTGCAATGTTGACTTTAATGAAATTCTATCTGTCCTAAATGCCTAATTATGTTGTAATAAGCTACTATGCAACTAATATAAGCTACATTAACTACTTTTAAACTAATATTGAAGATTTAAGAACCTACAATTCTAACAGATGGCATATTTGAAGAATTAAAAGAGAGATTTGACTATTTATCTAATAAGCCTGCTATTTTTATGTTTTTCTACTATATATCAGCCTAATGTAACTTGACTAAACCAAATGCAATGCTTAAATCGTACTCTATCATAGTAAACTAAACTGTTCCAAACACCCCTATTCGAATCTGATGGTGAACTATATTTAAGCACAATGAGATTTAGCCAACTAATCCACCAAGTAAACTTAGATTATGATCAACTAACTTATATGAACTAGAAACTCAGATAACAAACATCTAAACAGCACAAGAGTACACTATGCAAATTAGAGGCAGTAATGAAACAGTAAGATCAATAAAGTGCAAACAACAAAAGTAAGATGCAATCTACTATTATATCAAGTAAACTACTACTATTAAGGTATAATATGACTAAACTGAACCAATTAAACAGTAAACAAGCAAACAACTCAGATCTATACTATATAAACCATTATTATGCAAAAGAAGCTTGAAAATGAAAAAGAAGAACTCACTAGGAGGACCTCAGCTAAACAGAGGTTTCACTTCAACCAATCCTATCTTTAGATAGGCCAACTGCTTCCCTTTCTCAGTTTGGACTACCAATCCAATCTCAGATCATCATCTTTATCACCACAGCCTTGACTTATGTTGACTATATGTGATTTGAGAGAATAATGAACTAGAAAGCTTACAGCAAGCTACGGAAGCTTGAATAAGCTTATATGAACAATAAAAGGCTGGTTGCAGCCGGATTTGTTTGAATTAAAACTTCTTTTTTTTTTCTGGTTTTTTTTATATATATATTTTTTTTTCTTTTATATATAAGATGCACAAACTTAAGAGATTACTTTGAATTTAAACTAAAATTGATTTAAAATAGCTTATAAAACAGTCACACAAGCTTAAACAGTAACTAAAAGTAAATTGAGAATTAAAGAACAATAAGTAAATACGAATTATATAAAATGTAAACTAATATTTCATTAATAAAAAGCTTGATTACACTAGTTTGAGGCTGAAATTACAATTGAGAAACTAAAATAGCAGAGTAACACTACTTAAATCCTACACACCGAAATGAGGAGAAATCCTCTTCTATTTATAGAGCTCGAATGAACCTTCTGGGACTTTCACCTTGGCAATCCGCGTGCAACTTGAGCTATCCATCACCCTTAGATCAATCCTTGCTCAACACTCCTCATTTCCCACCGTTTGATCAAACTTTACGCGTGTTCGGTCCAATCACTCGCTGCCATGTGTCATTCTCCTTGTCAGGAACTTCTAGAAGGGCCAATGATTGGTCGAATATACCCTTAATTGCTGTAAAATTGGTACGGTAAATAGCTAGGGTTCGTGTAACAGTATTTTTCTGGGTTTAGTGAATATTTGGGGGCACGTATGAGTGTGTGTGGTGTTATTTTTTATTTTTTTTGTTTGACTGGGTTCAATAATAAGGCTGACCGGGTTTTTGTGAGCGGATCGGGTCAAGAGAGATAGTGGGCTGGGTAAGTAGTGGGTTGGGCTAGGTGTTTAGGTAAGTGGGTTGGGTTTAATATAAAGTGTGGGTTGGGAAATGTTTAAAAGTGGATCCGGGTTTAAGGAATTAGTTATGGATTTTAAGTATTTTTTATTAAAGGGACCATAAATGTAAATTCTGAATCCTCAAGGGACTGAACTTGCCAATTCATCAAAGTTGATCTAAGGGTGATTCTTGACTTTTTGACCAAGTATGTCTTTCCCGGATTCGGCTCTGAGTCTTTTCCGTATCTCGTGCTCGTTTTCTCGGGTTTTCCGTGTCTTTTGTCAATTTTCACGATATCCATCCCTGCACATACAAAAACACAAAAACACAATATCTTTTGGCATTTTGGTCGGGTTTTTGGTTATTTTGGTCCGGTTTTGGTCAAGAAAAGGTATGTGTTTAAGCACATACCAACCACAAAAGAATTCTTAGCGCTTTCCTACTCTCGTTCCACGTTTCCTTGTCTACGTCAAGAGTTTCTTTTCTTCCTTGTTGCTGCGTTTATGCAGTTACCAACTGATGAAGCGAAAAGTGTACCGCTTTTAGGGGGTCATTTAAGCCCTAAATCGTATTTATTTGATCAAATATTGCCCTAAATCGTTCCTTTTGTCATTTTAGGTACTTTGGAGAAGAAATCTGGAAAATGAAGCATTTTGGACGTTTTTGGAGCATAAAAGTGAAGAAAACGACAAAGTCTCAAAATTGGCTGGAAAAGTACCTGTGACGGCGTCAAGCACCATTGTGACGCCGTCAACCCTTGACGCGCCAGAGAGGATTTTGGATGATTAAAAGGGGACGGCGTCAAGAAGGCCATCAAGAAACCCTAACCGCGGCGAGGTGACGGCGTCAGCTCTATAACGTGACGCCGTCAGATCTGATTTTCTATATATATTCTCATAATTTTTAGTCATTAGTGTGCAACTTTGTGAGGAGAAACCCTAAGATGATTTTTCTGCTACTTTTAAGGGTTTTATACCCTTGGATCTCCCATGTTCAATTGAAGATAAGTAATCAATTAATCATTCAATATGTCTATGTGTTGTTTGATTATATCTTGTTCTTGTCTTTTATTTAACATGCTAGGCTAGATTTATCTTGTGTTTGCTTAGATCTAATGAAACCTAACTATTGATTATTGGTTGTTGGTGTGTTATTAATTGTATTGGATGATTGTTTATCGATGTTAGGCTTAAGAAAACTGGCTAACCTCCTATACGGTAACTTGCTTGAACGTCTTAAGAAACATGAACCAATGCGTACTAAGGTTTTTATGGTTGTATTTAATGCATGAGCGAATTCTAGTGATCCCATGTTAAGAGCTTCTTAGCCGGCTCGACATAGGAGTGAAGTAGGAGCTTATAGAGTTGGGGAAGTACGTACGCCACCCCACGATTGGTATTAAGGAATACACCCGTCATCCACGCAATTAATACACACTAATCAACCGGTAAAAGATAGTTAGGGAGTAAGGAAATCTAAGTAAACACATTTCTCTCCATATAAGTTCCACAACCTTTTTATTTTCAGTTATTTATTTTATTTGCAATTGTAGTTATTTGGGTTAGTTGACTAGCAACTAATTCCGCCCACTCCTTCAAACCCGAGATTTTACTTGCTTTTATTAAAATATAAAAAAAAAATACAAAAAGAATCTTCCCTCACCCTTAGACCTATTAGAGTAGTTTTTCAATCCTAACGACACTATTCCCCTAGAGAACGATCAATCCCCCGGTACTTGCCACTACACTATACTACATCGGTCAGGTACACTGCCTGGTGGGGATTGCAAGCCTCTTGAGATCCCTCGAGAGGTAAAACCTGTTGTAAGGTCGCAAAACCACGCATCAAGTTTTTGGCGCCGTTGCCGGGGAATAGTTATTGTTTAGGTTGAATTTTTATTTTATTAGGTGATGAACTCAAATAAGTACATTTTATTACTATCATTTATCCTAATTATTTGACTTGTTTTATTATATTATGTATGAGGATTGATACTTAATCGTTTACTTTTGTAATTCTCAGGTAAAAACAAGCATTTGGTGAAACTTAGCGATTTTGGACTTATTATGGAGCAAAACATGCAAGAAGTTAAGAGTCTACTGAAATGCACAAGATCAAGACATTCTGCTCCAGATGCGCCGCATCTTGCTTATCACATACGGCGCATCACTATCCAGATTTCACCAGATACGATCCAAGATACAAGAGGACATGCGCCGCATCTACTTATGGAGTTACGCCGCATCTTCTGGCGGTGTACGAATATTCCTGAATATTATAATCTTGGACCCCACGCGAAGTTAAGTCAATGCGCCGCATCTACTTACTAGATGCGCCGCATCTTACCCTCAGACAGAAACTATAAATACCCCAAGACCAGACGAATTCAGGAGGCATAATATTATATACGGAGTACGAAGTACAGAAACCTAGGACGAATTCAGTCGAATAGGCAGCACAAGACACACCCAAACGAAGATACAAGAGCTGTAAGAAGGTGTTGCATGTGTTTAATTCATTAAGTAGTTTTGTTTTATTGTGTTAGTAAACTTTAATTCATCAAGATTGGTGGCTTGTGTAATGTGACAACGGAAAGATTGCACTCCCTTAAAACTGCTTTCTCATTAATTAAAGTTTATATGTTGATGTCTTTGGTGACTTTTATTAGTGCATTGATAACCTCTGTGTCTAGCTGAGCGTTGATCGGGTCGCCATGCCTCTGCCCTCGCCTATTTATTAGATCGCCTATGCATTCTATCGTCTGTAGAAAAGTAGGAAGAAAGATAAATAGGATAGTCATAAGTAATCATTAAGGGTTTACTCGCCGATAAGATTAGAACCAACGAGAAAGGACTTAATCTCAGTGTGTTGCATCGAACTATACACTTCATATAAAACTAGCAATAAAACAAGTGACAAACTACTTATCTATCAGGACAGATCTTCTTATTGTCTCGAGTATTTATCTGTGTACGTGTGTGCTATTCGCTGATTCATGCCTATTGGTTTAGTTTATTATTTAATTGAAACCAAATCGTGCCAGTCTCTCAGGCTGAACCCCCTTGCGTTAGAATAGGTTGTATAGCTAACTTAATATATTAAAATACTGATTAGAATAACTAGATAATACGTTCCACTCTTAGTGATCGACACTCTACTTACCATTATATTCATACTGACCGGGTACACTGCTCGTTAAGTGTGTGTGTTATTGATAAGTCGGCTAAATATAAATTTAAAACTTGAGTAGGCATTAATACTGCTAAACCGCAACGACACATCGCACCGCATCATTAGGTCTAGTCACTAGATTCCTTTCTAGTGAGATTTTTATTTTATTTTTCTAGGTTTTTCTTTAGTCTATCTATTTTTCTTTGTGTGTTTGTTCGTAATTTCCATTGACTCTTTCGTTCACCATTATGGAGAACGCGAATCCACCATACTACCAACCACGTAATTCACCCACTCCATATGGCATCTTGATGTTTAAACAACATAAAGATGAACCTCTCTATTATGCATGGACTCGTTTTAAATATTTACTCCAAAAAGTCCCTTATCATAACTTCGATTTATGGTCCCTAACTCAAATCTTTTACGATCGTGTCGACCGACATGCCCAAAGGGACATTTACTATTTTGCCGGCATGGATCTTAGGGAATTAAGTGCTGAAGAAGCATGGGAAGCTATTGAGAATTGTGCCCAATATTATTATATAGTTGACAACCCAACAAACATTAATACAAGTCAGTTGACCACAAATTTCAAGGATCATGAAACAAGTTTGTTTGGGGATGAGGGTAGAGTTGAGCCACCTAGTTGCATGTCATGGTTAGGCACTACCATAATACAGGATGAACACATAGGTGACCTTGATGTGATGGAGGATTTAGCCGAACATGATCACATTAATCAAAAAGACCTAGGTTTTATGATTGATGACGTTGAATCTCAAGAAACACATGATGAATCTTTTGGGCAATTTGAATATAGCAGTCAGAATATTGAGGATGATCCTTATGATTCGGACATAGAAGTTGAGATGCCTAGAGAAGCACTTGAGATACTTGGGAAAATGTTAGGGTTAGATCCTACTAAAACACATGATGAGGATATAGGTGATCTTGACATAAGGAATGATGAGGTAAGTAACATAAGCCCACCAAGTACCCCACAAGTCCTACCATCATTTGAGGCACACACACCACCCGTGACTTACACGGAAGAAGTAGAGGAGACTATAGGAACCCCAATAGAGGTAGAGCCCTTGGACCAAACACAACTAGAGGATATAGGTTTGAATACTTGTAATCATAACCTTTCTTTTAGTTATATGGAAGTTCCTAGTTTTGATGAACCGGAGCCTCAGCCAAAACCGTTACCTAATCTTCCATCCTTTGATGTGAATTTAGGAATTGAAAAAGGTCCCGATCCACCCATCAAACCATATAGTCCGGGTAGTGTTACGCTGAAGGTATTAGACTCTAAGCCTTGTAGAGAGGAAGCTAACATAGGAGTGAACCATAACCTTACATACTTACATCACCCATTCATGATTGATAGTAAGAAACATTATGGGTTTAAACCGGGTTTATTAGGTCAAGATGGATTCCCAACTAGGAGTCTCTCAAAGTTGATAGAAGATGATCCCTTTTTAGGAGGAAACTTTAATTCACCCATTGACCAAAGTAAACTAGGTAGGGTTATGATGAACGGAACACACCCCTTTGAGTATATAATTCATCCACCACTCTTTCCTCACGCGGCATACTTCCACCGAGATGGTGTGTATCGCTACTATCACCCGCACTTAATCCTAAGTGTAGGAAAAACCTCTCCTTTATCCGTTAAATAAGGGTAGAGTCAGGCTCGTGACTCGAACAAAAACAAGCGCTTCTTGGGAGGCAACCCAAGCTTTATTTGCTTTTTGTGTTTATTTATTTGTTTGTTTGATTTTATTTGCTTCCGTATGTATGTTTAATTTTTATTATTATTGATTCATGTTCGAAACTAAATTGTAAAAATGCTTTATCTTGTTTTTAACTTCGTCTTAACTACATATAAAGGTATTTTGCAAAAGATAAGTGTAAGGGAAATCCAAATCGGTTTATTAGAACAAATGAACATGAATTATAACAATATTAAATTAACATACATATTAGTAATTGTTTGAGTCAAATGCTTGTATCGAGTCATAATGATATTTTGCAGGATTTCCAGGAATTAAGAATTGATTTTTTTCAGAAATTTTCCGGAAACTTAACATGAGGAATCTGTCAGATCACATCTGACGGCGTCAGGCCCCAGGCTGACGGCGTCAGGCACAGTTTTCTGGAATTTTTGAAAGTTTTGTCTTTTCTTCCGGAATCATAAAATACTTTAAAATCTCTAACTTATAAACTCTAGGAATCTGCAAAATAATCATTCCACAAGCATTATATCCTTATACAGATTTATCCCGCCGATGTTATGCAGGTTTTCGTGTTTGTTTTCTCAGGTTTAACAGGTTATTTTGGACAAGGAGATGTATGTGGAATCTAGCTTTTGGCGCTGCTTTAATCTTGAAGCTTCAACATTACCTTGGAAGAAGATCTAACCATGTTACCTCTTTATCCACCGAGCGAATCAGGGGAGTATTTGATTTCATTCTTTTACCTTATTTACTTTTACATCTTGTTATTTGAACATTGGGGACAATGTTCATCTTAAGTGTAAGGGGGGTAAAGTACGATACCTTAGAGAATGCTATTACGCTTGATTTTTTCGTTTGTTTAATGGTAGATGTGTAATAAAACTGAGAGAAATACCTGTTAAGGCAATTTTAGTGCCAAATTTAAATTTTTTTACAACATATAGGAGTGAAACTTTGGTCTTAATGAGCGTCTCACGGATAGGAGTTATATGACTAGCACAAAACCGTACCACTAAAAAATTTTCCACCCCCAAATATGTGAGGTTCGCCCCTAGAATTGGTAGGAAAAGCATTTATGCTATGATGTGTGTACCGGTAGCACTTAGATTCTAGAACTTGCGTTAGGACCATTCCGAGGCCACAAGTGAGACTACATTCGTGTAGTTAGATTTACTACATGATAAGAGGCATTAGGATTAACCCATTGTTTTACACCTGTGTTTTTGTTATAATTACATTGGCTACATTGGTCAAGTAATTCTCCCACACCCTTTGCGTTGTACTCATTTTTAGTACACGATACCCCTAGTACACCCCTCAGAGCCTATCTTTTCGTTTCTAACTTTAAGCATTTTACTTAAAGTAAGAATTTGTTTACACCCCACTTAAATGTACACCCAAATCGCCTTAGCCTACCTTGTATGCACTCATTTTTAGTGCATTATTGTGACAACATTTGTTTAAACCCCAAGTTAATTATCTAATTGATTACATGGTTGCTAAGTCGAGTCATATCCTTGTACATATTGTTTTGGGACGATTGGGACTCATGGGTAAAGTACTAGTGTAATGGAGTAATGGGGAAGAACAACATTATTACCCCCATATGTGCTAAATATTTTAAAAGTACTCCAAGTGTTTCGATTATCTTAATTCGAGTCATTAGAATAGTTAATTGTAAAGTTATGTAAAAGTTCAAGTGTAAGGGGGATACAACCCCCCTACGATGTATTATTTTGGATGGTAGGGCAAGAGTGTATGCAAAAAAAAAAAAAAAAATAAAAAAAAAAAATAAAAAAAAGAAAAAAAAAAAAAAGTAGAAAAAAAAACATACGGACTACCATCCCTATTCATTTTATGTTTATTTTATCTTTTTGTTATTTTTTTTCATTAGCTTAAGTCGAGTCTAGTCTTGGCTTAGCAACGCCATATTGTACATGTAATTAATCAAGATCTTTAACTCGCCACCAGTAAAATATCTTTTATCCAACAAAACCGTGTTTATCATATCCCTACACCTAACGTTATAACCCGTTTAAAAGCCCTCTTTGATAGTTTATCTTAGGTGCTTACGCTTAGTGGAGGAGATTTTTGATCCTTTCCCAAGCCTATGGTAATCTATTTGCTATGACAGGTAGTGAGAGATATTATTCATTTTCATTTATGAGATATACTTGTATGACACCTGAGAGATGTGAGTATCTAAACACTACTTGTGAGGTGCTAGTCTGTAATCTCCGTGCTTATTATGATTAAAGTGGAACGACTATTTGTTGTAATTACTTTTATATTAGCGTTAAATGACCCCTAACTTGTATTTTGATTAGAATAAAAGCGCATTTGCTTGAGGACAAGCAAATCTCAAGTGTAAGGGTATTTGATGAAGCGAAAAGTGTACCGCTTTTAGGCGCTTTTAGGGGGTCATTTAAGCCCTAAATCGTATTTATTTGATCAAATATTGCCCTAAATCGTTCCTTTTGTCATTTTAGGTACTTTGGAGAAGAAATCTGGAAAAGGAAGCATTTTGGACGTTTTTGGAGCATAAAAGTGAAGAAAATGACAAAGTCTCAAAATCGGCTGGAAAAGTACCTGTGACGGCGTCAAGCACCATTGTGACGCCGTCAACCCTTGACGCGCCAGAGAGGATTTTGGATGATTAAAAGGGGACGGCGTCAAGAAGGCCATCAAGAAACCCTAACCGCGGCGAGGTGACGGCGTCAGCTCTATAACGTGACGCCGTCATATCTGATTTTCTATATATATTCTCATAATTTTTAGTCATTAGTGTGCAACTTTGTGAGGAGAAACCCTAAGATGATTTTTCTGCTACTTTTAAGGGTTTTATACCCTTGGATATCCCATGTTCAATTGAAGATAAGTAATCAATTAATTATTCAATATGTTTATGTGTTGTTTGATTATATCTTGTTCTTGTCTTTTATTTAACATGCTAGGCTAGATTTATCTTGTGTTTGCTTAGATCTAATGAAACCTAACTATTGATTATTGGTTGTTGGTGTGTTATTAATTGTATTGGATGATTGTTTATCGATGTTAGTCTTAAGAAAACTGGCTAACCTCCTATACGATAACTTGCTTGAACGTCTTAAGAAACATGAACCAATGCGTACTAAGGTTTTTATGGTTGTATTTAATGCATGAGCGAATTCTAGTGATCCCATGTTAGGAGCTTCATAGCCGGCTCGACATAGGAGTGAAGTAGGAGCTTATAGAGTTGGGGAAGTACGTACGCCACCCCACGATTGGTATTAAGGAATACACCCGTCATCCACGCAATTAATACACACTAATCAACCGGTAAAAGATAGTTAGGGAGTAAGGAAATCTAAGTAAACACATTTCTCTCCATATAAGTTCCACAACCTTTTTATTTTCAGTTATTTTATTTTATTTGCAATTGTAGTTATTTGGGTTAGTTGACTAGCAACTAATTCCGCCCACTCCTTCAAACCCGAGATTTTACTTGCTTTTATAAAAATATAAAAAAAAAATATACAAAAAGAATCTTCCCTCACCCTTAGACCTATTAGAGTAGTTTTTCAATCCTAACGACACTATTCCCCTAGAGAACGATCAATCCCCCGGTACTTGCCACTACACTATACTACATCGGTCAGGTACACTGCCTGGTGGGGATTGCAAGCCTCTTGAGACACTACAACAAAAGAGAGAACGGGCGACCAGCCTTTTGGCGGGGACGCATATGTCCCCGCAGAAAGTCGCTAAACGACAAAACCTTTGCTGACCTGGCACAAAGTCTCGCTGACCATTTATAAAATTTTCAACGTACCTTTTCGGCGGGGACATGTCCCCGCCGAAAGTATTTCACATATTTGTTGAAGTTTGACCAAACTTGGAGCGCTTAATTGTTCCCGCGTATTTTTCCCCCTCTACCTTTCGGCGGGGACATGTCCCCGCGGAAAACCTTAATTATTTTGGCTCCAAAAGGTAAGTTTATTACCGCCAAAATTCAGTATCTTTTGGCGGGGACATGTCCCCGCCGAAAGTATTAGCGCCAAATTTTCATTTTACCCCGCCAATTTTTTACTTATATATATCGTATAATAAAGTTATCACAAAACACGTAAATTCACACAAAAAACACACATAACAATGGATGGTTTAACGCCGGAACAGGAATGGTCAAAGGCTTTATCACACGAGCTCCTGTATAATGAAATTATACTTCATTGGGGCTGGGAAATTTTTTATGAATATGGTTCTTATGAGAACTGTGCACCGTGGCAGAGAGACAAGATTCTGGAATGGTTGAGGAGAAAGCCGTACTATAGAGAGTATTTGGAAGAGCTAGATGCTGCTGAAGCTCAACGTGCTGCTGAAGCTCAACGTATCAAGGAAATGAGAGCAAGGAAGGGAAAAGATGGTGCGAGTTCCAGCAAAGCGGGAAGTTGCCGCAAAAAAAAATAAACGGGTTGTTTCGTTTGGTTGTCGAGTTGTTTAGTTTGAGTTGTTTCGTTTGGTTGTCGAGTTGTTTAGTTTGAGTTGTTTCGTTTGGTTGTCGAGTTGTTTAGTTTGAGTTGTTTCGTTTGGTTGTCGAGTTTTTCGTTTGAGAACTCTTGCGTGTTTTAAATAAAATGTTTGCATTCGTGTTTGTTAATTGTGATATTGTTTCTTCAAATAAGGTCATAAACCCAAACACCCTTTTGGTGTAGGAAATAAGCAATCCCAAACACCCCTCTTTAGACAGCATAAACCAAACGGCCCTTGTGGGCTGCTGTTAACAAAACAACATAAACCAAACGGCCCTGTTTGGACAACATAAACCAAACGGCCCCTTATGGTTGAATCTTGATGGATACTTAAGTTTTCACAGCAACAACAACATCATTGGAACATTTTAAAGCGTACGAATTAAAAATATAAAGCACGTTCGACATCAGTTTTCACAACAACAACAACATTTTATTAAACAACAACAATAACACAACAAACAACAACAACGACAATAACAGCAACAACAACAATAACAGCAACAACAACAACCTACATACGAAGATTTCTCATATCACCTAGCATGTCATTATAAAGGTCATGAAATAAGGCAGCTGAATCAGTTGTGTGTTTGTCTGGATGCATATACACTTCTAGCATTTTATTGAGTACCATTATCTGGTGATTCAGTTTGATGCAGTTTGAGCACTCTGTATTTCCAGGACTCGATGTTGAAGGTCCTGCAGTGTAACGAGTTGGAGTTATGGATGATCTTGCGGAATGAGTTGGAGGCGTTAAAGCTCCAAGAGAACCGGTCATTTTGGCTAGTCGTTCCTCCTTCCATAAAAAAAAATCGCATCCATACTCCTTTGTCCCACCCTGTTAAAGAGTAAAAACTATTATTTTTAACAACTAACCAAATTATTTATATAACACACAAAAAAGTATGTAATTGTTCACCTTTGAAAAAGGACACGCATAGTATTGTTTACCAAGGGAGTAAGGTTTATGCGATTCTCGCAGAATTACGTCTCCTCGTTTACAAGGACAAGCAAAGCTTCAAATTCCGCCATCTTTACCATGATAACAGTGTGTGTTTGTGGTTGTGAGGTTAAGTGGTTTTGAGTATAAGAGGTTGCGAAGTTGTGTGGATAAGATGTTAGTATATAAGAGCAGGTCTTGGTGGGAAATTTTTGGCGCCAGCATTTTGGTGGGAAAGTTTTGGTGGGAAATTTTTGGTGGGAAAGTTTTGGTGGGAAAGTTAAACATCTCGTGTGTAACCATAACATCTTGGCTCGTTCGTTAAACATCTCGTGTGTAACCATAACATCTCGACTCGTTCGTTAAACATCTCGTGTGTAACCATAACATCTCGGCTCGTTCGTTAATCATCTCGTGTGTAACCATCACATCTCGGCTCGTTCGTTAATCATCTCGTGTGTAACCATCACATATCGGCTCGTTCGTTAAACATCTCATGTGTAACCATAACATCTCGGCTCGTTCGTTAAACATCTCGTGCATAACCATAACATCTCGGCTCGTTCGTTAAACATCTCATGTGTAACCATAACATCTCGGCTCGTTCGTTAAACATCTCGTGCATAACCATAACATCTTGGCTCGTTCGTTAAACATCTCGTGTGTAACTATAACATCTCGGCTCGTTCATTAAACATCTCGTGTGTAACCATAACATCTCGGCTCGTTCGTTAAACATCTCGTGTGTAACCATAACATCTCGGCTCGTTCGTTAATCATCTCGTGTGTAACCATCACATCTCGGCTCGTTCGTTAATCATCCCGTGTGTAACCATCACATCTCGGCTCGTTCGTTAATCATCTCGTGTGTAACCATCACATCTCGGCTCGTTCGTTAAACATCTCGTGTGTAACTATAACATCTCGGCTCGCTCGTTAAACATCTCGTGTGTAACCATCACATATCGGCTTGTTCGTTAAACATCTCATGCATAACCATAACATCTCGGCTCGTTCGTTAAACATCTCGTGTGTAACTATAACATCTCGGCTCGTTCGTTAAACATCTCGTGTGTAACCATAACATCTCGGCTCGTTCGTTAAACATCTCGTGTGTAACCATAACATCTCGGCTCGTTCGTTAAACATCTCGTGTGTAACCATAACATCTCGGCTCGTTCGTTAAACATCTCGTGTGTAACCATAACATCTCGGCTCGTTCGTTAAACATCTCGTGTATAACCATAACATCTCGGCTCGTTCGTTAAACATCTCGTGTGTAACCATAACATCTCGGCTCGTTCGTTAAACATCTCGTGTGTAACCATAACATATCGGCTCGTTCGTTAAACATCTCGTAGGTAACTATAACATCTCGGCTCGTTCGTTAAACATCTCGTGCATAACCATAACATCTCGGCTCGTTCGTTAAACATCTCGTGTGTAACCATAACATCTCGGCTCGTTTGTTAATCATCTCGTGTATAACCATCACATATCTGCTCGTTCGTTAAACATCTCATGTATAACCATAACATCTCGGCTCGTTCGTTAAACATCTCGTGTGTAACCATAACATCCCGGCTCGTTCGTTAATCATCTCGTGTATAACCATCACATATCTGCTCGTTCGTTAAACATCTCATGTATAACCATAACATCTCGGCTCGTTCGTTAAACATCTCGTGTATAACCATAACATCTCGGATCGTTCGTTAAACAACTCGTGTATTAGGTAAAAGTGATGTAAATAATTTTAAAAAGTTTTAAATTAATAAAATATCATTTAGAAAATTTTTAGTTAAATCTAAAAGAATTAATATTCATTTTAAAAGTTTTAAATTAATTAAAAATAATTTACAAAATACTTTCAGCGGGGACATGTCCCCGCAGAAAGATTTCCCAAAAAAAATCAAGTTTCCCTCGTAGCATTTACTTTATCCCGCCAAAGGTTTTTGCGATTTTTTTTTACTTTCAGCGGGGACTTGTCCCCGGAAAAAAGTAAGATTAAAATAAGCTTTTACATTCTGCGGGGACATGTCCCCGCAGAAAGTAATTCCTAAAACTTACCCCATATATTAGTTTTCAGATCTAACACTTAGAAAAAAAAAAAAAAAAAAAAAAAAAAAAAAAAAAAAAAAAAAAAAAAAACTCATCTCCTTCATCTTCTGCTGCTTCTGCTTGCGCGTTCGATCTGCTTCTCCACCACCAACACCACCATCTCCACCACCAACACCACCATCTCCACCACCACAACACCACCATCTCCACCACCACCCACACTCGCACCACTGTGCACATCTTTCCTCCCCTCCTCTCCCGTTTAATTCTTTCCTCCCCTCCTCTCCCGTTTAATTCTTTTCTCCTCCTCTCATTTCCGTTTAATTTCTTCCCGTTTAATTCTTTTGGTGAGTAATTTTAGCTTTTTTGTCATTTGTTAATTTTTGTTAATTTCTTGATTTTTTTTTTTTTTTATATGTTAATTTTTTTAGGTATACTTGCTGCTGAGAACATCTAGCCGCCAAAAAGCCGAGACCACAACCGAGTTGAATTATAGCACCATAGATATAGATGTCCAGCCAGCGGAAGTTGAGGCACCACCAGCACCAATTATCACTGATGTCGACGACGACGATGATATTGATTATGATGACCACATTCCTCATGATTTAGCATCTGATCATGAAGACCACGTCGATGGTGAAGATGAAGCTGGCACTAATAATGATGATTTTTATCTTAGTGATGTAGGAGATTGATCTCAAATTGTAATTTGTTAAACGACACTTATTTGAATGAAATTGTTATCGAGTTGTTAAATGTGTTTATTTATTTAATTAATTATTTATTATTATCTTTTTTGGTATATATTGTTATTTATTTGAATGTGTGTATATATATGCGTATATGTGTTTCTTCACTAATTTCTATGTTCTTGTACAGATGGCGGATGTCATAGCTACTAGTCATGGTGGTGATGGAGGTCATGAGCCACCCCACATTCCCAGGAGGATAGGCAGCAACTGCGAGCGTAAGAATTTCTCCATTATTTTAATTAAACTTGATCATTATTTGAAATTGCTAACTTGTTATTTTATGTCAACATCACTTTAATTTGATTACTTGCAGGCTCTAATTCTAGAGCTCCCAGGCCTACGAAGCCTGGGTCGAAAATAGGGAAGGGCGGGAAGGTGGTTCGCGGCCCCAACAAGAACACAGCCTTACACTCCACGAGAGAGAACACAGGGCGCCCGGTCTCGATCAAATTCAGAAGGAACGCCAAAGGCATGTGGCAGCATGTAGGCGTTCACGCTTCATGGTTCTCGAACTTTGTGGGGGACTTGATACGGGAAACCATTCCACTGTATCACAATTCGTGGGATAAAGTTCCAGCGGATAAGAAGGTACACGTGGATAACCGGTTCAATGTAAGTTTTTTTTTTTTTTTTTTTTTTTTTATCTTTTATTTTTTTAATTATTGTGTTATTTATTTTAAATGTGTTTATTTATTTAATTTGTCTCTTATTTAAGTTTGTATATTTATTTTAATATATTAATTGCAGCATTCTTTGATCTCACCCCCCACCTTGCCGTCCAAAGAGTCGCGATTGCTGTAGTATCGAAGCTTACTGAAAATAGGTTTATACATGACAACAAGTACAAGCACAAGAAGAAAATTTTAAACTGGAAGGTGGGTCAGAAATGGCATATCAAGACAATAGCGTCCGAGAACAGCGGTAGAACGAATGGAGAGGCAGAAATTTTCTGGATCGACACATACTTAATTTGTTATATATTATCAATATTATTATTATTATTATTATTATATTATTATTATTATTATATATTATTATTATTTATTATTATTATTATTATTAATAATAATAATAATAATATTTCATTTATATAATAGTTTTTATTATTTATAATAAGCAGATTGATCACTGGAGCGACCCTAAGAAGTTGAAGATAGGGGAGATCAACAGCCAAAACAGGAGCAAAATGAAGACTGCCACCCGTCATGGATCACATTCCCTGGCTGTCATAGCAGATAACTTTGTAAGACACTTTTTAATCATTTTATTTATATATATAGTGTTGGGTGAGTATTGATTGATTTTATTTATAAACAGTTGAGCACCCCCGACCCCGACACCCAGGATACTCGAGATCATATTGACTTGTACAGACATACCCATACCAGAGGGGAGGTCTGGGAGTCTGAGGAGGCCGAATCTAGATATGTAAGTATAATTTATTTCCAAAAACTCACCAACATTAATGCAATATAATAAATCATGACTTATATATTACTTTTCTTTTTTTTTTGTAACTAAACAGAATGAGATGATTCGGCTGCGGTCAGAGAGCACCTCCTCTGGGACGCGTATGTCGGATACGGAGATCCTGAGCCAGGTGATCGGTGGCAAGCAGAGGGGGCATATTCCTGGCATAGGTCCAGTTTTACTTGGAGGTGGTCACAGGACGACTCTTAGCTCCTCACGAGCTCATGAGGAAGCCTCCTCGTCCACTCTGCGCGAGACCGTGGCGCAGCAGGGGAACGCGCTGGCGCAGCAGGAGAACACGCTGCAGATGATTTTGGATTGGGCGAGGAGACAGCCGGGCTTTCCTGGGGAGCTAGCAGCGGGATTGCCGGGGACATCAGGATCCCAGAATGCATCGCCGGGTGAGTCTAGACCTGCAGGGGAGGGTAGTCAGGGAGCTGGGGGTAGTGGGGGTAATGGGGATGGTGGGGAAAATGGGGATTAGTTTATGGGTCGGATGAGACACTTTATATTTGTTTTGGTTTATTGGACATAGTTGTGTATATTTAGATGGATTATTATGTGTTAGGATTCCCAACTAACTTGTTCCTCGCTAGCTTATGTATAGTTTTGTAGAATATCATGTGGATCACGGTTTTTGAACCGTTTTTGGCGAATTTGGATCCATATGATTATGTTTAGCGAATTTGGATTGTTTAGCGAAGTTAATATTATTTTTAGTGAATTTTGTTTGAATTTGGTGTTGTTGTATTTAGCGAATTTGGTTTTAATTTGGTGTTGTTGGCGAGTTTGTTGTTTTGGCGAACTTGGTGAAATGGGTAACAGCAGGATTGTGTAATATATGCTGCATTGGAGAGGTTTTTTCTGCACCCATTGCGAAAAAAACCTGGAATTACCCATTTTGCAGCAATTTGCTGCAAAATGGGTCAGTCACTTTCGGCGGGGACATGTCCCCGCAGAAAGTAAAAAAGATTTATATTAAAATCATTTTCGGCGGGGACACGTCCCCGCCAAAAGTAAAAAGAATTTATATTAAAATGGTTTTCCGGGAGGACCTGTCCCCGCCAAAAGCCTATAATCAAATTAATTAATCAGTTGATTAATTAACTTTTTATTTAATTATATACTCTTTGGCGGGGACATGTCCCCGCCGAAAAGTATTGACACGTTGGACAGACTTTGACCACCCAGAAACCAGTGGGACCCATGTGTCCCCGCGGAAAGTGTGTAAAAGTCACCGCGGGATGTATCAGCGACGGTCTAGCCGCGGCGGCGTTTCTGCGGTGACATGTCCCCGCCGAAAGGGTACTGGCGGGGACATGTCCCCGCCGAAAGTGTCGAATGTTGTAGTGAGATCCCTCGAGAGGTAGAACCTGTTGTAAGGTCGCAAAACCACGCATCACCAACAAACCTTTACAATATTGTATTCGTTCTTCCCTTTGTCGTCTCGTTCCAGTCCCAACAAAGTTTTCTCCCACCAATATCGTTTGGTGTCAACGTTTGCAATTTCCGTCTACTCTTGTTCCACGCTCCACTTGTAAACGTCAAGAGTTTTCTTCCTCTTTGTTGCCGCGTCTATGCAGTTACCAACAATTCCTTGTACAATATTGTATCCTTCCTAGTTTGTTGTCGCGTACCAATGATCACAACAAACTGTCCACCAATGTCGTTTGATGCCCACATTTACACAAGTTCTGATCGTGCACTATCTCCCTTGCGTCTCCTATTCTTGGTTCTAATCGAAACAAAAACAGTGGTGTCCTTTTTCTTCCGTTGAATCAAATCCTTGCAATCTTTCTTTCGTCTTTCATTCTTTCTTTCACATGTCTCTTTTTGTTCCTCCAGGATCTTTAACCTTGGTCTCTGATGCCACTGTAGAATCTGCAATTCGAGATTCATGTTCACAGGTTTTCTAATGAACAAAAGATTGAACAAGGAACTTGATTTGTTGTAACCATGCAAACAATCGTTTACATTGAAAAGACACACTTAAAACTGAATACAAACTAACCTATTTATAGTTTTCTAAAGGTTCCATTCGAACCATCATGTCCTTTCATTAAAGGATACAACCGAAATAACTAACTTTGTAACCGCCATTAACTAACTTTCGGTTACTAACTTTCTAACTAACACTATTGGTCCTTCGTCTTTTGTTTGTTACATAGAACACACAAGACTTATGCAATTAACGTCCAACATGCTAATTTGTTGAAGGAGGGAGAACAGTACATGAAAACCACAGCCGAATCATGCAGCATCACTGCTGTGCTCATTGTCACAATCGTATTTGCAGCAGCAATTACTGTACCCGGAGGAAACAATCCAGAAACAGGGATCCCCTTGTTTAAAAAAGAAACCGCCTTTGCTATTTTTGCAGTTTCATGCGCTCTCACTGTTTACAGCTGCTACCGCTCTATTGGTGTTCTTATCAATTCTTACTACACGTTTTGCTGAAGAGGATTTCCTGGCGTGTTTACCAAGACGGCTGATTATTGGTCTTTGTGCATTATTCATCTCTACAACTGCAATGATGATATCCTTCGGAGCAATCTTGTTCCTTGTCTTCTGTGATCAAAGACCATGGATGCTAGCACCAATAGGACTATTTGCTTGCTTGCCGATTTCAGTCATTGTTACTCTACAACTCCCCCTCGTAGTTGACTTGTACCAATCAACCTATATCGTCTCCAGGTTTGATAAGCATAAGTTACATTGATAATTGTAAATGACTAAATGTAACTCAATATTCAATAGTGACGGGTTAAATAGCATGGAATTTAAGCATCCAATCTCTGTTTCAATGTAACACATCCACTTACACCATATATGGTATATATCGTTTAAGTTCTCTTTACTCTATTTGATTCCTTAACAGTTTACTGTCCGGGTTTATTTGTTGATGTTTCTATGGGATGCGTATAAAATGGTAGAACAGTCACATCTATCTACATACACTTCTATAACAAATCTTTCATAACAAAATATCACTAATATTTGCTATGCATGAACTGATAATAGTATAGCTTCTCCTATTAATGAAGCTATTTTTTTTAGTTTACATATCATTGAGGCCCATGAAAACATTTTAATCACACTTGAAACATACCCAATTGTAATTCTATAGAAACCAGCATTGAACATGAACACTATAATATTCGAGATAATGCATGTCGCTAGAACTTAAGCTATTAGTTACTGTTCCTTGACCTTGAACTTGTTTGATGGTTTTAACACAAACTCACTTTCATATTTGCTCTGACTAAACTCCTCGAAGACCCATCAGATTGAAAAAAAATTGTCTAAAAAAATAAAACCATATGAACAAGCAATGCTTCATTCCTATAAACTTCAAGCAAATTAAGCAATGATATAATCAATGAAAGTTAAATAAATATCTAAAGCAGTTATCAAAAAAAAAAAAAAAAAAAATTGTTTGTAACTTTGTGCTGTTTTTCTTTTCAACTATATTAAGGTTGTGTTTGTTTTGCTTCATTCAGATCTGAATAGGTCTGAAGTCTGATTCGGTCAGACGTAATCAGATTCAGACTGTTTGTTTTTTTTCAGATCTGAAGTCTGAATACATCTGAATAGGGTCTGATTCATTCAGAAATTTGAATATGTCTGATTACATCTGAAAAGCCTAAAATTTACACATACTTATTTTCAATCCTTATCTCCTCATCTTGGTCTTGATTTTTTATTAATAATCATGAATGGAGGGTCTTTTGGTTTGTTTTATAGCGAAAGGATTGCTTTTTGTTTATTCAGACATTTTATAAAAACAAACAGTCTAAAATAATTCAGATTCAGACTTTTGGGCCACTAATTCAGATTCAGAAGTGGTATTCAGATTCAGACATAAAATGTATGAATAAACAAACAGCACCTTTTCAGCTATATTAACTTTGTTTATTTTAGTTTGTATGACAAATTTCTATGTCAAAGGGAATAAAAAATGATTACACACCATAAAACAAAACATAAATAGGTTTTGGGCCACTCATAATTAATGTATTCTCCAACTTGTTAGGTATGCTAAAAAAACTTCTGGAAAGTATACAGGAAAGTATTAAAAAAATCATTTTCTTTAAAACTTACAAAATAAATAAAGTGATTTTATTAATATAATCTCAAGCCAAAAAAAATTAATATCTGCTGATCACCTACACAACATTTATCTTTTTTCAACAATCCTTTCCATTCTTCTAAAATGGTTATTTCTTATACTAACTAAAATTAATATAATATATTTGTAGTAATATTTTATTTAATTAGGTTCTTTAAAATTTTACATAATTCTATCGTCAGTTACAAAAACACACACACAGATATGACAATATTAATGCAAACTGATTTTATCAAAACGATACAGAATCAACGTTATCAATTGGTAATCATCTAGTTTTCTAGTAAAGAAAAGCTACGAATTTGATGCACAAATAGTTTTCAGTACAATACCATGTGGACAAGGTGGATAATTTAATGGACAAATCAAATGCCGGGACATTTTCATTAAGATGTTTTAAATCTGAATATAACTACCACATCTTACCAGTAAGATGTGGCTAGAAAGTCTAAATCTTAACGAAATAATGTTGTTTGTTTTTTTATAATTGTCTGAATGATTTTAAGTACTCGTTTCTGCAATTTATTTAAGTAACTTATGTAAATATGAAATAAGACTTTTTATCATAAATATAATATAGTTAATAAACCATCAAATATATATTAACACGAGTCTTCAATCTCTTATCGAGTAAGAGGCAGTACGACAAGTATCCCACCTCTTACTGAGTAAGATGTTATATGTCTAACTAGATGTGACTCAAAAAAAAAAAAAAAAAAAAAAAAAAAAAAAAAAAGTAAAAGTCTGACCACCTCTTACTGGTAAGAGTAAGAGGGCTAGTAAAATTGTTTGGTTCGTCACATTGACAAAATTTGTATCTTATGTTACACTTTTTTGCAATTTGCCTTTTTATAAAAAGGATGCTTAAAAAAAAGCTAGTAATCTATTTCTACTTTATCTGCTTAAATAACTTATATGCTCAATTAAGTTGTTAAAAAAGTGACCTTATTAGTTTAATGAGCGTATTAAGTAAACAAAATCTATGTTAATAGCTTGAGTCTTATAAAACATGTTAAAGAAATGATACATGAAAATTTTGAATGTAGAAAATTTCATGTGATGTTAAATTAAATATGTTAATCGAGTCGACTAAACGGTATCAAAATGATTAAGAACCTTTTGTATACTTTTTTATATGAATATTTACTTTAAATAATACTCGTAGGATTGTAATCATATTCAAGCAAATAAATTAAATTTTTTTATTAAACTTTAATGCCCTGTGGGCCTTGTTCACACATGGGTTGTGACAGAGAGTACGTTTTAAGCCGATTTATTTTATTTTCTTTTGAACGGTGGCTTTCATTTTTTTTATTAGAGTCGCACCCATCATCTCGGCAAGCCCTCATCCTCTATATACTCAGACTATGTTGTCTGAACCGGGTCCACGCTGGTGTAGTGGGGATTTTTAACGTCGTCCGCCCGGAAACCGTACCGCCTCCACACGAGTATAATTCACTGGAGTAACGGCCGGATGAAAACCGAGGCCGGCTCGGATTCAAACTTGCGCAACTATTGGCTTACAGGCTCTTCTCTTCATTGCCTAATATCAACAGGGCTTGTGGTCCACAAGTGAGGACTTCCCGATAGGTCACCCATACCGGTACTACTCTCACCCGAATACGCTTAACTGAATAAGCTTTACCCAATGGACCACAACCACTTTGATATTTTTAAGCCGATTTATGGACCATGCTAATCCTCATAATTGAAATGTATACCAAACATGAGCAATAGATAAATTCACATTTATAAGCAGTTTTATATCATGTCTATATATGTGGTGACATAAATTTTGGCTATCATGCATTTTCCTTGGTTTAATAATAATAATAATAATAATAATAATAATAATAATAATAATACGGTTTCATTGTCCTTTTGCGGGTTTAAGTGGTTGTCAGGATGGTAGTGGAAATGGGCTCACCAAAACCTCGTTGATCTCTCATCTTCGTGATCGTCATTTCAGTGGGGATGCGCTGGCCACCACCAAAATTTCCCTGGCCACTAATCTTGTTGTTTTTGAGTCAGCTGAGGTCACTTTGAAACGTATGAGTATTTGGTTATGCGGGGTTTGTTTTAAGACGCATACCCTTCGTTCTAAGTGTCGGCATGGGTCTGATTTTGTGCCACCCCCGGATTGTGGCGATGGTGTTGTTAGGTTCGTTTTGTTTGATCTCTCCAAGCCTCAAGTTCCCTCTTCTGTTCAATTGGCTCGGGGTGATGATTTGGTTCGAGAGGAGCACTTTGGTTTTGATTTAACCCTACTTGATACCTTGTTCTCTAAAGGTTTGCACACTGTCAAATCCATCCCCCCCCCCCCCAAAGTGTCGCTTAAGGTTCTCTCGCGTGTTAAAAGGGGCTCTTGACAAGGTGATCTGTGTTAGAGTTTTGGAAAAATATTAAATCGTGTATGACTAGAATCGAACCCGGGACTGAGGGATTGCACACTTTACGTATGAATGATCAAAGGAATAATTAATATATATAATTATTATATATTTTTAATTATTTGGACACGAAATATGGACTAACGGGCGTTAAAGTAATTAACAGAATTGACTAATGACTGTTAGTAAATAAAGGAGGGGGTTGAGTGTCGAGTTTTGAAAGTTGAGGAGGTATTAGACTCAAACTTGAAGAATAAGTTTAGAGGCTATATAAACAAACCTCAAACCCTTTAAAAAGGTCGACACAATAATAATACTCAAAAGTCACGACATTATTATATTCAATAAAAGTCATTCGACTTTAATGAATTATGTGGCATGTATCGTAGAGTGACATGAATCATATGGGGGAAGTTATCCCCACCCTCCCTATTTTTTTTATCCCTACCCTCCCTCTTTTTTTTTTTTTTTTTTTTTTTTTTTTTTTTTTTTTTTTTTATTTTGTTTATATCAAAAAACTATAAACCTGAAAGTGCGGAACAGAAAATATAAAATTTAATAAGTCAAACGCTTAAAACTGTCAGAAATACGGAACAGAAACTGGAAAAAAAACTGTGCTGCACTGTAAAAGGTGGGGGACAAAGAGGGGACAAGGGGACAAAAAGTACAACCCTCCCTAGTAGGGAGGGTTCGGTTAACACAGCCCGAATCATATAGTCAAGATATGCAGCGTACAGTTGGTTTGACATATAATTGATATGTACTGTACACCATGTATGATTATTATATCACATAATATCTTCTACATATGTATAGTACAGTATGTGGGTAAGTAGGGGTGTCAGTAGGGTCGGGTTGACCCAACCCGAACCCGATAAGGCTAATCGGGTCGGGTCTAATCGGGTCAAAAAATCTAGTCGGGTTGTTTTGACCCGAACCCGATAACCCGATAGTATTATCGGGTCGGGTTCGGGTTAAATAAAAAATGCTATCGGGTTATCAGGTCAACCCGATAAGACCCGACAAGATTCAATTATTGCTTTTTTAATTATTACTTTTTACGTCCAATGTCTAATATCTAGTTTCAATTTCCTATGCAAGTATGCAACCACCCATGGTCTAATGGTTTATCTTAGAAACAATTGAATCCCATGCATATGCATATTTGACTTTATTAAACTCAATGCCCACAACTGATAATACATAATCAGATGGTACATGAAACTGATGAGCCCTCAATGCATTGAAGATCAATAGCAACCCAATCTCATAAGAAAAGTTGTGATACTTGAAACAAACAACTTGTGCCGCCCTACTTAATTTACCAATGGAAAATCGTAATTGTCTCTCTTTTGGTGTACTCTCTGTTTAAATGTCATGTATGCTCTTAAGCATTTGGAACCCGAAAGACACTTATGTAGTTATGTGCATTGGCAGATGCATTGTTTTACCACTACATACTTTTTGTTATTTTGTTTCAATACTACAATTTAGTGCAAATAGAGATTCTATCGCATGCATGTGATCCCTTGGATATGCCTTATCAATCTTCACAACCATTAAACAAAACTTTATAAGTATATAAATAAATGAGAAGTTATAAGAGTATTATGTAATCAAAATGTTAAATCCATGTAATTTTCTTGCCATCGTTCGTCCATTTCTCGAATCACCCCTATTTACTACTCTTACTTAATCGGGTAACCCGATAACCCGAATCACCCGACCCGACATAACCCGACCCGATTACCACCCGAACCCGATAACCCGATTCCTTATCGGGTCGGGTGGCGGGTGAGTTTTTAAAAAATCAAAACCCGACTCACCCAACCCGATAACACCCCTAGGTGCAAGTATGATTTTGTATTATTCTTTCCTTTACTTCCTTCTTGAATAATAGATTCAAGGTTTATTGAACAAAATAGTTTTGGTTTAATAATTGTGTTCATTCACTAGCATCAACCTTTGATCGAGTAATAGTACGTGTGTTCGAGAGCTCAGTAATATCTTACTTTAGATATTAATCTGGGATTGTGGAACAAAAAGATAAGGGGTTCCACGTGAATCCGTTTGATTGTTCAAGTGAAGGAGAAAGAAGATTTGATCCTTGTTCTTGCTAGGATCATAACGGTACGTTCTTATTTAATATTCGGTAATACTTTATATATGTTAAATATGATCCTTGCTTCCGCTATTACGTGCTTTGATGTTTATTTATTTATTTGAATGTCAAGATATTTAAATTCCAACAATCTGCACACCTGATGACATCACTTGCTGGGTTAGGCTGTTAGTCCTGCCTCTTTGTCTCCTTAAGACCTTTTGCCCAAGGAGTAATACTATGTGTAGGTCAGCTGTTAAACGCCAGCGACAAGAAGAATATATCACTAACGCCATTCGTTCCTGGGGTATGCCTGGTGGTTGTTCGGAGCTTGTTAAAGAGATTTTAGCTGAACCCCCCCACATAATGGTCTCATATCGACGAGGAGACATTGGACTTGGGAGAGCGTAATGTCAAGCAGTGTAAGAGGAAAATTTGTGACGGCCATTACACCGCGGCTGTCAGAGTACTCTCCTCTTCTGGTGTTGCCCCTTGATGAGTGTGTAAATACTCATCATTTTATACCCATAAAAGACACTAAAATGACCAAAAACACCCAATATATATTGCATATATCCTTGGTTTGTGTTTTATGTGTTTCAGGTACTGAAGGATTGAAAACGGAACAAAAACGAATATTTTTGGATCGACTCGACAACAATTATACATTTGATCAAGTGAAGACAAAAGTCAAATACAAAGTCAAAGTCAACCCCAAAAATACCAAAATGACACAAATGGTCCTTGGAAATAATTTCTATTTTTGGCAGCCTTGGTCCTTGGATTTTCAGAATATTACAACTTTGGTCCCTAAGATTAAACCTAAACCTAATCTAATCCCTAAACTAAACCCAGCCAAAAATAAAATAACCCAGCTACCAACCCAGCCCACTCACTAAACTAAACCCAAGCCCAACACATTAAACAAACAACCCGACCCACCTTTCTTTTTGAGTTAGCTAAAACCAGAGTTTAACCTTTGGTCAAACTCATCTTCAATACTACTACCCGCCCAAAACCATACCACCATAGCCACCTCATTCCTGACACATCCACCCCCTCCAAGCTTCCTCAACACACTTCCTAACAAACCAAGAAGCATTAATTGCTTCTTCCCCATCACACGTTACCAGACCAAGTGGTTTTTCCCACTAACCATTTTGGCGCCAAAATTAGTTTGAAGGGCTGAGATCACTTCAAGTCTATCCAAGGGTTCAGAAATGTTCAGAGAAGCACAAGAGAGATATCCCACCTTAGAATTAGTATAAATAGGTCACAATGTAGCCTTAATTAAAAAGTAGTTTTTTTATCTTAAATCGTATTGTAGTTTATAAGTTTTAATATTATCAATTTTAGTTTCCAGTAATCAATTCAAGTCCTTTTTAAGTTATTTGTTCTAATTTAATCCAGTATTGTACTCAGTTTTAAGTTTAATAGAAGTTCAAGTGTTTTTGTTACTTCGTATTAAGTTCAAATCTTGTTAAGAATCACTCACAAGCCTCAGTACCCTTGCTATAAGCTTATATAAGCTTATCATAGCTTTTTATAAGCTTATATTAGTCTCCAGCTGTTCTACATTTGAAAAGATCAAAACAGTCAATGAAAGTCAAAGAGGCTCAAAATAAGCAGTTGTGTGAAATAAGCTGTTCTGGAGAGCTGAATTGGGTTTCTAGCTTTTCATTGACAAGCTAGGTGTGTTTCTGATCTAATTCCATTGTTTCATAGCCTAATACAGTTGTAAGCTATTTTCATATTTTTTTTCTCATTGTTTTCTAGTTTACTGCTCTATAGCTTATTTATAGCTTGTTTCATAATTTATCTGCTTATTGGTAGTTTAAAAGTATTTATTATCTGTTTTTAAAGTTTAGAATAGCAGTTGCTTTAATTTTCTTAAAAAATCTTCAAAAAAGCCAAAAATAGCTTAATACTAGGATAGCTTATTAAAGTGCTTAATTTCCATGTAAAAATGATTTTTAGTGCTTAACTACTCTAGATAATCAAGTTTGTTCAGAGACTTCATTTTAAAATAGCTTGGTCTAGTGTTAAATCCAAATCAGTCCCTTCATAAGGGCTGTTTGGTTTAAAACTAAAAATGGGTCAAAATGGTATGCACTGTTCATGTGCTAGTTGTGAATCTTTGATCTAGCTTAAATTAGCCTAGATTAGTTGTTAGTTAGATGTTCTGGCCTAATTTGAAAGATTTTGATGATTTGAGTTGGCTGTTGTAAACTTAAGGATAGCCACTGATCATAATAGCTTATTTTAGAGATAAGCTGATTTGGTCCTTGCTTTTGGTGTTTCTGAGTCCATGATAGTCCACTAAGTGAGTATCTAAAAGTTGGTTTGAAGTCACAAAGGTCCCAAGTAGTTTTGGTCAAATTCATGTGGTCTGCACACAGATCCATATATGCAGTTTGCATAAACTTTCTAGCCACCATTTAAGTGCTTATTTGTTCTATTTAATACCTGAATTTTGGTTTCTCAGTAGTTTGCTAGGTCAGCTTTTAGTGTGTTAAGCTTTTGTAGCTTTTAGCAGTTATCTAAGTGCTTAAAAATAAGCCCAAAGTTGCCTAGGATTGACTGAAATGCCCTGTGCATTGCAGTCCTCTATTTGCTTATTTGATTTGATCTAGTGCTTATTGGTCTATTCTTGTGGCTTATTCAGTTATCATTTTAGCTTATTATATTTGTCTCAGCTTATTTCAGTTTGCTTTAGCTTATTTAATAGCTTATCAGTCCTTTTGATCAAAACCTTGGGATTATTCCAATTTTACCCACTGATCAGCTTACTTGAGCTCATTCTGAGCTTATTTGAGGTTTTCATAAAAGGTGCTAGTTGTGAAAATTGCTTATCACCTTGTGGTTAATTAGTTTCAATCATAAAAATCAAAAAAAATAAAATATAAAGCAAAAAGTGCATGCTGGGATTCGAACCCTGGCCACCCAGCTCACCACACACACACCTTACCAACTGCCCTTGGGACTTCTCTGGTTTAACTCTACACACTTTAATACTTAACCCACTTTTCTATTTTAAGCCATCCGAACCATTTTGCTTATTACCAGCTTATCCCAATAAGCTGGCACCTTGTTTGTATTTTTTTTTAGGCTTGTTTTAACATTAAGTTATTTCACAAAAATTTCCAGAATTTTTAGAATAGTTTTAATTTTTTTTATGCATTTTTCTTTTTAAAACAGTTTTTAATTCATAATAAAAAATATAAAAGTCAGAAAAATATAAATCTTTTTTCTAAAATTTTATTTTGTCATTTATAACTTAGGAAAAATAATTTTACACTTGTAAGATTAGATTTCCAAATATCTTAGTTTTAAACCCGTTTTTAGAATTCCCGTTTCGCGTTTTTAATATAATTTGTTTTAATCTTAAATTTTCTTTGAGAATTTGTTTCTCAATTAGAATATAAAAAATACAAAATTCCATATTCCAATCATCAGTCACTTTAATTCCAAACCTTACACGATATTCTCCATTCACACCTCGTTGGGACACGACCCGGGTGATCACTTGCCCGGTATCACACATATCACAAAACGTGAGTGTTTGCAAGTTAACCTTTTTCCTAAAGGGTTGGTTTGTCAATTCCCACGTATCACGTGTATCCGTCTGATATTATATATATACTTTAGCACGGATCAAATTTTTGGCGCCGCTGCCGGGGAGGTTGTGTTGCGACAATATCGTTTAGGTCTAAACGATTAGTGACTTGAGATCCTTCTTTCAGAAGTTTCCACTTTCATAAACATATAAAATACAAAAATATTTTTCTTTTCTTTTCTATATATATTATCATATAAAAATAAAAACCCAAAAACATTTCTCGTTTTCTTGTGCTAAAAAAGATAAAAAGCAATCTCAATATAATATTCCTCAACTTGGAGTATTATCATAATAAGTTCTCAAACATTAGATTAAAACTTGCCTTTGTGTCGCTTGCGAATTCGGCTCACCTTTGATTGATAAACAAACTCTAACGGAGGTTTCAGGAGGTTTGGCATTAAATTGACAAACCGAAAGGAGCGGGTTTTTAAGGAGCATTTATTGCCCACCTTTGCTCCTTCGCCACTCTGTGCGTTTTTCTTTCAGAGAGCTACCGTACGCTTGTTGATTTAAGGTTTAAGTTCCTTGTGTTTTGCTTCGATCTTGTTTTAATTGAATTGTTTTATTTAGTGCATGCGCACTCGTTCTTCTACTTCGACAAGTCCTTTACGTGAACTCGTAGATATTCCGAGAAGACGTAATCGTAGACGTGCTGCCCGAATAGTCGAACCCGAGATTCGTACTACTCCCATTGATAAAATGGCAGACAATCGAACAATGGCGGAGATGCTCCAAGCACCCACCGAGGGTTACGGAGATGCCATCGTTTTACCACCAATCGATTCTGATCATTTTGAATTAAAAACGCATTTGATTCAACTCGTGTCTACAAATCAATTCCACGGGTTTGAACGAGAAGATCCGTATGCACACATCCGTTGGTTCAACAAGTTGACCTCAACCATCAATTACAAGGATGTGCCGCAAAAGGTTATCAAATTTGTGGGAAACTAGAAGGGGGGTTGAATAGTTTACCGGTTTAAAATTCTTTTAAAAATCTTGTTTTAAAAGTTGGTTATTGGAAACTTTGATTCGAACTCTATATGTAATCAATCAACACCAATATGAACTACACACTAAACTAACAAATATAAAATAATGAAAGTAAAGAGTAGAGTTGGAAAGATCAAACCGAGACAAAGGATTTATAGTGGTTCGGCTACGAAGCTCTTCTTCGCCCTACTCCACTCCCCGAGTACCACACTCGAGAGTTTCAAGCACTATGTCAACAACCTCCCTTCAGGCGGAGAAAACCGTACACGTCGCTTATCCTATTACCGACACTAAGCTAGATGTCGAGTGCTAATCTTAGCTAGCACCAATCTACCAAGGTCCATGTGACCAATCACACAAGCCCTAATGGCTACAAGAGATCACCACGATCTCAACACGATCACTAAGATCAACTCTCACTTCACTCTACTCAATCTAACTACTCTAGATCCTTTGACTACTCACACACAAGCCCATGGCTTCAAGAGATCTTCACTATCTCTTAAGATCACAATGATCTTCACTCACACTCTCACAAAAGAAAGATAATCTTGATGTATGCTAAGATACAACAAGGATGTAACAAGTGTTACAAAACCTACCCACTACAACTCTTGTCTTCTTGAAGATCTTGAGTTCTTCTCTTGCTAATGAAGAGGGATGACAACACCTTGTATCTACTTGGATACTTGTGTTCTTCTCTTGCTAATGAAGAGGGATGACAACACCTTGTATCTACTTGGATACTTGTGTTCTTCTCTTGCTAATGAAGAGGAATGAAGAGGATCACTTGAAGGATGATTGGATCACTCTTGAACAAAAGAAAAAACTAACCTAAATGATCTAAGAAAGAAAGTGTGAAGAGAGTATTCAACTCAGAAAGTTTTGTGTGTGAAAGGATGCCTAAAAACTGTGAAAGGGGTGGGTATTTATAGGCAAAGAAAATCTGAACGTTAAAGAAAATTTTGTACGGACGGCTCCGTTAAATACCGCACGGCTCCGTTAAATTTAACTGTACCGTGGAGCTGTGGTAGACTAGGACGCTCCAAATTTTGTCTTTTCTGGTGAAAACTTATTTGGGGAAGGTTGGAGCTGATTTTGGGGGGAAAAATAGCTGCTGTGATTTTCAAACTAATTTTTCCATTAAAACATTTCTTAATATTTCAAAAATAATTTGTCATGTATATTTTTGAAAAAATGTTTTGTCCCATTTAAAATGTGAATTTTCAAAACATAAATTCACTTCTTTGATCACTAGTTCAAGTTGTAACTTTGTTCAAGAGTGATTTGTGTAGAAACGGGATCTTCCGATTAAAGACTTGTTTACGTTAATTTTAACGTATCGTGATTTCACATTATGTCATCCTCAAAACGTGAAGTAATCGAAAGATATAAATAACGTTTTTAGAACATTATTTGCATCAACAATCTCCCCCTTTTTGATGATGACAAAATATAAGCTCATGTTAGGTTAAAATTAGTTTTAACAAGTTTTTAATGAGTTTACTCCCATTTCTCCCCCTTTTTGTCTAATCAAAAAGGTGACAAAGGCTCCCCCTTGATGTGTACTCCCTCTCATTTGGAGAACACAAAGGAATCGAGCAATGATTCTTGCTACAAAACAAAGTTAGAAGATACATATATAATATGTAACAAGTAGCACATTATGACAAATATCCAACCACACAAGAAAAAAAATAGCTAGGAGCTAAAAATGATAATGAACAACCCTCATAAAAACCCATTCATTCATTAAAAGAAAATAAATGTCATACATGGATATGACTTCATGGAAACATAAAAGAGACAATGATAAGCATAAATCCCTAATAACTAGAGGCATGTTTCATTTCCAAGAGGGCTCCTAAAGACCTATTGTGGGTTAGGAGGTGGTGGAGATTGTGGCCCCATTTGGGTTGGTGGTGGTGTTAAGAGATGTTCTATAAAGTAGAACATGAAATGAATCTCGTCTCTTAAGAAATAGATGAGGTTACGGTTATGGAGACAACATAGGCAATTAGCACTATGTAAATCAAAGGGATGTGGTTGATTGGGTTGTGCCATGATAGGAGATGGTGATTCTGGTAGGTTTGTTGGAGGTGAAATTGGCATGGCATTGTCCAATGGAGTTAAGGGGGATGGTGTGTACTCCATTGATGATGTAGTGTAGTAGGATGATGAAGATGTTGTGTAGGTAGATGATGTTTTAGATGGTGCATAAGGTGGTGATGGTGAGTATGGAGTGGCTTGGGAAGGTGGTGTCATAGCTTCATCATCTTTTGTGAGATCCACAAAGAGTGGTTTTGAGGGTGGTTTTACGGTTATCCTAGGTTTCTTGGAGATTTGAGAGGTTGAACCATGTGTGGAGGACATGGTGTTTGTGTGATGGGAGGTTGAAGGTGAAGTGCAAGATAAGCTTGCAAGGGTGAGGCCTTAAATAGGCAAGTTGGGTGAAATTTGAATTAAAGTTGATCCTATGGTGTAGGAAGGGAATCCTATGGTGTGTTAGGTTTGCAAAGATTTGCAGGTTTGAGGTTAGGGGTGTAGGGTTTTTGGTAGGAACAGTAAAAATTCGTCAAACAGGGATACGGTTCCTTTAAATGACTCACGGTACCGTTAAATTTAACGGTACCGTCCATTTTTAATGGTACCGTGCCATTGTTTGCAAGAAGATTTCTGTGCAGGTTAGTTCTGGGCAGCTAGTGGGATGTTTTCTAGGGGAACTAATTCCTGGAAATGATAGTGCCTCAACTCACTAGGTACTTGTTTTCCTAAAGTGTCCCATTTAAGCTACAACTAGCACATAAAGGCTATCATGTAGTTTCCTAAGATAATGATAAGCATGCAATAAGAAGGGACAAAATAAGCTATCATCCAAATATCACATAGATTGATTAGGCAAGGAGATAGTTAAGCATGAAATAAATCAATTAGCATTCATTCAAAGATAAATCCTAATAAGAAACATAGATTTCTTCAACCCTTATGACTTGAGCATTCCCCCATTCTTGGCATACTCTTGTCTTGAGCATGAGTCTCATTTTCATGATTTGGATCATCAAAGGGTGCATAATGGGTGGAGGATTCGGAAATGAGGATTGATGAGACATGTGACTCGTTTATGGGTTGCATGATGGGTTTGGCAAGGGAGTATTGAGGACCGTTGAGGTAAGGGTGTAGGTTCATGAGATGGTGATAGAGACGGGTTAGGAACATCCCATAGGGTATCAATTTATTCTTGTTACCCTTGAGATGGGCAATTCGCTTAGCAAAGAAGTAAGCGAGGTTGTATGGTTGTTGGGTTAGGAGATAGTAAATCATATGAGCACAACACGCCGGGAGTTGCTCACAATTTCCTGTGAGACTGAGAACATTTTCTCGCAGGATGACTGCCCAAGAAAGTAGTTCATGACGAACCTCTTCCAAACGAATTTTTGTTGGATTAGGGTAAGAGGGGGTACTTATAAGTGCGGATGATTTTGGTTAGTTCGGATGGAGAGGGTATGTACGAACAGTACGGACTATTCTCCTCACGATAGTGAAAGAGAGACTCAAGACACCAATCTTTAGTATAGGCACATTGCCCATGATTGGGTATTCGAAGGATCTGAGCAAATTGCTCAAGAGTTAGGACGAATTTGAAGTTTTAGACCCAAAACCAAAGTGACAAGGATTGATCCTCGTTACGTACGAGTTCAACTTGTCGAAAGAACTCCAACACAAAACGAGGACAAATGTTCTCGTTAATGTGGAGTAGACAATCGAATCCTATAGCTCTAAAGGAAGTGTTGATGTCCCGATGGTAAATTAGGGATGAATCAACGACACGGCCTTCATGAAACCGACGGGTTTCAAGATTGACATAGGCACGAATGTGGTTACCGGGAGTTGTGGGTTCTTGTGAAATTTCGGGTGTGTAGGTATCGGTTAGGAGATGATCAAAATCATATTCATGAGACATTTTTGTTTCCTAAAAAAAAATTTAAGGAAAAATTAGAGTGAAGAATAGTTGCATTATGCACATGCCTAGTGTGTACCTAAATGCAAACTATGTGGAGGTGCGGTAATCTCGACAAAACAAAAAAAATAATGAGATGACCCTAACACTCCTAATTTTACTTTTGCTCAAACAAATATGTCGAAAAAATACATATTGATTATGTAATTCGATCAATATTCGTGAGATCATGTATGCATGAAAAGATGTTTTTAGTTTGCATCAACAATACATGAAAAGAACAATTTCATGGTTCTAGTTTCGTGAGATTTTGAAAATGATGGAATTGGGGTGTTTTGGTAACCTCAATGTTTTTGGTACCAAAGATTTTGAAATGTTTTGGTGTTGATGACTTCGAATTGAAAATTTCCTAGAAAGAATTGAAAAACCCCAATTCAATTTTCATCAATGCATAAACCCTAGACCCAAAATTAAAAAAAAAATTGGAGTAAGGTGACTTACAATTTTTGTTGAAAAAGGGTGAGAATGATTTAGGATCTTGAAACTCAATGTCTTGAATATGATCTTGAAGGGATGTAATTAAGTGTTGGGTGTGAGGTAAAGTTATGACAGCAGTTGCTGAGGTTATGAGGGTTTGGAATGAGTAGTGTGGAAAAAGGGGAACTGAAATACGGAATGTTCCAGATGCACGGTTCCACGGTACCGTTAACTTTAACGGTGCCGTGCCACATTTAGTGGAGCCGTGATCTGCTGGGACTGTTTTCTGTCCCATTTTGATTTTTGACGAACAAGTCTCGCTGTTTTAGTGAGACCTATTGTCACGAGGAAAGAATTTGTACCCAACAAATTCTTTTGACTAGGGAGACCTAAACTAAACTACACGAGACTCACGAGATGACTTCAAGAGTCATGAGACTTATGGAATATGTTCCATCATTCCTAGACCTAGACGGAGATAATTAAAGGATTCTCGTTTGAGAGGTTTGGTTAGGATGTCTGCGATGTTGTCCTGAGAAGGAACTTTCTCAATGGAAATGTTTCCTTTCTGAACATTATCGCGAAGGAAGTGGTGGCGGATTTCGATGTGTTTGGTACGGGAGTATTGAACGGGGTTTTTGCTCAAGTCAATAGCACCTTTATTAACGCACATAATGGGAACGTCATCCAGATGGATGTCATAGTCTATAAGAGCTTGTTTCATCCATAGTGCTTGTTGACATGCCTTTCCGGCGCTTACGTACTCGGCTTCGGTCGTGGAGATAGCAAGAGCCGTTTGTTTCTTGGAGAACCAAGAAGTTATACAAAAACCCATGAAGGTACAAACGTCACTCGTACTCTTTCGATCCACATAATCTCCCGCATGATCAGAGTCGACATAGACAACAGTTTCTACACCGGTCCCCTTGGGATAAAATAATCCCAAGTGTATAGTGCCTTTAATGTATCGGAAGATACGCTTAACCGCTTCAAGGTGAGAGGTTTTGGGATCCTCTTGGAAGCGAGCACAAAGGCAGACACTAAACATGATGTCGGGCCTACTTGCCGTGAGGTATAGTAAACTTCCTATCATACCTCTATACTTAGTGCTATCCACGGACTCACCTTCTTCATCTTTCGTGAGTTTTATTTCCGTGGACATGGGAGTTTTCATGGGCTTAGACTCTTCTAAACTAAACTTCTTAAGCATCTCTTTACTATACTTAGCTTGATTAAAGAAGATGCCATCTTCCATTTGTTTAATTTGTAAACCAAGGAAGAAATTTAATTCACCCATCATGCTCATCTCAAACTCGTCGTGCATGATTTTTGAGAAATCATCGCACATCTCTTGACAAGTTGATCCGAATATAATGTCGTCGACATATATTTGAACAATGATGAGATGTGAATTTCTTTTCTTTGTGAAGAGTGTGTTATCAACCTTTCCCATGGTATATTCATGTTCAATCAAGAAGGCTTTTAGTCTATCATACCAAGCTTTAGGAGCTTGTTTAAGACCATAGAGTGCTTTCTTGAGTTTATAAACATGATTCGGACATTCGAAATCAACGAATCCCGGAGGTTGTGCAACATACACCTCCTCGTTGATATAACCATTAAGGAACGCACTCTTCACGTCCATTTGGTATAGCTTAAAGTCTAAGGCACATGCATAGGCAAGGAGTATTCTAATTGATTCTAATCTAGCTACGGGTGCATAGGTTTCATCATAATCTATTCCCTCTTGTTGGTTGTAGCCTTGTGCTACCAACCTTGCCTTATTCCTAACTACGACGCCATTTTCGTCGAGTTTGTTTCTAAACACCCATTTAGTTCCTATGATAGTTTGATTTCTAGGAAGAGGTACTAAATCCCAAACTTGGTTTGCGGTGAATTGATTTAGTTCCTCCTGCATGGCAACTATCCAACTTTCATCCTTAATTGCTTCACCTACATTCTTAGGTTCTACGGTTGATATGAAACAAAAGAAGTTACTTTTGTTTTGTGCTTGTGACCTAAGGGTTCTTTGGTTTAGGTTACCTATGACATTTTCAATAGGATGGTTTTTGGATTCCTTAATGTTGACAATTTCGTCAACTTCAACTATTTCATCCTCAATGTCATCTTCTAGGGTTTTCTTGCCATTAACCTATAGGATCGAGTACTTCGAGCTTGATTGAGCTTGGTTAAACGAGAACCTCTGGGTGGTATACAAGTGTTTATGCGGAAACTAAACAACAAGTATAATAAAGAAGAAAAGACAATGATCCTCTATGGATCAGACTATGAACTAAGAATTATGTTATTGAATATTGTAATCGACAAAGGTCCCTTAAACTCATGGACGGGATGTTTCTTTTATAATCATAAGAAACCCTAACCCTAACCCGTCTTACAAGAAAACGTGTGAAGAGATAAACGAGATCTCTTCTAAAAATAAATCTAACAAACTGTCTAAACATACGGATAACAAACAATAACTATCCGCAGCAATAACCACTATCGGCAGAAACAAAACAATACTATCGGCAGGAACCAACCGCAGCAGCAATGAACAACTATCGGCAGGAACCAGCTTCACTATCGGCAGCAATGAGAAATTCCTTATTTCTCAGAGATCCCAACAATCCTCCCAGCATTCTCTATCAGAGATCCCAACAATCCTCCCCTAATCTTGAGGTTGACTAGGTTAACCTGCAAGATTCCAAGGTAATAGAGCTTTAACTTCTCAGGCTTGAGGATTGCGACTTAGCAGCAGCAATAAGTAGTAACCAGCAGCAACAATTATAACCAACAAGAGTCCAATATCTATAGCATGCAGCAGCAACTTCGATAGTGCAGCAGCAATAGGAAATCTTCTTCAAAATATGTAAACTGGTCACCATAACATGCACTTGAGCTTGACTGCTACTAATGACAATATGTACATCAAATCACTTAAGTTTCATACTATTCTCATCACATCCAGGTGTGTTAACTCCTGTGAGAGGTGAATCATTGAAAATTAATGGATTTGATGACTCTTTACCAATAGCCATCACTACTGGAGTAGCCAATGTTTAGGTTTGTTAGACCATGGTACATTGATAACCATCTGATTTAGTAGCAAATCAGCAACTATAAACGGATTTGACTTGTCTTTACCTGTAGTCGTTTACTCAGGACTAGTCAATTCTTGGGTTACAACAAACCTTGGTGAATTGAATACCAAATATGGATACCAATTGTCTTTACCACAAACCATACTTTTGTGGACTAGCCAATTCTTTGGATTCCATAATGGATTACATCCATGGTGAATTGAGAACCATTTTCAACTCTCAGAACCAAATCATGGGTGAGTTGAAGTACCCTATAGCTTTGAGCAAGCTATTACAGCTATCAACGGATTTGATAATCACACCAGAGCCGTACCCTCATGGTGAGCCAACTCTTTCTTGTCTGCAAGACATGGTGAGTTGAATACCATTTATGGTGAAGGTGTAAACACCATCACTGTACCTGCAAGGTGTTGCTTAAAACCAACTTATTAGCACACAAAATATATAAGATTTTTTTATTTTTTTTTTTTTTTTTTTTTTTTTTTTTTTTAACTAAGAACAAAAGAAATCAGAAACAAATCAAAAGAAAAGAAATAAAATAAGAAAAGAAAACAAAAGAAAGATAGAAAGATATACAACAACAACAAGAAGCCTCCCCTTAAGATGATGACCCTTTAGCTGCAAGTTGATCTTTGATGAATTTGACCAACTGTTCAGCTGTGGTTAAATCATTTCCAATTGTATGCTTGGGAACTCTGACCTTCTGTGTCAGCATTCTCTTCAAAAGTCCCTCAGATAATGGATAAGTGACATCTACAAACATAGTCAGGAACTTGCCAGAGATGAGCTCCACAACATGAACATTGGAAGAAGGATATAACCTCCAAGAAAATACTCTCCAGGTTGATTGATTTCCCCACACCAATTTAGCCTTGTCTCCATCTAATGAATTCATCAAGACTTGTAAATCTCCCCAAAGCAGTAGACCAATCCCAGTAGGAGTATGAGATTGATAGTAATTATCCACTATCTTATAAAGATTCTCCAAATCTTTTCTTTCAACCTTATTCAATATCTCCCTCAGAAAGGTAAAGAATTTGACTGTCCCATCAAGAGAAAACCAAACATTGACTTCACCTTCAGAAGTAGACCTAATCTCCCAGTGAGCAATATGACCCCAAGAATGAATGGAATCACCCTCTGAATCACTTTCAGAATCAACCCTAATCAAATCTTGATCATCCACTTCAGAAATATCTCTAGAAGAAGGGTGGTGAGAGTGACTCTTCTGCCTTGTCCTTAGACCATATTGCAGGATAGGAACTGAGGAAGATGGTTCAGCAGAAACAGAAACATTAGCAGCAGGAATACCATCAGAAACAAGACCCTCTTGTGGTGCCTCAGATGCATTTATAGTAGGACTTGGTGAAATGAATGTGGCATTCTGAGAACCTTCAGCAGGAATAAAGGAAGATCCACCAGACAATATCTCTCCAGACTTCATTTTCTTTGCAACACCAGATTCTAAAGAGGAAGACTCTCTTTTCTTGCTTTGTGGAATATCTGTCTGAACTGAAGAATTTATCCTTGCATAGGTATCAAGGAACAACTTTTGGATTGCAGCATCAGTCCAACCTTTGAAGTCACTGAGCTTGTAGTTAGCTTCATTCTTCAGATATACCTTCATAAAATTGATATTATCTTTGTTTGTAGGCATCTTAAATCCTGACTTTTGTCTTTCACTGATCCTGTGCATCAATTCATTCCAAGTGGATGCTCTATGAGTCTTCAAGATAAAGGCCTTGAGCTGATCTGACCTTTCATCTGAATCCAACTCTGAATCTTGAAGAATCATAAACCCATGAGCTCTAATAATCATGTCAGTAGCCAACAAGTATTCAACTTGCTCACTGAACTCTTCTAAAGTAGGATCTTCTGAGCTTGTGTTATTCATAATTCCTGCTATATTCCTCTCATCTACAGACAATTTCCTTGCAAGCTCCTCATCTTGAGCAACCTGAGCTAGTCTAGCTTCTTCAGCAGCAATTTCCTGTGCATGCACCTTTTCAGCTATCTCTTCATCATTTTGAGTTGCTTCAGGAGGAATGGTGTCACTATCAGTAGCAATGGATGGACAACCAGTAGTATTACCAGGAACCTTAGATTCAGAAGAGACACTACCAACTTCAGCAGGAACACCAGAGACATCAGTAGCAATGGTCCTTGTTCCAGTGAAGGCCTGAGGTTGAGTAGTGATAGTGTGCTCAGAAGAGGTAGGCACTTCAGTATGTGCACTATCAAGAGAAACAGATGCTAGCACATTAAGTCCATCAAATGACATATCATCCTGATCTTCCTCAGACTCAGAAAGTACAATCCTTCTTTTCTTCTGCAGATGTTGAGTCTCTAAAGAGCTGATCCTTTCATTTAGCTTTTGAATAATCTCACCAAAAGTATCTTTAGTGTCCTTGAGCTCCTTTTCCAAATTTTCCACCTTCTCACTAAAAACCCTTTTTGTCTCTTTAAGTTCTGACTCCAATGCCTCAATTTTCTTCACAGACCTGTCAAGTAACTGGGACATGGAGGTGAGATCAGCAGCATCCTCAGCTCCACCAGCAGGAATACCTGAGGTGTTAGGAGCTTCATTGGATCTAGGTGGAGATACATGAAATTCTCCTCCTACATGGGTGTCTTCACTGAAAGTCTGCCTAGAAGGACTAGGAGTTGAAAGCCTTGAAGAAGAAGGTAAGTCCACAGAAGGTGTTGGCTGGACAACAGGTGTTTCAACTGTGATGGTCTGGTCATTGGGCTCATCAGGGTCATTAGTCTCAGGTGTAGGTGTGACTGGTCTAGGTGATGGTGGTAATGGGTCATCAGCAGCAACAGATGCAGATGCATCAGCAGCAACTGAAGTCCCTTCACCAGCAGCAATGGATGCACTAGCATCAGCTGCATTGGGTGATGGTGGGACACTGACATTGTCAGCAGGAACTGGGTGGTCAGCAGGATTGACATTGTGTAACATGGCAGGTAATAAAGGCAAATGTTGTCCTGCAAAATTCATCTTCATCAAAGCAAACATTTTGGGAGTCAATCGATTCACTATCTTAGGGGATGTGTTAATGGTCTGAACACCTAAGATAATTTGAAGAAATCTAGGGTACATTAAAAATCTATTTTTACCATGAGTGATATTTTCAATCATCCCCTCAAAAATATATTTTGCCCAATTATAGATCCTACCCTGTGACAAACAAACAAGACCAGACGCAATGGGACTAGGACATTGGTCCCAACCACCAGTCTTTATACTCATACACTGGAGTATCGTATGAACAAGAAATCTCCATTGAGGAGACAGCTTATTTTTCAAGAATGTACAACTACCAGTGACAGGATAACCTATAGCAGCCATACCATCTGATGATGTACCCTCCGAGCGGATCGAAGGACTCCCCTTCGAACCTGTACGAAGCCTTCTCTTCGAAGGCCCAGGTCAATCTTCACCCAAGGCACTCATAGTGTCTAACCTCTGTCGAGGTTCAGAACCTGGCCTCCGTCGCTGTTCGGAACCTGGTCTCTGTCAACGTCCGGAGCCTGGCCTCCGTCACTGTTCGGAGTCTGGCCTCCGTCAACGTTCGAAGCCTGGCCTCCGTCAACATTCGGAGCCTGGCCTCCGTCAACGTTCGGAGTCTGGCCTCTGCCACCGTTCGGAGCCTGGCCTCCTGTAACCGTTTGGAGCCTGACCTCCATCAATGATCAGAGCCTGGCCTCCGTTACCGCTTGGAGCCTTACCTCCGACAAGAACCAAGAACGAAGAACCATCCTGACCTGGTCAAACCCACGTTCCCTCTTCCCTTGGCTTTCCCGCCAAAATAGAGATCGTGGGCTACAAAGCCCTAGCGGTTACCACAAATCATGGGACGCCCCCATGATCTCTGAAATAAGTGCAACCGCCCACTAAGGCCTATTTCTCCCTTATAAATAGCTTAGTCGGGCAAGAACAAAGTAAGTAAATTCGAGTTAATCCACAAGTTAACTTCATTCTCTAAATTTACGACCTACATTACCATTACACATACTTACTCGCACGCCGGAGGTGGTTCGCAGGGTCCAACCCCTGCGCAATCACTTAACGTAGTGTCTTTGTATTTCTTATTCTCAGGTTAAGAACAAGCTTGGCGCAATCTCAACACCCCATTATTCCTTTGATCACCATCGAAGGCTTGGTTGACGAATATTTGTTCAATCAGTGGCGCCATCCGTGGGACCGCTACAATTGGTCTCGTTAATTCCGAGCTTTTAACCTACCAACCAATTTCACTATTATTCCGGCATGGACCAAGGAAGAGAAGATACTCCCCCACCGGGTTTCTCTACCTTAACACCAATACCAACCGACGACCCTAACAACCTTCCCCCAATAACCGCTTCCACGTTCACAACATGTTCTCACCCAGAAGTAGCACCCAACCATCATGCTTCGAGATCAGCCAATTCGGAACCTGTTATTAGCCCAGCCTTTGTCGAAGGCAATCACAAAGCGTTGGAATCCCTCTTAAGGGCTCGCAAAAGGCATGTTCGGGATGCTGAGATACGAAGGGGGTTGGAATACTTAAGTGACGAATTTGTGATGAAAGGGATAGTATGTGGCGTAAGGTGTGGAAGTTCCATATTCATTAGCCGCATTTATTGCGCAAGTTTGTTTAAGCACTTATCCTTTACTCGTACGAATTTGTGACGAAAGGAATAGAGTGTAGCATGTTTTTTGAGTCGTAAGAAATATATACTCGTACGTATATATCACTTTCGACTGGGGGGTTGATGATGTACCCTCCGAGCGGGTCGAAGGACTCCCCTTCGAACCTGTACGAAGCCTTCTCTTCGAAGGCCCAGGTCAATCTTCACCCAAGGCACTCATAGTGTCTAACCTCTGTCGAGGTTCAGAACCTGGCCTCCGTCACGGTTCAGAACCTGGCCTCCATCGCTGTTCGGAACCTGGTCTCTGTCAACGTCCGGAGCCTGGCCTCCGTCACTGTTCGGAGTCTGGCCTCCGTCAATGTTCGAAGCCTGGCCTCCGTCAACATTCGGAGCCTGGCCTCCGTCAATGTTCGGAGCCCTACCTTCGACTTTTCGGAGCATGTCTTCGTCAACGTTCGGAGTCTGGCCTCTGCCACCGTTCGGAGCCTGGCCTCCTGTAACCGTTTGGAGCCTGACCTCCGTCAATGATCAGAGCCTGGCCTCCGTTACCGCTTGGAGCCTTACCTCCGACAAGAACCAAGAACGAAGAACCATCCTGACCTGGTCAAACCCACGTTCCCTCTTCCCTTGGCTTTCCCGCCAAAATAGAGATCGTGGGCTACAAAGCCCTAGCGGTTAGTCGGTTACCACAAATCATGGGACGCCCCCATGATCTCCGAAATAAGTGCAACCGCCCACTAAGGCCTATTTCTCCCCTATAAATAGCTTAGTCGGGCAAGAACAAAGTAAGTAAATTCGAGTTAATCCACAAGTTAACTTCATTCTCTAAATTTACGACCTACATTACCATTACACATACTTACTTGCACGCCGGAGGTGGTTCGCAAGGTCCAACCCCTGCGCAATCACTTAACATAGTGTCTTTGTATTTCTTATTCTCAGGTTAAGAACAAGCTTGGCGCAATCTCAACACCCCATAATTCCTTTGATCACCATCGAAGGCTTGGTTGACGAATATTTGTTCAATCACCATCATTGATATCTTGCCTTGAAAGATCATATTCCCCATGCTCCTCAGGATATTGAATCTGTACCCGAATCAGCTCCTCTGTGATAATCACTTATTGCTTATCAATGGTAGCAACAATCTCATCCTCCCGTCCCACAATGTGTTTAACCTTAGCTGTTGCCCAAAACTACTTAATCAGCGAATCATACACCGTAACTGGACAATAAGTGAGTGCATAGCGAATAGATGACCCACGAAGAAACGCTAACACCTCATCATAACCAACACTTTTTGAAGATGACTCTAAGTATGCAACCTTGTCATGATCATCCTTGTAGCGAAGTGTTGACATTGTGTTGAATGAATGATCTAGGGTTTGAAATGAGAAAATTAGGGTTTGATAGGATTTTTGAGAAATTGAGATGAGAGAAGTGCAATTTTAGGTTGGGTTTCCAAATATATCACTTTAAATTGCTGCAATTCTGCGCACGTAACATTGACCAATCGACTTAAGGAGGTTTGACCAATCGGCAGCAACACTTGGTCAATCGGCAGCAATAAGAGGTTTGACCAATCGGCAGCAATGAGGTGGTTTGACCAAAGTCAACCTTCCGAACTTAGTCATTAAGAATAACTCACCCGAATTAAATCTCAATACCAACCACCAATAAATTTGCACTAATCTCCATATCATTATATAACCCTCAAATCACATAACTTTATTATCACAAACCAAACCAAAAATCTTCAAAATCATAAGTTCATCTAAAAATCCAATAATTGAAATCTCATCAGATTCTTCCTCCTCCAGTGACTCAGGGTGGAAAAACTACTTTCCCAAAACAGCATCATCCTCTCAAAACAAAGGTAAGGCCAAGGTTGAGGAGGATTCATATTCATCTGATCCTCTTCCATCTACTCCTTCGTCATTTGAGTACTCAAGCTCTGATGATGAAGACTCATCAGAGTTGAAGTCCTTAACATATTATCAGGGTGAATGGGAGACATATCCTCCCAATTTTCCCATTACGGATGAGCTTAGAGAAGAGATGAAGAGGACTGTGGCTCTGCTTACTGAAGAGATGGAAAGGACAACTGCAACCTTCTATAAAGTACCGATACCAAAAGGTAATGCAGATCTTCGAGAAGACTCCAGCCGTGATAAGCCTAACCCTCGAAGTCGAAACAATCGACAACGTGAAAGCCAAGATCCAAGACAAAGAAAGAATCCCATCAGACCAACTCCTAAGCCAAGCCAGCCAACTCCACAATCAAGCCACTCTACTCCACAGCCAAGTCAACCAACTGCAAGGTCACGCCCTAGAACACATCAGAGGCGAAAGACCTCAAGCTCTTCAACTCCAGCCCCTGAACCAAGACCGCCACTCCCAGTGGTGTTGGCACTTCCAGTCCCCCATGTGTATGAGGAAATCAGTCGTCAGAGAGGTAGGAGGTTCATGCCTGATTATATGGGTAAGGGAAAAGGGAAGATGGAATAGGTGGTAGGGTTGAGGGTTGTTTGAAGGTTGGTATGATGTTAAAATGATGTTGATAAGTAGCTTTTGTAACTTGTAACTGAATGTACTTTTCTTTTCTCATGATGAATGAAAATTACTGTCTTTAGTTTAAATTCCAAGCATTGAGATATGGAGAGCTGCAAAACAAAGTTAGCTAACAAAAGACACTAAAGACCTGCAAAACAAAATTAGAGAAACACAAAACATAAAAATAAATGAAAAACAAGACAAAATAACAAGCATTAGCCTCCCCTTAGGCTAATGCCTCCCCTCAAAACCAGCAAACAAGATTACAACAACATGATTAGTCAAACTTGACAATTACCAAGGATACCATGGAGAATAAGCCATCCCCCCTCCAAAGATTTGATTATAATAGGCAGGCCTGAAATCCCTCTGAAAATATGAAGAGGTACCAGCAGGAATGGTTCCCTGAATATCAGCAGGAACAGAGGAACCAGTAGGAACAGGTCTATCAGCAGGAAAGGGACTCCTATAAAAGTTCATTCCTGCTGCTTGTGGAACATATGGTGGTATTTGTTTAACATTTTTCCACAATGATCTGCTCTGTTGTTGCCCACCATTCATTCTTTTCTCATGATAATCACAATCTTTAATGAGATGATATTGACTACCACACACAAAACATGTCTTCTTCCTAACAGCCTTGTTCTTACTATAACTTTTATTAACATAGACAACATTATCACTAGTGGAACTAGAGACACATTTGTTTTTAACAGAATTAATTGAGATGCTGTCTGAAAAGGCTGATTTAGAAGCAGTTTTATCATTAGTTGTACTTGAGGACTCATGATATTTGGGTGTGGATGACTCTTCACTTGACTCACATGAGACAAAGTCTTTAGACTCTGCTTCTGAGGACTTGTTACTTGAGGAACAAGAGACACAATCATTAGGTTCAGGTAAGTCTCTGGTCTTTTTACCATAAACCATTTGTGACTCATCTGAGTCAATGTCAGAGAGAGAGTGGACAGGGGTAGGCATAAAAACTCCTCTGATAGGTGGAGGAACAACATTCATTTCTCCTTCTTTCACATACTTAACAGGTTTTTGATAGTCTACAGGTTCCGGGTTAAAAACACTATACTCATTAGGGTCATAAAATTGATTTGGCCCTATCAGGTTACCATACCCTAAACCTCTTTTAGTTTTTGTAGACATAGAACTATCGACTAACTTGTTTAGGTTTTTAGATGAATCTTTCCATTTATTAAACCTAGCCAAGGTATTGTCTAGCTTAGTCTGCACATCCTGGTTTTCTAACACCATCTTAGCTTTTTGAGACTCAGAATATTTAAGCTCATTAGTGGTGTTTTTCAAGTCCCTCTCTAAAACCCTTATCTTTTCCTCATAAGCTAACTGATTCTTTTGAAACCAAACCTTTTGTTTTTCTAAGGTTTTAACTGCATTATCATAAGCTTGAACCTTAATAAAGTATTCATTATACTTAGATTTCATGTCATCATATTCTTTATTAAGAGTTGAGTACAATTCTTGACAAGCAGGATTACATCTTTGTACCTGTGATGGAAATCCCATTAGAGCATATTCTTCCAGATTTTCTTTTGCTTGATAGGATTCATCTTTTTCAGTCAGCTTTTCCATAGACTTATTATGAAACAAACTCCTAATCTTCCTTGCGCACATTTCAAATCTATCACCTGATAGCGACATTGTGAAAAGATTCAAGAGAGACGATTCAACAATGTTTCCTTCTTTATCAGAGATCCTCACCAGGCTTTGATACCACTTGTAGGATCGAGTACTTCGAGCTTGATTGAGCTTGGTTAAACGAGAACCTCTGTATGGTATACAAGTGTTTATGCGGAAACTAAACAACAAGTATAATAAAGAAGAAAAGACAATGATCCTCTATGGATCAGACTATGAACTAAGAATTATGTTATTGAATATTGTAATCGACAAAGGTCCCTTAAACTCATGGACGGGATGTTTCTTTTATAATCATAAGAAACCCTAACCCTAACCCGTCTTACAAGAAAACGTGTGAAGAGATAAACGAGATCTCTTCTAAAAATAAATCTAACAAACTGTCTAAACATACGGATAACAAACAATAACTATCCGCAGCAATAACCACTATCGGCAGAAACAAAACAATACTATCGGCAGGAACCAACCGCAGCAGCAATGAACAACTATCGGCAGGAACCAGCTTCACTATCGGCAGCAATGAGAAATTCCTTATTTCTCAGAGATCCCAACAATCCTCCCAGCATTCTCTATCATAGATCCCAACATAACCTTAATGGCTTCATCCTCATCTAAGTCATCATCAACCAATGGTGATGTCTTAGATTGTGGAGGACTTTCATCGAATGTCACGTTGAGTGATTCTTCGACTTTCGAGGTTTCTCTATTTAGGACAACGTAGGCTTTACTATTTTGGGAGTAACCTAGGAATACACCTTCGTAAGACTTTGGGTCAAACTTGGTGAGGTAATCTTTAGTGTTTAGTATGAAGCATTTGCTTCCAAACACTCTAAAGTAATCAAGAGAAGGTTTTCTTCCTTTCATGATTTCATATGGGGTTTTTCCTAGGATAGGTCTAATTAGAATCCTATTTAGAATGTAAGTTGAGGTGTCCACCGCATTACACCAAAACTTTTGCGGAATTGATTGTTCATTCAACATCGTTCTACTCATTTCTTGTAGAGTACGATTTTTTCCGCTCAACTACCCCATTTGATTGAGGAGTGCGTGGAGCCGAGAAATTGTGAGTAATACCATTAGCATCACAATATACTCCAAATTGCACTTCATTATCAAATTCCCGACCATGATCCGTCCTAATAGAAACTATTGTACATCCTAGTTGATTTTGGACTTTCTTACTAAAGATTTCAAATTCCTCAAAGGCTTGAGTCTTATTCTTAAGAAATCTAGTCCAAGTATACCTAGAGTAGTCATCAACTATTACTAAGGTGTAGAGATTTCCTCCGTAGCTCCGTACGGCGGATGGACCGAATAAGTCCATGTGAAGTAGTTCTAGGCATCTAGAGGTCGAGACCATATTCTTAGCTTTGTGACTAGAATGAGCTTGTTTTCCAACTTTACAAGCGTTACAAAAGTGTGATTCGAACTTAATCTTAGGTAGGTTTCTAACTAGTTCCTTAGATGCCAATGATTGTATAAGACGCATATTGGCATGACCTAGTCTCCTATGCCACAGAGTGGTATGATCATCTATAGTTGCTAGACAAATCTTATCTTCAGGCTTATTTCCTATCTTCATGACAAATAAGCCGTTTTTCCTAACTCCTTTGCCTATGGTTTTCCCATTCTTAATGATCTCACTACCCTCTTCAGAGAATATGACTCTACACTTATTATCTACCATTTTACTAATGCTAAGTAAGTTAAAACCTAAGTTATCTACGTGCTCAACATTTCTAATAATGAGAGAGTCTTGAGTAATCATACCTTTGCCTATAATGTTGCCCTTAAGTTTGCTACCGAAAGTGACATTACCTCCGTTGTATGCCTTGTATGATGAGAATAAACTTCGGTTGCCCGTCATGTGGTTAGTGCATCCACTATCCTTGACCCATTCGTCAGGCTCCAAGTCAATTCCCAAGCATATCTCACTAGAAGCATGAGCCATTAGACATGTTTCATCCTTGGGCTTCTTTTCTTCATCATCACCGCTATCGCTCCAGGAGCCTCCTATGAGAGCTCGTTGGTTGTTGACTTTCGGTGGCTTGGGACACTCTCCTATGAGGTGATTAGGATCTCCGCATCTAAAGCATTTCCTATCACTTGTCCCTTTCTTTTCAGCATGGTTCTTTTGTGATGTCTTCTTCTCATCACGAGGTTGCCTAACGAACCTACCTCTTCTCCTAAAGAACTTTTTAAAGTCCCTAACCGCTAATGCATATTCATCATCTTCACTATCGGAACTCGAACATTCCTCATCACTAGACTCCTTCTTGGCTTTCAATGCTAGAGATCTAACTCTCTCGCTTTTGCCTTTGACTATATCGGAGTCTTTCTTAATTATCATCTCGTGAACTTTCAAGTTTCCTATAAGTTCATCGAGTGACAACATCGCCAAGTCCTTTGACTCTTCAATGGCGGTAACCTTTGCTCTCCATTTAGGATGTAGAGCCCTAAGGAACTTCCTAACATAATTCTTGCTAGAGTAACCTTCATCAATAGCTTTAAGAATAGTAATAATAGTATTGAATCTAGCAAAAACATTATCTATAGATTCATCTTCCGTAATGGAAAATTGTTCATATTGTTGAACAAGAAGATCTAGCTTGTTCTCTTTGACTTGGTTATTACCTTGGTGAGTGACTAACAAAGTTTTCCAAATATCTTTTGCCGTATTACACATGAAAATTCTTTCAAATTCCTTTTTAGGCAAAGCATTATAAATCATCATTTTAGCCTCATTATTTTTGGTTAATTTCCTTTTAAGTTCATCACTTTGTTTATCCTAAGAAACTATTTCATCCTTTTTAGTTTCCGGATTCATTTGAATAGGTTGAAAGTCACCCTCAGTAATAACATGCCAAAGATCAATGTCTTTTGATTTCACATACGTTTCGAATCTTGTTTTCCAATAAATAAAACAATCGGTTTCGAAAAGTGGTGGTCTTTGCATAGATTGCCCTTCTAGATATTTGTCGGAATCCCTTGATCGATTCAAGTTTTAAAATACAATATACTTTAAAATCTTGACTGACGTGGCTTCTGATACCAATTGTAGGAAACTAGAAGGGGGGTTGAATAGTTTACCGGTTTAAAATTCTTTTAAAAATCTTGTTTTAAAAGTTGGTTATTGGAAACTTTGATTTGAACTCTATATGTAATCAATCAACACCAATATGAACTACACACTAAACTAACAAATATAAAATAATGAAAGTAAAGAGTAGAGTTGGAAAGATCAAACCGAGACAAAGGATTTATAGTGGTTCGGCTACGAAGCTCTTCTTCGCCCTACTCCACTCCCCGAGTACCACACTCGAGAGTTTCAAGCACTATGTCAACAACCTCCCTTCAGGCGGAGAAAACCGTACACGTCGCTTATCCTATTACCGACACTAAGCTAGATGTCGAGTGCTAATATTAGCTAGCACCAATCTACCAAGGTCCACGTGACCAATCACACAAGCCCTAATGGCTACAAGAGATCACCACGATCTCAACACGATCACTAAGATCAACTCTCACTTCACTCTACTCAATCTAACTACTCTAGATCCTTTGACTACTCACACACAAGCCCAATGGCTTCAAGAGATCTTCACTATCTCTTAAGATCACAATGATCTTCACTCACACTCTCACAAAAGAAAGATAATCTTGATGTATGCTAAGATACAACAAGGATGTAACAAGTGTTACAAAACCTACCCACTACAACTCTTGTCTTCTTGAAGATCTTGAGTTCTTCTCTTGCTAATGAAGAGGGATGACAACACCTTGTATCTACTTGGATACTTGTGTTCTTCTCTTGCTAATGAAGAGGGATGACAACACCTTGTATCTACTTGGATACTTGTGTTCTTCTCTTGCTAATGAAGAGGAATGAAGAGGATCACTTGAAGGATGATTGGATCACTCTTGAACAAAAGAAAAACTAACCTAAATGATCTAAGAAAGAAAGTGTGAAGAGAGTATTCAACTCAGAAAGTTTTGTGTGTGAAAGGATGCCTAAAAACTGTGAAAGGGGTGGGTATTTATAGGCAAATAAAATCTGAACGTTACAGAAAATTTTGTACGGACGGCTCCGTTAAATACCCCACGGATCCGTTAAATTTAACGGTACCGTGGAGCCGTGGTAGACTAGGACGCTCCAAATTTTGTCTTTTCTGGTGAAAACTTATTTGGGGAAGGTTGGAGCTGATTTTGGGGGGAAAAAATAGCTGTTGTGATTTTCAAACTAATTTTTCCATTAAAACATTTCTTAATATTTCAAAAATAATTTGTCATGTGTATTTTTGAAAAAATGTTTTGTCCCATTTAAAATGTGAATTTTCAAAACATAAATTCACTTCTTTGATCACTAGTTCAAGTTGTGACTTTGTTCAAGAGTGATTTGCGTAGAAACGGGATCTTCCGATTAAAGACTTGTTTACGTTAATTTTAACGTATCGTGATTTCACATTTTGTCATCCTCAAAACGTGAAGTAATCGAAAGATATAAATAACGTTTTTAGAACATTATTTGCATCAACAAAATTGATGTTATTTCCGTTTTCACTCGAAGGGGCAGCCCGGATTTGGCTGGAAAAAGAACCCCCTCGATCCATTGAAACTTGGGAAGATCTCGTACAAAAATTTGTCAATTATTTCTTTCCTCCCTCAAAGACGACTAATCTAAAGAATGAAATTTCTGGATTTCGTCAAAGTTTCGATGAAAACTTCGGAGAGGCATGGGAACGATTCAAAGATCTCCTAAGAAAATGCCCGCATCATGATTTCACGGAGTTACAACAGATCAATACGTTTTATAATGGGTTGAATGGAAACGATCAAGATTCTCTAAACGCTGCCGCCGGTGGCAATATCTTGAATCGTCGACCTAAAAATGTGCTTGAAATTTGTGAGAATAAGTCAAAAGTTCCTATTTCTCGAAACAAAGTGAATGTTCCTATCACTCCTGCTTCTTCATCCGGTAACTCATCAGAGTTAGCCACACCGTTAGCCGCTCTAACGGACGTAATTCATTGCATGATGAAGGAAGTGAAAGAAATTAAGAGTGAAATTCATAAACCGGAACCAATCAAAGCCATAAACAAAGTGTGTGAAACTTGTGGTGGCCCGCATGCGTATTACGATTGTCAAGCAACCGATGCTTCTGTTTACCAAGCTCCCGTAGCTGCAGTAAACTACAATCAAAACCGACCGCATGCTGAAACTCATTACCGAGCACCAAATGCTAATGTACCACCTGGTTTTCCACCCGTGCAAAATCAAAATAATCAAAATCGCTTTGTTCAAAATCAAGGACAAAATTTCAACAATTCTCAGAATTTCAACCAAAACCGTAACAATTTCAACCAGCCTTATCAAGCTCCGAATCAACATGTTTATCAACAACCTCCTCAAGCTCCTTTGACTAATGATTTCATGAAAATTACTGAGTCCAACATGCGTTCAATGCATACTCAAATCAATAATATGAAAGTCGAGTTGAGAAAGGAAATTGATACTACGATGTCTCGTCAAACAAATGAGTTGAAGAATATGATAGGCAGTTTCATGAATATGAACATGAACCAATCTTCTTCATCCTCCGGACGACTTCCGAGCAATACCATTCCTAATCCTAATGCTGAGTTGAAAGCCGTCACCACTCGAAGTGGTAAGACGCATAATGGACCCTCGACTCCTATGCCCCCTCCACCGAGGGAAGTGAATCGAGATACTGAGGTGACAACGGACAAAGTGCATTTCTCAAGCCCACAAAGTACCGCACACGTCCAACCTCCAAATGTCCAAATTCAAGTTCCGGAACCCGATGTTCCGAAGACCAATCCTAAGCCTTCAATTCCATATCCTTCGAGGCTTAATGATCAGAAGCTTAGAGACAAAACGAATCAACAGATGGAGAAATTCTTTAAAATCTTCAATGATTTGCACTTTGACATAAGCTTCGCAGATGCTCTCATTCTTATGCCCAAATTTGCATCTACACTCAAAAGTTTGCTAAGCAACAAGGATAAGTTGTCTGAAATGGCAAAGACCCCACTAAACGAACAGTGCTCAGCGGTTCTCCTCAAAAAGCTTCCCGAAAAGCTCGGAGACCCCGACAAGTTTTTAATCCCATGTGATTTCTTGGGGATGGTTCAGTGCTCAGCCTTGGCCGATCTTGGCGCAAGCATTAACCTTATGCCACTCTCGGTATGGAAGAAATTATCTCTTCCGAAGCTTTCATCTACTTGGATGACACTCGAGCTAGCGGACCGTACTATAAAACGCCCGCTTGGAATAGCCGAGGATGTTGTTGTGAAAGTAGGAAAGTTCCATTTTCCTACTGATTTCGTTGTGGCAGACTTTGATGCGGATCCTCGAGTTCCACTCATACTGGGGAGAGCTTTCTTAAGAACGAGTCGTGCTGTCATTGATGTATATGCCGAAGAATTAACCATTCGAGTTGATAATGAAGCCATCACGTTTAACATTAATCAGGGCTCTAAATCTCTAACCACCAAATGCAACGTTGCTACGGTTAATCAAAAATCTGATTCCGTAATTTCTTCCAAAAGAAGTGATTCGATGCTTTCAAGATTCACGGTTAAGAGTCCTTCACAAAAACGTGCTGAGCTCAAAACAATGGAAATTACCCCTGGTTCAAGCAAATGGTTTGAAAGTTGTGCTACAGAAGTTAAGAGTGTTTTTGACTATGATGAACAAGAATCGGAGATCACATTGGAAGTGGTAAAAATTGCTAGCTCTAAGAGCACACCACTTGTCCCACCTCCGGAATCGGTTTATCGTGTTGAAATTGTTGATTCTGTGGATGAAACTAAAAATCCCACTCCTTATTCTGTACCAGTCATTTTCGACTCTTCGCATCCTTCTCCTCCGCTTGAGGGAAGTGATATCACTATGGAAGAGCTCGAGGTTTTCTTGTTTGATGCTCCAATTTCGCTGGAAATTGTTGAGCCTGATTGTGATCCGGGGGGAGACGCTCATTTGATAAAAAAATGGTATTTGATGAACCGTTATTTTCCCTCCCCCTGAAGGATGTTGTTGTGAAAGATAAGCCGTTAGATCCTCCGGAGCTCAAGCTCGAGGATTTCGTTCCCGAATATGAGAGTTTTATCTTTGATACAACTGAAGAGAGTAGTGGCAATCCCACTTCTCATTCTGATGTTTCTCTCCCAGCTTATGAAGCCTTTTGCTTTGATATCGATCATTCGGAAGAAGTGGGAAGTGACAGTACCACTTCTCATTCTCAGATCTCTCTTCCCGAGTATGATGCATTTCATTTTGATATGAATGGTCTTTATCATGAGGAGTTCTCTGGTGAACTCTCTCATATTATATCTCCTCCGGAATATGATCATTTCTATTTTGATCCTGAGGATGATTCTAGTGTGGGGGGAGGTGTACGTAATCATAAGAATGTGCTTATTGATAAAATCATCCCAACCCTCCCTCCCGTTGAAGACAAATTTTCTTTTGATGATGAAGAGTTCTTCCTGATAATCATCATGATATTTCTCCTCTTCATCACATATGGTGTGATTTCTCTTTCCCTTTTCTCCTATGGGAATGAGGACACTATCTTTGACCCCGGTATCTTCCCTTATAGTTTCTATTATTAAAATACCGTGGGTATCTCATCGGTGTGGAACTTTCTTATGTTCAAATGTTTATCCAAACACATTGAATGAAAGTCCGATGGAGATTGTTTCTTCCACTTGCTTCCCCATGAACCACTTAATTCGGGGTCGAGTCAAGCTAGTGACTCGGTTAACAAAAACATTAGCATTGCATGGGTAAACGCCCATGTTTCTGACTTCTTTCTATTTTCTGACACTAAGTGTGGGGGAATCCCACTGTGCTGTGCTTTTGTGTGTTGTTTGCTCTTGTTTTCAGGTTTCCCTTGGATTGTGATGATTGTCGCGCCTGTTTTCAATCCAGCCGCCCAATATCCTATCCTTTTGCTAACGATTATCTAGGGATATCTTTTTAATCCTGTTTGTGAAAATAGAGATTTCTTTCACACACTTGGCTATTAGTATTACCTTTTTTCGTTCTAAGTGTCGGCATAATAGCCGGTACTTTGAATATTGAGGGCAATATTCAATTCTAAGTGTGGGGGGGGGGAATTCTCTCGAATTTTGTCACATATGTACCTTCTAGTGCCCTAGTACCCCCGTTTTGGCCAAAATTTTAAATTTTTTTTGTTTTTAGATAAGAAATTGCAATAAAAAAAAGAAATGTTTAGTCTTGATTAGGTTAGAACAAAGGGAATCCCGACTCTGCCAGAGTGTTGATCTGGCTGCTTCCTTAACGATTAGACTAAGGTTTTACGATATGTGCAAATGAAAATGCTAAGCGTAGAATAGTTGGTTTTCTTTAGAGCTTATATAAGTAATCTATGGCTTTTCCTCCCAGGAGATAACTAATCTGACTTAATTAGTGCTTATTTTCAAACATTTGAACACACAAAATCATTTTTCTATACGATTCTGAAAAATACTAGTTCAAAGCTTTATTTAAACTTCGGAACAAGCATATGTCATAAAAATGCAAAAGTTAAGTAATAAATGTATGTGCTAAAAAGCTACGGTTCAATATCGGCCCTTGGATTCTTATTTCCAGAAGGCGTTTAGGTCTTGGCTACCCTCTTACACCGGCCCTTGGATCTCTAATTCAGGAATGTGTGAGGTCTTGGTCTAACACCCTTGGATCCTCATTTCAGTAATGTTTAGAGTCTTGGAATTCTCCGTTGTAACGGCCCTTGGATCCTTTATTCCAGAAGGTGTAAGATCTTGGTTCCCGTGAAACTCCGTTAGTTTATGTCGCACAAGTATTTTTAAAAAAAATGATGAAAAAAATGAGAAAATGAAAAGAAATAAAATAAAATGGAATGATATTGCAAAATGTAATAAATTTTGAAGCTTGCTTGTTGTAAATTTTAAATTTATCTTTTAACTAGTATTAGTCAAATTTTATAAAAATGTAGATTTTTGTGATCAAAATTTTGAAAATCAAGCACAGTCACCTAACTTTAAAATATGGGAGTGAAAAGTTAAGTTTCGGCTTACATAGATTATTTGTATAAGTAGTGTTAGCATTTTACAAAAGCATTTGCACATTGAGTTTAAGCTTAGTTGGGAGTATAAAAAAGAGGATTACGATTTTAATTCCCTAGAGACACCCATTTTGTGTGAATCCCGTTCCATGATACCATTTTTGAAAATCAAGCATGTTATATATTTTGTTCTAAGTTTAAATTTCGTGCATTGTATAAAAAATCAAAACGGGGTATGCTTGGTATTCTTTTGATCCTTTCATTACTTTATATGATCGGATTGCTAGGGACTAGCAATAGCTTAGTGTGGGGATTGATGAGTGTGTAAATACTCATCATTTTATACCCATAAAAGACACTAAAATGACCAAAAACACCCAATATATATTGCAGATATCCTTGGTTTGTGTTTTATGTGTTTCAGGTACTGAAGGATTGAAAACGGAACAAAAATGAATATTTTTGGATCGACTCGACAACAATTATACATTTGATCAAGTGAAGACAAAAGTCAAAGACAAAGTCAAAGTCAACCCCAAAAATACCAAAATGGCACAAATGGTCCTCGGAAATAATTTCTATTTTTGGCAGCCTTGGTCCTTGGATTTTCAGAATATTACAACTTTGGTCCCTAAGATTAAACCTAAACCTAATCTAATCCCTAAACTAAACCCAACCAAAAATAAAATAACCCAGCTACCAACCCAGCCCACTCACTAAACTAAACCCAAGCCCAACACATTAAAAAAACAACCCGACCCACCTTTCTTTTCGAGTTAGCTAAAACCAGAGTTTGACCTTTGGTCAAACTCATCTTCAATACTGCTACCCGCCCAAAACCATACCACCATAGCCACCTCATCCCTGATACATCCACCCCCCTCCAAGCTTCCTCAACACACTTCCTAACAAACCAAGAAGCATTAATTGCTTCTTCCCCATCACACGTTACCAGACCAAGTGGTTTTTCACACTGACCATTTTGGCGCCAAAATTAGTTTGAAGGGCTGAGATCACTTCAAGTCTATCCAAGGGTTCATAAATGTTCAGAGAAGCACAAGAGAGATATCCCACCTTAGAATTAGTATAAATAGGTCACAATGTAGCCTTAATTAAAAAGTAGTTTTTTATCTTAAATCGTATTGTAGTTTATAAGTTTTAATATTATCAATTTTAGTTTCCAGTAATCAATTCAAGTCCTTTTTAAGTTATTTGTTCTAATTTAATCCAGTATTGTACTCAGTTTTAAGTTTAATAGAAGTTCAAGTGTTTTTGTTAATTCGTATTAAGTTCAAATCTTGTTAAGAATCACTCACAAGCCTCAGTACCCTTGCTATAAGCTTATCATAGCTTTTTATAAGCTTATATTAGTCTCCAGCTGTTCTACATTTGAAAAGATCAAAACAGTCAATGAAAGTCAAAGAAGCTCAAAATAAGCAGTTGTGTGAAATAAGCTATTCTGGAGAGCTGAATTGGGTTTCTAGCTTGTCATTGACAAGCTAGGTGTGTTTCTGATCTAATTCCATTGTTTCATAGCCTAATACAGTTGTAAGCTATTTTCATATTATTTTCATTGTTTTCTAGTTTACTGCTCTATAGCTTATTTATAGCTTGTTTCATAATTTATCTGCTTATTGGTAGTTTAAAAGTATTTATTATCTGTTTTTAAAGTTTAGAATAGCAGTTGCTTTAATTTTCTTAAAAATATCTTCAAAAAAGCCAAAAATAGCTTAATACTAGGATAGCTTATTAAAGTGCTTAATTTCCATGTAAAAATGATTTTTAGTGCTTAACTACCCTAGATAATCAAGTTTGTTCAGAGACTTCATTTTAAAATAGCTTGGTCTAGTGTTAAATCCAAATCAGTCCCTTCATAAGGGTTGTTTGGTTTAAAACTAAAAATGGGTCAAAATGGTATGCACTGTTCATGTGCTAGTTGTGAATCTTTGATCTAGCTTAAATTAGCCTAGATTAGTTGTTAGTTAGATGTTCTGGCCTAATTTGAAAGATTTTGATGATTTGAGTTGGTTGTTGTAAACTTAAGGATAACCACTGATCATAATAGCTTATTTTAGAGATAAGCTGATTTGGTCCTTGCTTTTGGTGTTTCTGAGTCCATGATAGTCCATTAAGTGAGTATCTAAAAGTTGGTTTGAAGTCACAAAGGTCCCAAGTAGTTTTGGTCAAATTCATGTGGTCTGCACACAGATCTATATATGCAGTTTGCATAAACTTTCTAGCCACCATTTAAGTGCTTATTTGTTCTGTTTAATACCTGAATTTTGGTTTCTCAGTAGTTTGCTAGGTCAGCTTTTAGTGTGTTAAGCTTTTGTAGCTTTTAGCAGTTATCTAAGTGCTTAAAAATAAGCCCAAAGTTGCCTAGGATTGACTGAAATGCCCTGTGCATTGCAGTCCTCTATTTGCTTATTTGATTTGATCTAGTGCCTATTGGTCTGTTCTTGTGGCTTATTCAGTTATCATTTTAGCTTATTATATTTGTCTCAGCTTATTTCAGTTTGCTTTTGCTTATTTAATAGCTTATCAGTCCTTTTGATCAAAACCTTGGGCTTATTCCATTTTTACCCACTGATCAGCTTACTTGAGCTCATTCTGTGCTTATTTGAGGTTTTCATAAAAGGTGCTAGTTGTGAAAATTGCTTATCACCTTGTGCTTAATCAGTTTCAATCATAAAAATCAAAAAAATAAAATATAAAGCAAAAAGTGCATGCTGGGATTCGAACCCTGGCCACCCAGCTCACCACACACACACCTTACCAACTGCCCTTGGGACTTCTCTAGTTTAACTCTACACACTTTAATACTTAACCCACTTTTCTATTTTAAGCCATCCGAACCATTTTGCTTATTACCAGCTTATCCCAATAAACTGGCACCTTGTTTGTATTTTTCCTAGGCTTGATTTAACATTAAGTTATTTCACAAAAATTTCCAGAATTTTTAGAATAGTTTTAATATTTTTTATGCATTTTTCTTTTTAAAACAGTTTTTAATTCATAATAAAAAATATAAAAGTCAGAAAAATATAAATCTTTTTTCTAAAATTTTCTTTTGTCATTTATAACTTAGGAAAAATAATTTTGCACTTGTAAGATTAGATTTCCAAATATCTTAGTTTTAAACCCGTTTTTAGAATTCTCGTTTCGCGTTTTTAATATAATTTGTTTTAATCTTAAATTTTCTTTGAGAATTTGTTTCTCAATTAGAATATAAAAAAATACAAAATTCCATATTCCAATCATCAGTCACTCTAATTCTAAACCTTACACGATATTCTTCATTCACACCTCGTTGGGACACGACCCGGGTGATCACTTGCCCGGTATCACACATATCACAAAGCGTGAGTGTTTGCAAGTTAACCTTTTTCCTAAAGGGTTGGTTTGTCAATTCCCACGTATCACGTGTATCCGTCTGATATTATATATATACTTTAGCACGGATCACCCCTTATAATGATGCTACTCTTGAAGACCTTAAGGCTAAACACCCTTTCAAGTCGGCTCCGTCTCTGCCGAATGTATCCCTCGAACATCACACCCTTGTTGCTTCCCCTACTGTGACTCTTGACATGATCAAGAGTTTCCCTCGTGGTACATCTTTTGGTCAGAATGGGTTGCGGGCCCAACACCTTTTGGACTGTTTGAGTGGTGCTGCTGTGGCTGTTTCGGATGAGTTAATAGCCTCTTTCACCCAAGTAGTGAACCTGTTTCTTGGTGGCCAATGCCCCAGGGCGTTGGGTGAATACATCGCTAGTGCTCCCCTTACACCGTTGATTAAGCCTGGAGGAGGTATCTGTCCCTTTGCTGTGGGGACCATTTGGAGGCGGTTGGTCTCCAAGATTGGTGCTTCCTTGATAGGTCATTCTTTAGATGGTTATTTGAACGATCTACAGTTCGGCGTTGGGGTTTCGGGAAGAGGGGAGGCTATTCTTCATGCTGTGAATCGTTTCCTCGAAGACTGTGGGGATAAGGTAGGCCTTTCAATGTTGCTTGTAGATTTCAAAAACGCTTTTAACTTGGTGGATCGTGAGGTTATGCTACAGGAGGTTCGCCTTCGTTGCCCTGCTATTTCACGCTGGGTGGAATTCTGTTACTCCAGCCCAGCTAGACTATATTATGGGGAACACACATTATGGTCACACCAAGGAGTGCAACAAGGCGACCCACTCGGACCTCTACTTTTTGCCCTTGTGTTACACCCCCTGGTGCGCAAGATTAGAGACTCTTTTAATCTGGCCCTTCAAGCGTGATACCTGGATGATGGCACTATTATTGGTGATACTCTGGTTGTGGGGAAGGTTTTAGAACTTATCATGTCAGATGGACCTAGTTGTGGCTTGCACCTTAACGTGGATAAAACCGAGGTTTTTTGGCCAACCGAATATCCCAGAAGCAGGCTCGCGGGTGTCTTCCCGCCTAATATTGCTCGCCCTTTACATGGTGTTAAATTACTGGGTGGCCCGGCTAGTGTGAACTTTGAGTTTAGTAGTGGGCTTGCTATGAAAAGGGTTGCCAAAACCATTGAGCTTATGGATGCCGTTTCTAAGCTTAATGATCCTCAATATGAGTTGCTCCTCCTCTGTGCTTGTGCCGGCCTTTCAAAGCTATATTTCTCTATGCGCACATGTTCTCCTCGGATCTTTGAGGGTGCCCAGATTTCATTTGACGCAGCGCTTCATTCCTCTATGGAGCGTATTGTCACTGCCTCTGGACCTGGGTTTGGGGACTGGCAATGGAGACTGGCCACGCTATCGTTTTTGTTTGGGGGACTTGTTGTATACTCTGCAGGTGATGTCTTGAATTATGCTTTCCTTGCGTCTAGACTCCAATCTGCTGACTTACAGGCTAAGCTCCTCCGACAGTCTGGCATAGCAAATTATGGATCTTCCTTCAACGATACTCTGTGTACCTTTAATGCTAAAATGGAGTTCGACCTTTTAAGTAATCCGAATGAGATCGTTGCCCCCAAACTTATGAAGAAATTGGCAGATATATATTTCACACGTGTTACTAAAACGGTTGAATCCACTTTTGACCTATCTGCTCGACAGATGGCGCTTTGGAGGTCGCAAAAGGAAGATTACACCTCCGATTGGCTTAGGGTGGTCCCGATTTCTGGGCTGGGGCAGACTATGAAGGCTAGAACTTACCGATGTGTTTTATGTTACCGCCTAGGTGTTCCCCTATTTTCAGTCCAGATGTCGTGGTCGGCTTGCTCCAGGTTATTTACGGGGGACATTTATGGGGACCATGCAGTGTCGTGTGCTGGTATTATTGGTATTAAGCACCGACACAACGTGGTACGCGACACTCTCGCTGACATTTGTTCTCGGTCTGGGATTTCAGCTCGTAAAGAGGTGGACATCGGCCTTTGTGGTGAAAGGGACAAAAGCTTACGCCCAGCTGATATATTGCTCTATTCTTGGGACGGTGGACAGGATGTTTGTGTCGATTTAACAGGGTCGTCTCCTTTGACGCAAACTGGTAGAGTTGACTTTGAGCCAGGGCGTGTGGTGTTTGATGCAGCACAACACAAGCGTGTCAAGTATCAGACCAAGTGTGCTGATATTGGATATGGGTTTCTCCCCTTCTCGTTCTCCTCCTTTGGTGGACCTATTGAAACGGATCCGAAAGTTCTCCGTGACTCAAGACATCGGAGCGCGTGCCGCTGCTCATATTTTTAGTAGGATTAGCTTTGCAATAGCTAGAGGAGTGGGAGCCCAGTTAGTATCTCGGCTCCCCTCTAATTTCTTGTAGATCCTATGAGTTTCTAATAAAGTGATGTTTTATAATAATAATAATAATAATAATAATAATAATAATAATAATAATAATAATAATAATAATAGTAATAATAATAATTTTTTTTCCGAACATTCAGTCGGGATACGACATATGGGAAACCTCACTGAATAATAGTGAAGCCTTGCACGTACCCTAGACAACGAGATGTTGACCATGGGCCGTTACAAGTATTCGGAGGAAAAAACCCCAAGGCTTGCCATCCCTAAAGATCGAACTCAAGACCTTGAGTAAAATCGGGAGTGCCTCTAACCAGCTGGGCTGATCATCATTGGCTAATAATAATAATAATAATAATAATAATAATAATAATAATAATAATAATAATAATAACATTTTTTTTGTCATATTAAATATTGGTTTAAAAATAATCTTACTGCTTGAAAGCATAAGATGTTCATCAAGTTATTATGTAAATCAATTTTACCATATATGACTACATGTAACTCAGTGTCTAAAATGCATGAGTTCATGAGCATTTTTTCTTTTTTTATTTGTCTTTTATAAGTAACTAGCAGGGTACCCGCGCAATGCGGCGGCGGGTACCATGTGATTATATTTTCTGGCAATGTGATGTTATGCGACTATATTTTTTTTAACAATTAATTTACAAATAACAATAAATTTAGTTAAGACAATAGTATAATTACAACCTAATGAGACCCAAATCTACTACCCGTACCATCACCTTTTCACCAACACTATTCCAACCCATAACTTGAACTGAATCGCGGGAACGCTATTCCTTTTAAGGGGTATGTGCTGTAACACCCGGTAAATTTCCTAAACTTATTTTCTATCCAAAATATTTATTTTTGATCTCTCATGACTTTTAAACTTCTTTGAACTTGTTTGGGCTTGAAAACCGGTAAATATCTTAATAAACGTGAGCGTTATTCCTTTATCGAGCCGGCACAACCTAGAAAGCACGAAACGAATCGAATTTGCCAAATAAATTAACTTCGAGAAAGTTATGCGTATTTATACCCGTTTTTATTGGAAAAATTATTTCGAGAACAATGGCGCAAGTTTCGTAATTTTTCGAGTCCGTTTGGTACGTCAAATGGGTCCCACGATTAATATTTCAAAAGTTTCACTAAGTTAACCCTTTAACCCCTCCGCCCCTATTTTTGGTTCTCACCCTTCTAGTTTTGTTTGTCCGTTTTTGACCCCTCTCATTTTAATAAAACTCAATTTTTCTCTCTCTCTACCTCACAATTATTAACACAAACACACACGCTTCTCCTCTCTCTCTAACCCTCGCCGGACAACCCCTCACCTCCGGTAACCGCCGGCCGGCCGCCACCTTCCATCGCCGGAAAAATTTTCAGGCGAAAACCTTAACTCCCCAAATTGATAGATCGGCCCATTTCATCCATTTCTGGAGCAATTGATCCCCTTTGGAGCTCGTTTGATACCGAAACACCATCTCACCGCCACACCACCACCGTCGCTCCACCGCCTCTCCACCACTTTCCCCCTCATCGGTAACACCTCACGCGCCCTCTCCTTCCCTCATTTATTTTTATTCGAAACCCTAAATTTTTTTTAAAACTTTTATAACACCGATTTTTACTTTAAATCTTTTATAAAACCTTTTATTTATGTTAAAAATCGTGTGGATCTATTATTTTGACCACGACTCGGTATGACTCGGTCCAACTCGGTGACTCACCGAGTCAACTCGCGTTGACTCGGGCGAGTTAGTATTTATTTTGTTTTCTTTTAATTTCTGACCTTCTATTTGTGTTTGTAGTTTGGATGTTGGATTTAGTTTTGATTTGAGATCAAAAGCTGGAACTTTTGTGGATATGTTTTGGGCTGATACGTATTGAAGCAACCATCAAATTGTGTGGATATGTATTTGTACATTGTACTTTACATTTTGTATTAATTGATGATGGGGTGTATTAATTAATATCATTAATGTTGTAAGTCTGAAAATTACAGCATGCTTATGTTATTGTACACTATGCTTATTTTGTTGTAACTCTGAAAATTATGTGCATTAATATGGATGGGTTTTAATGGAGGGTTGCAGCTATTGTACATTGTGCTTAAATGGTTGTAATTTTTGGTGAAGGGGTGTTTTTAATAGCATTAATGTTGTTTGATAGAATTTTGGTCTTAAAATAACACCACGCTTTATTTTGTTGTATAATATGCTTACTTTGTTGTAATTCTGAAAATTGGGTGCATTAAAGTGTTGTAAACCATGCATTATTTCTTGTAAGTCTGAAAATTTTGAAGAGAGAGTGCTTCCTCCATTATATGTAGTATAGATAATATTTTCCTTTGAAGCTCTTGTTTATGTTTTGAATATTTAGTTGGTCACTATTGCTTCTATCGTTTATAACAAGTATTGTGAGGCTCGCACGTTGTTGCGATAGTATAAAAATGCTCATTTTTAACTATGTACTTGAATTAATGAAAATATATAGAATATAAATTGTTTACTGATTATCAACATTCATCACATAGCTAAATCAAAGTTATGATTTGCGAATATACAGGTTCATGTTTGATTTACGTTTTTGAAGACAATTTGATATATGAATTGTTAAATTATACTCCATCCGTCTCAAAATTATTGTTAATATTTTTTTTTGGATGTCTCAAAACAATTGTCAATTTTTCTTTTTAAGTAAAAATTAGAGAATATAGTAGGAGAATATTCTCTTTGAGTGGTTGAAAAATAAAGTGGCCCCTACTTTTATTAAACTTTGTAATTCTTGTCTCCTGACAATAATTTTGAGACGGAAGGAGTATAATAATAAGAACATATAAATCAGTGTTTATAAGAGCACTTGGTATCATGACCAAGGGTTATGCCATAACTCAACGTCACATCAGCTTTAATATTTCAACCTTAACTCACAAAAAACACCTCTTATCATAACTCAACCATAACTCAACATTTTTTGCTCCATCTTTTAAAAAATTACAATTTACAAGTTAACCCTTTAACTATTTCATTCATTTAACAACCTAATATTTCATTAATAAACTTAAAAATTACAACACAAAATAAAAAATACGTTACGAATTAAAAAAACTACCACATTAAAAAAAAAAAAAAAAAAAAAAAAAAAAAAAAATTAAAACAAAACTACTACTACTAAAACACATGGTATAAAATGTAAACACCACACTACCACAGGGACTAAACTGCAAATTTTAGTTATATATCATCTTCCCCATTTGTTTCTTGCTGTACACACACTAAACACACACACACACAGTGAAAACACACACAAACACACTCAAGAACACACACTGCAAAATTACAAAAACACAAAACAACTAATTTCAATCATGAGGGGTGGTTTTGTAATTCGTTTTTTTGTTTGATTCCACCTTAACGTAGCGTTGCCCAGGCAATGCCTAGGCCAACGCCATAACGCAACTCAAACCAACGGTGTCATAACTCAACATTAACGCGTGTTATTAACCTTCCACGTAGGCCATAACGCAAGGAGAAAGTCATGATACCGAGAGCTAAAAAAAAAAAAAAAACCCATATGAACATGCAATGCTTCCTTCCTATAAAACTTCTAGCAAATTAATCAATGATATAATCAGTGAAAGTTAAAAAAAAATCTCTAAAGCAGTTATTAAAAAAAAAAAAAAAAAGAGTTTTTGTTAGTAATTAATTTTCTCTTTACTGTTTTTCCTTTCAACTACATAACTTTGCTTATTATCTAATATATTTAAAAGCCTGTTTTTGCTTTTGTAAATAAAATTCATTAACAAAGTAATTAGTACATGAATGTGTGGCTCATATTGGTGTTTTATAGTGTCTGCTACTGTACAGGCCACTGTATTTCACTATTCATGTACTGTAGATTCGCAATTTGCCAAAAAAAAGTGATTAACAAAGTAGTTAGTACATCATGTGTGGCTCACATTGTTTCTTTACAATTTCGGGTACTGTACATGTACATGCATATATATATCATTGTAACCTTTATCTGCTAGAAATTTCCAGCAGTCTCATTCTTCTTCTCCATTTAATGAAAACCACTAACCTAAAATATTTTCAACAAAAAAAAACAACAAACTAATTTGATTATCAAAAGGCCAAAGAACATCCACGACAACACAAATCGAAACATCAAGAAATGCTGTCGACACCTTAATAAAGGTGGTAAGTGTTTCTTATTTGAAGGTATAATTATATTTTTCCAGTAGATTGGATTAATTTCATCTTTCTTTTTGCTCTAATAATTTTCACTCATCAAATTGTTGCAAGTGAAGGTGATGGAGCTGTTGGATCGGGTGAATCGGATTCGGTTCGGGTTGAATTGGATCAGCTCAATTCCAAGATCCACCAATTAGGTTTGCATTCTTCAAAATTTTAAATAATATGCTGATTGATGGTTATAAGTTTGTTAATTTAGTCGTTATTTTGATTCTGATTAGTGGTTAGTATTTAAATGAATGAAATTGGTTCAAGTTTGTTAGTTATATAAAGTTTTTTTTTTTTTTTTTTTTTTTTTTTTTTTTTTTTTTTTTTTTTTCATAATTTAGATGATTTAGTTTTTATTGGTGCTGTAAGTTGTGTGAATGCGCATTGGTAAGCGAATTATCATTTTGTAAGTAGAGTTTGGTGACACAGCTATGTGTAATGTTATATTATGTATGTTTCTATCTTTTTGATCTATCAAGCTTTTGTAGGCAACGCTGTGATTCATAAGTTAGTATTTCAAAATGGTAAAAAAAAAAAAAAAAAAAAAACACTGCAGCAGCAACGCGCGGGTCTCCCCGCCCACTTTCCATACCCCCTGAATAAACGGATAAACTCTTTTGCATAATCATTCTTTCAACATGCATTAAGAAGTTGTATTGCGTCACAATGGTTTATTAGTTTATCTTTTACATCGTAATGATAAATTATGTAAATGCATAACAAATAGATATGTGACTAGATCAAATGAAAATTGCAGAGAAGTATGATGTATAGGCGTTATGGTCTAATTGCTTCTTAGATTGTGTTGCATCCTTTACTTTTGCCCTAACGTTTGAATCTACTAAAGTAATACTCTATTTTACAGTGTTCTACTTGGTTCATTCGCAAATGGAAGAAGGTTATCATTGACACAATGAATGCACTTCACACACGATTCAGGTAATATTTTGCTTCTAAAATAATTCTCATAAAGTTGGCAATATGACCATATTAGAACTTTGTATAACAGGTTGATGTGCGCCCAAAGATTCTGTGCAATAGATTTGTATATTTGTTTTAACATGTGCGTTAATAATTGATAATCTGATCTGAAATGGATTTTGAATAACATAGTTAGTTTCAAAGTTTTGTAAAAGTTGTAGTTGAATATGAGGGATACCACATCAGCACCAGCTTTTCAACATTTCTTTGAGGAGTGTACACTTGCTAAACTATTATATACCAGATATACTTATTATGCGTTAATTTACAGATAAATAATACAGGAATAAGTTATAATACTGGATCAGATAATTCTGTTGACTATACTGAAAATGTGATCAACAACAACTATGTTGGAACCAGAAATATGATTAGAGCTGTGATCCCATTAATGAGACCTTCTGCTGAAGGTGCTTGGATTGTTTTGGTGAGCTCAAGATTGAGGAGACTCAATAATAGGAGAAATGTAAGTATTATCTGATTATTTTTTCTATAACTACACGAGCTAAAATACAACATCAGAAATTCTTTTATTATTACCTATCAGAGTATTGTGGATGTGTTGGGTTAATGGAGGATGGCCTCAAAATAACACATACTATTCATTATCAAAGCTTGCATTCAATGCTTATACAAGACCACAAGAAGTGGCAGCAGCGAACTTAAAAATCTGAATTTATTATTTCCTAACCATGACGCTCAAAGTGCTATTATGACTTAACTGGTAGGAGTTACCTTCATAATTCATACGCCATGTTATCATGTTTCTTTAAAAGTGGTATTATGACTTAACTGGTAGGACTTACTTTCATAGTTCATACGTCATGTTATCATGTTTCTTTAATTTCAAACGTTGTAAACTTTTGAACTCAGAACATTGAGTCTGATTATTTAACATGGCCCTTTATGCAACATTTCTTATGATTTCAAGTTTCAGTTTTACTTGCTTTCAATACACCTTACATACATGATTATTCAACCTTTTTATCAAGGAAATGACTAGGAAGTAGGCAAATATGCTGCAATTGGGCTACCAAAATGTGTATGATATACAAATGCATTATCACATATATACAGGTACATTTAAGGGTAGTTGTTGGTTGTTGCTAGAATCAACAGGTTATGTCATAGGTATGCTTATGTATAAAAAGTCCAGTTCTGTATTTACTACTGGCACTAAAACTTCCATTGTTGTTGATACTCTTGACAAGGAGGAGGAGGCGGTTGAGGATTTTGACGCAATGATGAAGAACTAATTTCCATGTAACTAAGCAAGATGTCAAGAAGATTATTGATTGGGAGAAGACAACTACAAAGCAAGTTGAGATTCCATTCAAGTCGGCCCGTGTACTACTAGAGGTACATGCTTCTATTTATTTTAGGAGTTGACTTTTCATCTTTTATTATTTGGCACTAACACAACCTGAGGCATATTAGAATTCAGAACCTGGTCCACGAATAGATGAACGAAGGAACGTTGCAACCCAGTGTATCAATGTGCTAGAAGGAATGTCCAGTGGACAGTTGCTAAAGACGGAGATCTCTGTGGGATTTGGGAATTTGAGCTCAGGTATGGCTCTAATTATTAAATTCAGAAAAAAATGTCTTTTTTTTTTTTTTTTTTTTCAGATGACTATGAATGGTGACTATGTGAAAAATTTTATGTGATGCAAGTTGCTTAATTTTCCCTGGGAAGGTTTTTATATATTTAATGTTACGATATATTTTCGTTATTTTGAATGCAGAAAGTGATAGATGGTTGCTCAACAAGTCATTTGGGTTGCGGATTTAGGACCAATGTAAGAAAAGGTATGTTTTCATTATATTTGTATGTAGTGGTAATGATATGTTTTTTGGTATTCTAATTATTTTTGGCGTTCCGATTATATTTGTGCCTGTGCTACCTTATACAAGCTGAAAATATGAGCTTATGCAATATAAGCCAAAATCAAGGAACCTCATTAGCCCAGAAATAAGGTTAAACAAACACACCTTAGCTATTAGTTTATGTGACGGTGTTTGCGGTCTTAAGCTGTCACTTACAGACCAAGTTTTGATGAAGATGCTGTTAATATGAAAAGCTTATAAAATATTAGATATTTATGGCCCTGATTTGTGGACTATAGGCCAACATGAAACTGCTTATCTCTAAAATAAGCACATAAGCAGTTTTAATAGGCAATCAAAATACCCTATCAGTTTGATTATCTACCAGAATCAGAATTAATTTCAGTATGCCTAAGTGCAAAAGATTCTTTCGCTTTGCTTTTTGAAAGTCACTACTAGATAAGCAATGATCAGAATACCTGATAATTAGCACTACAAAAAATGTCACCTGAGTTGGATCAATTCTGCTTTACCAGAACGTATTTAGGATTGGTTGTTTAAGTGCTTATACACTTATTTGTTTACTTTTAGAGCTAAGAAGTAGTTTTAAGTATTGTTTGGATGGAACTTTTTATCTATTTATTTCACAGTAAAGACTAAAAATATGCTATTTGATAGGCAAAGGAACTCGACAAAGTACAAGAGGCAGTAGATTATCAAGTGCAGCTGCAACTGCAACAAATACATCCACTAATCAGGAGCTTTTACACACGTTTCATCTGTTGCGGAATCCCGATGAACACCTCTTGAATGGGATATCTCCAACATGCATTAGAGGTACTTTTTAGTGGTCCAAACCCGAAATGCTATGAAAGGCCAACTCATAACTGTGCCGCGATCTTAACCTTGACGTGCAACATTTGTAACAGTTAGAATTGTTTGGATGATACATTGCAATTTAGGTAGGATACATTCCAACTTTGTAGATTGACACATTGTTAATTGAATGTACATTTCTTTATTAATACAAATTCCCCATTTACAACATGGCTGCAAAAAACTGATTTCAATTCACCCCGCCGCAACGCGCGGGCTACCCAGCTCGTTTTAGTTTGCATGGCAAATTTCTATGTCAAAGGGAATAAAAAATGATTACACACCATAAAACAAAAATAAATAGGTTTTGAGCTAATTTTAGTATTGAACTCATAATTAATGTATTCTCAAACTTGTTAGGTATGCTAAAAAAACTTCTCGAAAGTATATGGAAAATTATTAAAAATCATTGTCTTTAAAACTTACAAAATAAATAAAGTGATTTTATTAATATAACCTCAAGCCAAAAAAATTTGATATCTGCTGATCACCTACACAACATTTATCTTTTTTCAAAGGGTTAATGGCATGTAATAGCAACGTACTTTCCCATTTGTTCTATTATCAGGTACGAACCAAAAAAATTACCATAATCACCATCCAACTTTTTGCTCCGTTAGTCCTTTTGGCATGTAATAGCAACTTTTTTTTCCCATTTGTTTCATTATCATACGTTTTGACTAACGACCGTTTGTAATTAACTAAAAAATATGTTTTCTTGCGTTTTCATACATTTTTATATGTTTTCAAGCATTTTCATACGTTTTTATACGTTTTCGTCCGTTTTCATACGTTTTTGTTCGTTTGCACCGTTAGTCCTTTTGACTCACGACCGTTTGTAATTAACTCAAAAATATGTTTTTCTTACGTTTTTATATGTTTTCAAGCGTTTTTGTTCGTTTTTAAACATATTTTTAAGTTAATTACAAATGGTCGTTAGTCAAAAGAACTAACAGTGCAAACAAAAACGTAAAGAAAACGGGCGAAAACGTATAAAAACAGATAGAAACGTATGAAAACGTAAGAAAAAAATATATTTTAGAGTTAATTACAAACGGTCGTTAGTCAATAGGGCTAACGGTGCAAATAAAACATATGATAATGAAACAAAATTTGAAAGTTGGATGTGTATTGTGGTATTTTTTTGGGTTCGGATCTGATAATGGAACAAATGAGAAAGTACGTTGTTGTTACATGCAATTAACCCTTTATTTAATTAGGTTCTTTAAAATTTTACATAATTCTATCGTCAGTTACAAAAAACACACACAGATATGACAATATTAAGAGTAATCGGTATAGGTGATGATGAATATGAAAAACATAATTAAATAATTAAACGCAGCGGAAACATCAACTAGAGGCGGATCCATATAGCCATATGATCAATCAATAAATAAATACAACAATTATATACCTTTGTAGCGTGATCACGGATTCACCAAGACACCAATACCCACGAATGGAATGAGTGTTACGACCAAGAATCGTGTTTTAACACCTTCAGGAGGTCGAGGTTGACTAAAATGGAAGAGATTCATGTTTATGTTAGTGAGAGAGTAGAGAGAAGGTGGAGATAAGTGAAATCCGGATATTATTGCTTTGGATAAGGATTTCCAGCCACACCCTTCAAGTGATAACTTGAAGGGTATTTATATGCCTAACTTGACAACTATTAGAGTATTACACAATAAGTCCTTGCACTATGTGCAAACTAGTTGTCTATTTCCAATTCACGTAAATATCGTCCAGCTTCATTTCTAACAATCTCCCTCCAGCTGGAGATATACGTGAATTGGTTACAATGATTCCTAACAATTACATAACAATGATAAAAGCAATGCTGAAGTAGAGCAGTCTCCTTTTGAGGATGTCTTCACAGCTCTTGATCTTCTCGTATCTTTCTCAGCTTGCTTGACTTACTTGAAGAATCACTGTAATGACCTAATTGGGTATTACTCCCTCCCAATTAGTGAGGCATATTCTTTACATGCTCCCTCCCAAAATGACAACCCGTTTGATATAGCCTTGAAGCTTGTAGAAGAAGTTTCTCTGAAATCTTGCCAAATTGTCTTCAGTCTCTTGCACAGCGGAAAATGGGTTATAGACTGATGACTTGTAACTTCTTCACAGGTTTCTTTGGGGAGCATCATATCGACATCTTCAGCTCACTTAGAATGCTTCCAGTTCTTCAATAAACAGCCCCGATGTACACATTTCATACATTTCTCCCTCCAGGATGATGACGATCTTTCGGACTCATCCTACATATGTGTACATAGACATATCAACTAGAAGCAACAAACAAATCAATACCCCATGAGTTGATGTCGATAACTATTCTCTCTACGATTCTCTTAGGATCAATCTCTTCTCAAACCTCTTGAATCAAATCAACGGCTTTTTGTAGTGACTGCTGATGGAGAAACCCACTATGACGAACTTGAGACTGAAGTGAAGTAACCCAGACTTGTGACTTAAACTTGCACGAAAGTGTGACTAAGAACCTATATGTAAATCCTTAAAGCATAGGTCGTTTCATATACCCATCCATCCTTCCTTATCTGTATATGAACCTCTTGAATTATCCACATCTTTGTGTGACACTGAGTACTACAACGTATCTCCTTTAAGTGATAGTTAACTAGGTCTTCGTCCATCCTCCCCTTGACCTATGAAAACTAGATAACCCAAGACTTAATCACTATTCTATAAATGCTCAAACAAGGATCTCGAAGAATCATGCATCCAACCAACCCCGATATCTTCAAGATACTAAGTACACGCACCCGTGAAATTCTACTTCAACTTCAAATAAGTAATAATGAATCATCCTTCTAGTCACAGCTGATAATTTTGCCATTGTCATTTGATTGCGATTCTTGTTCAGGATCTTTTTGGCTATACGTGGTGATTTTGAAGGTGTAGGCCAAAAATATTATTTGTGATTTTGGTGTGAAATATGCCATAAAATGACATTCTAATGATGCTGGGAAAATTTGAGTTTTACAATTTTTACGCCAAAAATTCCCCGAAAAATTCGAATTTTGGCCAAAAAATTTGAATTTTGGGCCAAAATTTTCACTCTTGTACCAGAATTTGAATCTCGCGTAAAAATGGACCGTAAAGTCTCCTGTGAAAAATAAATTTTACTCAAATTTTCCCGCCAAAATACTCTTTTTTTTTTTTTTTTTTTTTAATTGCGAGAATAAGGACCAATTGCGAGAGAACTGTTTGAATTGCGAAGAACTTGCTGAATTGCGAGAAGATGGTGAATTGCGAAATCAGCACCAATTGCGAGACCAATTGCGAAAAGCAATTGCGATACCAATTGCGAGAAGCAATTGCGAAACCAATTGCGATAATGACCCAATTCCGAAACCAATTCCGAGATGAATTCCGAAATCAATTTCGAAAGAGCACCTATCACAATCTTATACAAGAATGCGATATTTTCTGATTTGCGAGAAGCAGCTTCAATTGCGAAGAATGTTGCAATTTCGAAAGAAATAGCAATTGCGAGAATAATGGCAATTTCGAAACTTTTGTTGACTTTCTGAATTTCGAAAGTCTGCTTTTCACCACTTTATGTCCTTTTTCTTAGAAGCCCACGCTTTCACAGACAACTTTTCACCCACTTGTCTTACACATCAATAATTCAAGGACTAAAATAATCAATTATAATCCAAAAACAAATCTTATCCAAGATTTCTTGATGAAATTCGATCTAGAGACCAAGAACAAACACAAAAATTTTGATCATCCAAACCAAAATATGAGTGAAAACTAGCAAACCTTCACAACCCAACTCTATAAATCTTTAAATTTGCATACGAATCCAGAAAAAAAACCACAAAAGCTCACGTTTTTTATGATAAAAACGCAACTGTTGGGTTCATTTAAACATAAATCGAACACAAACAAGATAGAACACACCAAAAATCACATATTTTACCTCAAACACACCACGATTCGCCCCCGGTTAGCTCTGATACCAATTGTAAAGACCAAGAATCGTCTTTTAACACCTTCTGGAGGTCGAGGTTGACCAAAGTAGGATCGATCCATGGTTGTTTTAGTGAGAGAGTAGAGAGAAGGTGGGGATAAGTGAAATCCGGATATTATTGCTTTTGGATAAGGATTTCCAGCCACACCCTTCAAGTGATAACTTGAAGGGTATTTATATGCCTAACTTGACAACTATTAGAGTATTACACAATAAGTCCTTGCACTATGTGCAAACTAGTTGTCTATTTCCAATTCACGTAAATATCGTCCAGCTTCATTTCTAACAATGAGAAACCCTAAGAGATCAATGAAGTCAATCTCTTCTATATGTGAAACACACTACACGTCCTTGATTACCAATTGATGCTAGTCTTGACCCCGTAACAATGATCCTTGCAACACCTACAATAGATTGAGCAAAGAAGAGATGGAAAAATACAAACCCTAGGGGGGTGTTGTATTTGTGCTGTGAGTTAGGAGAGGAGGAGGGGGAGAGAATATCTCCAATTTGGTGGTAAGTAATTAAATGTAATTGATATGATTAAATGCCTTTGATCTTATCATTTACATCTTACACTCAGCACCATATAAAAGCTCCATAATCCCCTCTAATCCTTCCCCTTAGGCTGGCCATATAATGGGCCCACAATGGGCTTGCCCATTGTTGTTCCACACCAAAAATGCTAAGTCTAACTTAGTATTTAATGGCCCGTTATAGATCCCTAGTTACGTAGTCGTTTATATATTGTAAATACGATAAATACAATCTATAAAATGATGTCTCTGTGTATAAGTATCTGACCCCATAGGCTCACATATGTCTAGTCATATAATTATTTATTATGACACTAGCATACTCCAACAGCTCCCACTTGCGACGTCATAATAATCAAGTAATTATACAAGCAAATGTTAGCGTCTAGCAACACGCCAATGCCCCTAGAAATATGTGAGAATAGTTTCTTAAACGTCTCATTTAAATGGTTTATATGTCATCCATCCTTTTGTTACAGATACCAAGTTGAACATTAGACATGGATCAAATGTCATTCTAATAGTTCAACTATTATGTTTCTCGATATGGATATTGAACAAGATTAGCAAGTGGATCAAGATTCATCTTAATCTCATTTGGGTACGACCATACAAACATCTGTCCAATTCATCGAGGGGCCCAATAGTATCTAACTCCATAACATATGGAGGAACAAATCCTATTTTGACTGCACGTGTCATTCATGTGTTTCATATCACTCATGAAGATGGTTTTTATAACTACCTTATTCAGGACAGCGTTTAACCATATCAAGGAATAAAATTCCACGCATGCAAGACCTACTTGCATCTCAAGTCTAAGGATAAGAGACATAACCAATTGCGAGATTCACTCTTGACGCCGATCCATGTAGTGAATACTCGTAGGTTGGGTCAGTCCAATGTTCATCACAATGAACAACATGTGAGTTTGGTGGAATCATCAATTAATATCTATTCTTAATATATATCACCAACACGCTCATATTTGCCTTAATTCGATGATACTCCCGTATCGTCAACTGGCAATGGACAATTTTAGAATAAATAAATTATTCATGGATTAAACATGCAAATATAGAACACATTAGTATAAATGAAGACGATCATACCAGGTATATCAATTCATTATATAATACGACTGCTTACAGTTCCATTATACAAATACTAAAAAATAGATATGCATAAGACTACTCATAGGTTGGAATCCGATGTTCCCACCATGATCAAATTATGTTGTACATGACAATAAGTAGTCATATGAGTAAACTTTGAGAATACTTGTTTCAAAACTCATGAAAGGTTTGAATGATGATTGTCCTTTTTATGTGTGCATTCAAGTACAATACGAGTTATGCAACAATGCATTCCATGGGGTGTTTGAAGCTAGTAAAACACCTACTTTAGACAGTCATCTGAATAGTTTCTCAAACTATAAAGTATTCTTATTCTTTTAATGTGTAATGCATTAATGCTCTCAGTCGAGCTTATCTAGTCAGCAATGTCATCATTCATGATGAAATCCTATCACGACTAGGGTTGAACATCATCTCAGTTAAATAAGCATCAGTGTATGCAAACAAAACAGAGCTCCTCAAATATCCGTAAACGTTTGAACATATCTTTGGTCCTTTGTAGGTCCATTATAATGTTCGTTTAACAATCATCTAATGACTTTCACTTAGATATTTGTTGTTATCAACTCATCTTGCATTCATGCAAATGATGTAAATAGTCCAATGCATAATACGACTTACATAATGAATCATTCAATTAAACTTAAGGTTTCCATTCATGTGTTCAATCTCATCAAGTGAGATTCATCATTGAGACTCCCCTAAATAACGTGTCATATTGTGTTTAGACTTAATAACCGCTTATGTTTATTTTAATAAACATATATATAAAAAGGTTGTATGTCTTATTTTATAAATCCCATAAGAGAAACTACATTCCAAGCTAAGGATTAAAGTCTAGCTTAGATGGAATATTATTTCTAATATGTTAATGACATATGAGATTTAAGAAAATAAATACAGTGCTCCAACTTGCTCTCAGTGTACTTAGGAGTAATCTTATTAATCAAAATCAAATTAATTATTTTATAATTAACTTAAGATCTCTGCTCCTAGATGCATGATCTAATCCACACATGATTCTTTTATCTTGTATACATAATAAAGATTATATGGATTCATAAACCCTTTTGATTACTCATCGTCCTCGCAAAGGTAATCAACAAGAAAAGTGTTTTGATATCCTATTGTCATATTTCATTTACATGAAAACAGGTATGACAATTTTAATCATCTTTATACATTTAATGTTTGTAGGTAGGAAGATTTAATCATAGTCAATTTCTTGAGTATGAGTAAACTCCTTTTACTACGCGTGCATTAAATGTGTGTACAAGTTTGTCCTTTTGAGTCTTCTCATTAAGAAACTCATTCTTAACCTCACAGTCTAACTGATTGGTAAGAGATCAATCAAGCTCCATGAGTGATTGTCTTCCAAGGACTGCATCTTAACATTCATAGTTTTGAGCTATTCATCAGATTCAAGATCTGATAATGCATCTCTGTAGTTAGCAGGTTCACTATGATCCTTTAACTTATATCCCTTAGCATTGATATAAAAAAACTATATCATTCAGGTGCAAGAGGTATCCTTGCGGATTTATGAATGAGATATATCAATCTATGGTTTAACATATGCATGTTTAACCTTAGTATGACATTAGCAAGTGTACTCAGAAGGTTGCTCTTGAATAACTTCAAGATCTAAAGGTGCTCCCACTTGCTTTTGTAAGTAGAGACTAATCTCTAGATACTCAGCATCTTGAGTAACAATAAATTGTTTTCAAGTGGGACATCCAAAATACATCGTTAGTTCTTGACTCTAGTTTGTTAATTACTTACTCTTAGGTATTTAACAAATTCAGAACTTCAATCAAGACATAATGAGATTCATCCTATGCCATAATACAATGGTGTCTTAAATTCCTTCTGGGTTGGAACCATACTGAGTGTACACATGGCACATCTAATTTTCTAACCTTGATAGTTTTAGAGGTAAAACAGTTTAAGTCATCAAAGATCAAACAATATCTATAGAGTTTGATTTTCCATGGTGGACATACCATAAAGTTGTGGTATTCCACGAGGATTGATGTTGCGAGACTAACCCACAACTTATTAGATGAACTTATATTCTTTGGCTTACATATCCGCCAACCAAGTCAAACCAGATGACATCAATAGTATTTTTAGCCTACTGCATACTTTATATTATAAGTCTTTGAACAAGTCAATGACTTCATGTGCATGTTTTGACTAGAAAACATAAACATTAAATATTTTACTATACGTCGTAAGTGTACATGTCTTTAACAAGAAGACATAACAAGTTAACGTCTTACTTTACGTTATAAGTCTTTCAACAATTAACGGAATTGATGTTTGTATCTTTACAAGAGACCTAAACATATTCAACTAAAGTAATTACGAGCGCCGACTCTTGGCCTCAATAGTAAATTCAAGCTAATTTCATACTTCATGATTATGAATTTACAAGAAAACATAATCATATTTACTAAACAATTCAGTGAATATGTTGAAGTAGCTTTTCATGTTATCTTGATATTTTTTCTAATTAGGGCAACATACATTTTATGTGTAGAAGTCCTAGTAGAATCTTAGTTTCTTACCTTGCAGTTAAGAAAAACCATTAGTCATATTGTTATATGTTGTACCTTGCACACAATTAAGATTTCTCCCACTTGTGCATGGCACAACATCATGAGAGTATACAGACAACACTACGCTCGTTTGTTTGTATGAGCAATATGACAATGTATAAGATAACATATGATTTTTAGTCAAAATCAAAATATAGATATGTAGAACTTTATTGTTTTAATGATGAATCATGCATAACAAGTTTATAGATAACATTTCATGAAGCAACATCAGGAACGCGATAAGTTATCTTATAAAATTTATGCAATGGTTCTTATATAAAACTATGATGCTTAACATGTGGAAAGTAATGTATTATTTCAAGATAATATGAAAAGAGGATGGGCAACTTGCAAGGTAATAAAGCTTACAGCTCCCACTGGATTAGACAACATTACATGTGTTTCGTCACCAGTAATATAATCACGTAGCTCCCACTGGATTAGACAACATTATAAGTGTTGCGTCACCAGTGGAGAGTGAGTGGCGATTGGATACTTTCCTTCTTTCTTTGAATATCTACACATTATTGCTAATGTGAGTCACTTTGACTAGTATGTACTTAGGTATTCAAGGAAGTGCATCAAGTTCTAACATATAGATGATGGGCTAGCCATCAGTGCTATTTTAACTTGAAAATAGGCATGCATTTCCTCCATAATTGGTCTACTATACCACAAGGGTATGTAGGACCTAAGTAGGTTTATTGGGTTAAGACAAACTGCTAGGTAATCATGCTAGTAATCGCCTTTACCACTTTGCGGTTTATTGATATTTCCGTTTTCTAATTATTTAAACTCATTTTAGTTTGATAGCTATAGAAAACGTGTTATCTAGTTATCCAAATATCTTATATTTCTTCAAGGTTTCAAAACCAAAACTAAGGTTATAAAATAACCATGAAAGAATAAGATGTGTAACCATACTTAACCGTTTTGACTTTTACAAGACATCACGATTTCTAGAGTAGGTGTTCTTTGAGTTTGATTAGAATTAGGAAAATTCAAATATTCCTATTATGGCTTTTCCTCATAAAGAAAAAGGATAGGAACAAGTCTCTTTCTTACAAGGAAAGAACGACTTAGTTCGTCCTTTTAACAAGAAAAGAACAAACTTTAGTTTATGGTTTGTGTTGCATTAATTCATTAATTGAATTTACAAAGTTCATTTTTAGTATTTTCGACAATTATCCTTTTTGTAATTTAACTACCCCATGTTTACAATTTAAAACAATTAATTTACAAAAAGGCTAAGATCCACATTGTGCTTCTACTATCACATCAGTTGATCTACTAGCAATAGTAGATTCAATTGGTAGGCGACGATCACCAATTGTATTACACGTACAACTCTTAGATCCTTATGGGACTCATGGCATCTAGTGTCAAACAACTATTGTCATGTGGGCATGTTTAGTTCCATCTTTGCCTCGGGTCAAGGTCTCACCGCTTAACTCGATTAAGTCATCCAATTTGAGAACGTGTGAGAATATATCTAGGTCCTACGCATAGAGAATAGTCACCTTGGGTTAAAATTCAATCTAGGTCCCACGCATAGGCAAAAGGTAATTGCAAGTGTTCTCAACCGATTTGACTACATGACTTAAATTTGTGACGGGTAAAATATTTTGATGTGAAAAAAAGGTGTACGAAAGAAGCATGCATTCATTCTTCGTAGCACGAGTTAAAAAACTTTTCTTAACTTAAGTCAAATCATTGTTTTAATTTTACGTGTGTCGAGTTTTCCATTTTCAAGACTAATATTAATCCTAGGTGGATTATAAATAAGTTTGGATAATACATAAAATAAATAACAAACATAACAAGTTTAAGTGTTATTTAGAAAACAATGATTTTAAGTTTCAAATCCATATTTAAACTTAGTTAAACTAAATCATAAGACTTAGTTTAAAAATGGTTTGTGTTTCGTTTCAAGTTTTTAGAAAATAATTTGCAATTTACATACAATCATAGCATATATAAGAAGCAATTAAATAAACAAACACACAACCACAATATGCAAAGCCTCAACTGATGAAAATCCTATGCTCGGTCTCGTGAGCCATCACGAGAACCAAGGTTCAACTAGGGACAAGCCTAGACAACCACACGGAGGGCTCCCACTTGCTCCAAGACAATCAAGAGAAAGTAGAGGCCCATTATGCACATGAAATAATGAATCTGTCCGCCCAGAATTTCTGTATTGGGAGCCCCAAAACCCGTAGAAGGAGTCTTCCCCACTCTTAGGTCCAAACTACAAAGTTGTAGGCCCATGTCTTGTGTACCTGCACAAAAACTTTCAGCCCATAAATACTTACCAATCACCAGAAAACTACGTTTTACTGCAGCATGTTCCAGCAGCCATTTTTCGCTTTTATGTCTTCACTCTTTTGCCATTCCATTCCATGCTTCGGTTACATTGTATATGAAGTAAAATACAACTAATCTACTTCCTATTTACTGTAAAATTCCCAAACAATGGCAAAAACCAAAATGAAATGCATTACATAAAAGCCGAAACAATGACAAACCCCAAAACAAGAAATTAACGACAAATCACAACAACACATGGCACAAGTGGTCTAGGTTTTCATCGGCTTTGCATATACACATAATAATAGAATAATATTATGATCAAAACAAGGTGTTGGCTAACTCCATGGATAAACATTTATGTATTTTCCATGGATACAAAATTTAATAACAAGAATTAAAGATTTAGCCAACAAAACGAATAAATTAATTAACAAGAATTAAAAACCCCGTTTGGTACTCGTGTCAAATGGCCTTAGGTTCAAAACCCACTGATATTAGGAACTTCAAATAATCATTTTATCACAGAAAATTAAGCCATAGGGGCTGATTTAAAATCGTTTCATAAATCGATCAAAATAGTGCATTTTAGGCCATTTTACGCGTACCCGACAAGTATACCAATTAACATATGCATAGCAAATGGCTATGAGATCAAAGATCACAGATCTTAAGACTCCTTAAGGGTCGATCATTTGTGGAAAAATGGAGCCCTAGGGGCTGTTTTAATTGTGGTTTCAAAAATCACCAAAAAAACACCCGTTTTAGCTATTTTTATGCATACCCGATAATCATATGGCACATATGATGGCTCGTGATACCACTATAGGTGATGATGAATGTGAAAAACATAATTAAATAATTAAACGCAGCGAAAACATCACCTAGAGACGGATCCATATAGCCATATGATCAATCAATAAATAAATACAACAATTATATACCTTTGTAGCGTGATCACAGATTCACAAAGACACCAATACCCACGAATGGAATGAGAAACCCTAAGAGATCAATGAAGTCAATCTCTTCTATGTGTGAAACACACTACACGTCCTTGATCACCAATTGATGCTAGTCTTGACCCCGTAACAATGATCCTTGCAACACCTACAATAGATTGAGCAACGAAGAGATGGAAAAATACAAACCCGAGGGGGGGGGTTGTATTTGGGTTGTGAGTTAGGAGAGGAGGGGGGGGGAGAGAATATCTCCAATTTGGTGGTAAGTAATTAAATGTAATTGATATGATTAAATGCCTTTGATCTTATCATTTACATCTTACACTCAGCACCATATAAAAGCTCCATAATCCCCTCTAATCCTTTCCCTTAGGTTGGCCATATAATGGGCCCACAATGGGCTTGCCCATTGTTGTTCCACTCCAAAAACGCTAAGTCTAACTTAGTATTTAATGGCCCGTTATAGATCCCGAGTTACGTAGTCGTTTATATATTGTAAATACGATAAATACAATCTATAAAATGATGTCTCTGTGTATAAATGTGTGACCCCATAGGCTCACATATGTCTAGTCATATAATTATTTAGTATGACACGAGCATACTCCAACAATCGGTACCCTTGGCTGTTGAAGTCGCGTCGTTGGACCAGCCGAGAAAAGAGGATGGCGCACGGTACCGTGGGTGGCGCCAAGGCTGCTGGCGCCATGGTGGCCAGCCCACGCAGTGGCTTTTTTTTTTTTTTTTTTTTTTTTTTTTTTTTTTTTTTTTTTTTTGTGAAGAATTCGAACGTTGGAGCCTTGGAGGAAGAAGGGAAAGTTTGGCAACGGTTATATAACCGTTTGGGAAGCATTAAAAAAAAATTACCGTTAAAAAATCTTATAAATACCCCTTATTATTTCATATTTCACACACACTTTCAATATATTAATTCTCTACTTCTCTCAATTTTTTCATACTTCAAAATGAATCCCAACTCACCATGGATTAACAATATGCTAAACGACCCGTCGAACCAAATGACGGGCTCGTCTTCAAATCCGGCCAACAATCCGGGCTTGTCTTCGAATCCATACAATCAATCGTCTTACTTTCCTACCTTCCCAAATAACCCATACATGAATCCCGAAGAACAAACGCTATTTAGTCAATGGAAAATGCAACAACAACAACAATATACTCAATTTACTCAACCACAACAAACAAACCAAACCACCCCTTCCCAACCAAATTCGGACCATGCATCCTTCCATCTAGTTGACGAAGACGAAGACGAAGAAGAAGAAGAAGAAGAAGAGGCGGTCCCGACTCCGACGTCGAAGAAAACGAGGACAAAGACGAAGGCGAAAAAGCCAAAGAAAAAGACGAAGGCCAAGAAAACCAACGAAGACAAAGAAGAAGAGGCGGTCCCGACCCGTCGATCTTTTTGGAGCAAAGATGAAGAATATCTTTTGGCGGAGTGTTTCATTCAAATTTTCGAGGATCCAAAAACGGGTTCAGATCAACAAAGGGATACGTTTTGGTACAAAGTGCTCGACGCATACAACAAGGAAGCCAAGAGGCTCAACTATACTATTCATACCAAAAACATGTTGACAGGAAAGTGGACTCCAATGAATAAAAATGTCAAGAAGTGAAATACGGTAGTGGATGAAACGGCTGTTATGAGTGGGGAGAATGATAGAGATTTTATAACCCGTTGTCACGTATTGTTTAGAAAAACAACGGGTTATGACTTTAGACACATGAGCGCTTGAGACTTTTTGAAAGACAAGCACAAGTGGAAAAATCCCGACTCGACTTATGCAAGACATAATCGTCTTCGGGTTACGAACGAGGAATCCGAGCATTTTGGACTAGACGCGTTGCCTCGGCCAGACGGCACGTACCGGATTGCTAAGAGTCAACGTTCATCAAACTTGACTGCTAGTTCCGGTTCAAACCCGGCAATGTTTCAAGAAATGCTGCAAAAACAATACGAGTTAGACCGCAAGACAAAGATGGATGTTCTCGAACGAGAGTCACAAGCGAGAGTTACTTTATATGAATCTCAAAAGATTGCCGAGGAGATGCGAGTGCTACAAATGGATACAAGCAAGATGGATCTGATCGACGCGAAGGTCGTGAAAGCCCAAAAAGCACGAATCCAGGCAAAGTATACCACTAACGAGCACTAGAATTTTATTTCTATGTTTATGTACTAGTTTTTCCATCTTTAATGTAATGTGTGTGTGTGTGTGTGTGTGTGTGTGTTTTTTTTAAATTAATGAAGTTTATTTTAGTTAATATTGTATATGTTTTATTTTATGTAAATATATATATATATATATATATATATATATATATATATATATATATATATATATATATATATATATATATATATATATATTAATGGACGACGGCACCGCATTTTTTGGTGCTGTGGGTAACGGCCAGAATGTGATGTCATGGGATTTCTGGTGCCATAGAGATTTTTGCTGACGTGACACTAACTTTTCGGCCATGGCTCCCGAACACCCAATGCTCTAATGCAAACTGATTTTATCAAAACGATACAGAATCAATGTTATAAATTGGTAATCATCTAGTTTTCTAGTAAAGAAAAGCTACGAATTTGATGCACAAATAGTTTTCGGTACAAGACCATGTGGACAAGGTGGATAATTTAAGAGCTAATTCACAAAATAGAATTTTAATTTAACTTTTTTCAAAAATAGTAGAAAAATAATGCCCTTTCTCAAAAAGGTAATGTGCGAATGTGCGAATCCATAAATATTTTGACAAGTGCCCAGACACTTTTATAAACAAATGTGCGAACGATGGATGTGCGAATGTGCGAACGACGGATGTGCAAATGTGTGAATGTGCGAACGACGGATGTGCGAATGTGTGAATTACTGAAGTCGCACATTCGTATATGACCTTTTTGGAAAAGGGCATTATTTTTCTACTATTTTTTGAAAAAAGTTAAATTCTAATACTATTTTGGGAAAGGGCCACTCATAATTAATGTATTCTCCAACTCCAACTTGTTAGGTATGCTAAAAAAACTTCTGGAAAGTATACGGGAAAGTATTAAAAAAATCATTTTCTTTAAAACTTACAAAATAAATGTGGAAAACTAGAAGGGGGGGTTGAATAGTTTTATGTCCTTTTATAATTTATTGTGAAAACTTTATTTTCTTTTTAAAACTTAGATTCGAATTTATGTGATCTCAATTCTTGAACAATATGAACAATACGTATATAAGTAAATATAACTAAGTAATGCAAGTAAGGTAATAAAATGAAATGAAAGCTAGAGATGGAAAGATCTAACCGAGAGACAAGAGATTTATAGTGGTTCGGCTACAAGGACACCTTCCTTGCCCTACTCCACTCCCCGAGCACCTAACTCGAGAGTTTTCTTCACTATGTCAACAAGCTCCCTTATGGCGGAGAAAACCTTTACACAACTTTAGCTTACACCGGCTTAACGACACAAAGCTAGATGTCGAGTTCTAATCGTAGCTAGAACAAATCTCACACCTTAAACACGACTTAATCACACCTTCTTCTTCACGACTAGTTCACGACTTCTTCACGACTTCTTCACGACACTTCACGACTAACCACAACCTATGTTCACTACTACTTCTTCACACCTTCACTACTTACACACCTTAACAACACAACTTCTCTACTTACACACTAACCTATCCCAAATAATTATACACACAACTATCTAATAACAATACACAACTTATATACAAATATATGTGATGACACAAACAACTTAGGTATCTAAGTTGCAATACTTCTTCTTTAGTTGTTGAAGGAGTATTCTTCTTTTGCACTTGAATGGAGGAAGCTTGGATCACTTAGAAACCAAAGCTTAAGATTATATGATCAAAGGATTTTGAAGATATGAAATGTGATTTAAAACAGAAAGTTTTAGTGTGCAAAAGGTGAGTAAAAGTCCAGGAGAAGACTGGTATTTATAGGAGAAAAATTGGACAGCTGGAAGTCTACTGGAGCGGGGGCGGTCCCCTTAAATAGGGGGCGGTCCCCTTAATAATTAAGGGGGCCGCCTAGTAAAATTAAGGGGGCCGCCCCTTCTGTCCGTTGGCCAATTTTGTCCTTTTGTGGGGAAGGTTTTTCTGGAACATTTTAACTGATTTTGGTTAAAAATTTGAATTCATATTTTTATAAAAAATTAAACATTTTTATTTAATGCCAAAAATGTTTTTCAAAAATATATAAAATGTTTTTTATGTTTTATAAAAAATCTAGTTATTAAGAAAATGTTCCTTTGATCATATAATGCATTAAGCATTAGTTCATTCATACCTTAAGTGATTTGAGTTGTAGAAATAGATATTTACAACTAAATACTTGTTTACGTCATAATTTTCTGATTAATGATTTTACATTTTGTGATTATCAAAACGTAGAGATATCGAAAAATATTAATAACGTGTTTAGGCATTATTTATATCAACAATCTCCCCCTTTTTGATGATTACAAAATCTAAACTCATTAAATCTAAAAATAAGTTTTTAGACAAGTATTTAGTGAGTTTACATCTATTTCTCCCCCTTTTTGTAGAATCAAAAAGGTTAAGCCGACAATTTTTAGAATCAAATTTGTCGGGACGAGAACTCCCCCTTGATGGTTACTCCCCCTCGTTCGAGGGCACCAAGGAGACGAGCTATGGAAATCTTGACTGCAAAAACAAGTTAGGAGACACAAGATACATATACATAGCAAAAATATTTAGAACAACCAACTAAAACATTCAAGATGATCATATAAAATATGAATCATCATTACATTACATAAAATACTTTGAAACATAATGATTACAACAAAACTAGAAATACTAATGCTTCTCATATTGCCAAAGAGAGCGATTGGACTTGCTTGCAACACAAAAGGGTGAGGGATTTTATTTTGAGGCGGAAAGCATGTGGATGGGTTTTAGTTATGTGATGGTGAGGGAAATGGAGCGGATCCATTGATGTTATATCGTTGTAGTGGAGGAATGGGATAGGGACGAGTGAGTAGATATTCGATCCAAGAAATATCTTCACTTAGGTGGAGGATTTGTTTTTGAAGGAAGATGCAACAAGGGCAATAGTGGGTGTGGTTTGTAACTTGATCCAAGTTAAGAGAGTGGGGTAGGCAATTTGAGTAAGGTGAGGATGGAGGTTGTCCCTTGTTGCGTTGTGTGAGGTGCATAGCAAGGAGATCATTAAGATCATGGATTTGGTTAATCTCTTCATGAAGCTTATGTCTTTCATGAATGGGGATTTGGTTATTTGGTGGAAATGGATGGTATTGGGGTGAAAGGTTTGATGTTTGACCAAGGTGATGAGGGTTTTCAAGTATTCCATTGAAGTTGGTTTGAGGTTTAGGTGAGTAGTTTGGAATGAATGTGGATGTTTGGCCAAAATGGTAGGGTTTGTGAAATGGTTCAATGGAGTGAGGTTGTGATCTTGGAGAGTAGTTGGGGATGAATGATGATGGAGGTGTTGGTTGTCTAGTTGTAATGGGCTTGTGGTGAGGGTTAGGTTTTCTTTTCCACCCGGGTTTTAAGGTCATCCTTGCTAGCTTAGAGGTTTTTGGTTTTGGGTTGATTGAAGAAGACATGATGGGATGATTGAATGTGGTGAGATGTGGGGTTATTTATAGTGGAGGATTTGTGATGTTTAGGAATGAAAAGGCTTGTTGGGTGATTAGGACAAAATGTGTTTGTGAATTTGGGGAAGTATAGGATCAAATGGGCTAAAAAGCAGAAAAAGATTCTCTGAACCCGTCCAGCAGATGGCCGGTCCCCTTAATTATGGGCGGTCCCCTTAATAATTAAGGGGGCCGCCTTATGAATTAAGGGGGCCGCCCATTTGGTACCTTTCAGGGTTCCAGAAATGGGTTTTTCTGCAGAAATAGGTGAGGATGGCTATGTTTTGAGCTTTTGGTTTTAGGCAAGTCCCACTCTTTGAGGCAATAGAAAAACATATTAAGCATGTATGGCATATAAGACAAATGAATAAGCAAGCAATAATTAATATCTAGCAATTAAGGAACCTAATCATCTAAGGCAAGGATAATGAAACAAAGGCACTAGAAACTAATGGGGAATAGGTGATGGAACAAATGTGATTTATAAGATTGTTCTAGTGTGTGCCTATATGCAACAAATGTGGAGATGTGATTGTTTCGACTCCTAAATGCAAAAATTTCCTAAGAAACAATCCAAGGTCTCCTCGATTTGATTTTGCTCAATATATGAATATCAAAGAAGTATATATTAGATTATATACTTTGACAAGTCATGTGAGATCTTTATGCATGAAAAAAAAAATGTTTTTAGCATTATTCAACAATGTAAGAAAAATGTGTTTTCCTAGATGTGAGAATGATTTGTTGAAAATAGATTGGGTTTTATTTATAAATATGTTTATGCAAGGAAATATCCCAATCTTTTATTTTGTGCAAAACAGATTCCTAGACTCAGATAAGAGGAAACAAAGAAGAAAAAAAATAATTTTACAGTCAGATGGTCGGTCCCCTTAATGACTAGTCGGTCCCCTTAATAATTAAGGGGACCGCCTTTATAACATTAAGGGGTCCGCCCATCTGGAAAAATTTTTACCAAAAATGCAGAAAATTCAGTCAATTTGTTCCATCATTCCTAGGCCTAAACGTAAGTGGTTAAAGAGTTCACGCTTAAGGGGCTTAGTGAATATGTCTGCTAAGTTATCTTCCGATGCAACCTTTTCTATTGATATGTTTCCTTTTTGAACGTTATCGCGGAGGAAGTGGTGGCGTATTTCTATATGTTTAGTCCTAGAGTGTTGAACGGGATTCTTACTTAAATCTATAACACCTTTATTATCACACATAATTGGGACGTCATTTAACCTAATGCCATAGTCTACGAGAGCTTGTTTCATCCATAGTGCTTGTTGACATGCCTTTCCAGCGCTTACATATTCGGCTTCTGTGGTAGAAATAGCAAGAGTGGTTTGCTTCTTCGAGAACCAAGATGTTAGACAACATCCCATTAACGTGCAAATTCCGCTAGTACTTTTTCTATCCACGTAGTCTCCCGCATGATCCGAATCCGCATAGACGATGGTTTCTATGCCCGATCCCTTAGGATACCATAAACCTAAGTGTATAGTGCCTTTAATGTATCGGAAGATACGCTTAACCGCTTCTAGGTGAGAGGTTTTGGGATCCTCTTGAAAGCGAGCACAAAGGCAGACACTAAACATGATATCCGGTCTACTTGCCGTTAAGTATAGTAAACTACCTATCATTCCTCTATATTTAGTGTTTTCTACGGACTCACCTTCTTCATCTCTTGTGAGTTTTACTTCCGTAGACATTGGTGTCTTCATGGGCTTAGCATCTTCTAATCCAAATTTTTTAAGCATTTCCTTAATGTACTTAGATTGATTAAAAAATATTCCATCTTCTAATTGTTTTATTTGTAATCCTAGGAAGAAATTAAGTTCACCCATCATACTCATCTCAAACTCATCATGCATGATTTTGGCGAATTCATCACACATATCCTGACAAGTCGATCCGAATATAATGTCGTCGACATATATTTGGACAATGATGAGATTTGGGCTTTTCTTTTTCGTGAAAAGAGTGTTATCTACCATTCCCATGAAATAATCATGTTTAATAAGAAATGCCTTTAATCGATCATACCAAGCCTTGGGAGCTTGTTTGAGTCCATATAAAGCTTTCTTGAGTTTATAAACATAATCAGGTTTTGCGAAGTCAATGAATCCTGGAGGTTGTGCCACGTATACCTCCTCATTGATAAAACCGTTAAGGAATGCACTTTTCACGTCCATTTGAAATAACTTAAAGTCTAGGGCGCATGCATAGGCAAGTAGTATTCTTATAGATTCTAATCTAGCTACGGGGGCATAAGTTTCGTCATAATCTATTCCTTCTTGTTGATTATATCCTTGGGCAACTAACCTAGCCTTGTTCCTAGTAACTATTCCATTTTCATCTAACTTATTTCTATAAACCCACTTAGTTCCTATGATGGTCATGTTCATGGGATTTGGGACTAGTTCCCAAACGTCATTAGTCTTAAATTGATTTAGTTCTTCTTGCATAGCCATAACCCAACTTTCATCTTTTAATGCTTCATTTATATTTTTAGGTTCTATGGTTGATAGGAAACAAAAGAAGTTATTTTTATCTTGAGCTTGTGATCTAAGGGTTCTTTGATTTAAGTTTCCTATTATATTGTCTAATGGGTGTGATTTAGATTCCTTAACATTTACTATTTCGTCTTCACCTAATATTATATCTTCATTATCATCACCTAAGGGTTTAATTTTACTAACCTCAATAGCTTCTTCTTCAACTAGGTCATCATCTTCTAGGGGCAATGTCTTAGGTGGTGGTGGAGTTTCATCAAATGTTACATTTAAGGACTCTTCTACTTTCATAGTATGTTTATTAAGTATTATGTATGCTTTACTATTTTGTGAATACCCTAGAAAGATTCCTTCGTACGACTTAGGATCAAACTTAGTAAGGTAATCTTTTGTATTGAGAACAAAACATTTGCTCCCGAATAACCTAAAGTAGTTTAGATTAGGTTTTCTACCTCTTAATAACTCATATGGGGTTTTTCCTAATATTCTCCTAATTGAGACTCTATTTATTATATATGTTGATGTATCTACGGCATGGCACCAAAATTTTTGTGGGATAGATTGTTCATTTAGCATTGTTCTACTCATTTCTTGTAAGGTTCGATTCTTTCTTTCTACTACCCCATTTGATTGTGGAGTGCGAGGAGCGGAGAAATTGTGAGATATCCCATTTAAATCACAGTATTTTCCGAATTGCACTTCATTATCAAATTCCCGACCATGGTCCGTCCTAATTGATACTATGGAACATCCTAATTTATTTTGAATCATTTTACTAAATATTTCAAATTTATTAAAGGCTTCGGTTTTATCACTTAAAAAACTAGTCCACGTGTATCGTGAATAGTCATCTACAATTACTAAGGTATAACGATTACCTCCGTAACTCCGCACAGAGGTTGGACCAAAAAGGTCCATGTGTAATAATTCTAGGCATCTAGTAGTGGAGACTATATTCTTAGCTTTGTGACTAGCATGTGCTTGCTTTCCTATTTTACATGCATCGCAAAAGTGTTGGTCATATCTTAGGTTAGGCAAGTTTCTAACTAATTCTTTAGAGGCTAGGGATTGTATTTGTTGCATATTTGCGTGACCTAATCTTCTATGCCACAATGTAGAGTTTTCATCTAAGGTTGCTAGACATATTTTATCTTCCGGTTTATTTCCTAGTTTCATAACATATACGCCACCTTTCCTAACTCCTCTACCTATGACCTTTCCGTCCTTAACTATTTCGCTATCTTTACTTGTAAAAGTAACCCTACACTTATTATCGCATATTTGTCCTATACTAAGCAAATTATATGTTAAGTTATCTACATGCTCAACATTTTCAATAGTTAGGGAGTCTTGAGAGATCGTACCTTTGCCAATGATTTTTCCACGAAAATCACTACCGAAAATAACGTTACCTCCGTTGTATGCCTTGTAGGAGGAGAATAGCTTCCGGTTTCCCGTCATGTGCTTCGAGCATCCATTATCCTTAATCCATTCGTTGGGCTCCAAATTTATTCCTAGACATATTTCATCGGTGGCTTGAGCTACAAGGCACTTTTCGTCTTTTGCTTTATCCGCTTCATCTTTGTCGCTATCGCTCCATGTTCCACTAACAAATGCGCTTTCGTAATCATAACCCGGTGGCTTTGGACATTCGCCAATGAGATGGTTTTGACTTCCACATCTAAAGCACTTTCTTTTCCCGTAGTTATCATTTCTATTTCTTTGTAGCGATCTTCTTTCATCTCGCGGTTGTCTCGTGAATCTTCCTCGTCTCTTGAAGAATTTCTTGAATTCTCTAACGGCCATTGCATATTCTTCGTCTTCACTCTCGTCACTTGAATCATCGTCATCATTAATTTCCTTTTTGGCTTTTAGCGCGAGAGACTTGATTTGATCTTTCTTGCTCTTGACCGTTTCCGAGTCCCTTTTTATAATTTCTTCATGAACCTTTAAGTTGCCAATAAGCTCATCAAGTGATAACGTCATCAAGTTCTTTGATTCTTCAATCGCCGTAACCTTCGCGCGCCATTTCGGATGTAATGCCCTAAGAAATTTCCTTACACAATTTTTGCTAGAAAAAGTCTCATCAAGTGCTTTTAAACTTGTGATGATTGTGTTAAATTTAGCAAATGCATTATCAATAGATTCCTCTTCAGGAATTGTAAATTGTTCATATTGTTGTACAAGAAGATCTATTTTATTATCTTTAACTTGACTATTACCTTGGTGAGTGACTAGTAAAGAATCCCAAATATCTTTTGCGGTTTGACACATAAAAATTCTTTCATATTCTTTGCGTGGTAACGCATTATAAATAACCATTTTAGCTTCATTATTTTTTGCTAGTTTCCTTTTTAAATCATCATTTTGTTTTTCAAAAGGTACAATTTCATCTAATTTAGTTAGGATATTATATTGAATAGGGGGAAAATCACCATAGGTAATAACATGCCAAAGATCAAGATCATTTGATTTCACATAAGTTTCGAATCTATTTTTCCAATAAAGAAAACCATCACTTTCAAATAGTGGTGGTCTTTGCATAGATTGCCCTTCTAAATATTTTAAATATTCCATAGATCGTTTCAAGTTTTAAAATACAGTTAATTTTAAAAATCTTGTTTGACGTGGCTCTTGATACCAATTGTGGAAAACTAGAAGGGGGGGTTGAATAGTTTTATGTCCTTTTATAATTTATTGTGAAAACTTTATTTTCTTTTTAAAACTTAGATTCGAATTTATGTGATCTCAATTCTTGAACAATATGAACAATACGTATATAAGTAAATATAACTAAGTAATGCAAGTAAGGTAATAAAATGAAATGAAAGCTAGAGATGGAAAGATCTAACCGAGAGACAAGAGATTTATAGTGGTTCGGCTACAAGGACACCTTCCTTGCCCTACTCCACTCCCCGAGCACCTAACTCGAGAGTTTTCTTCACTATGTCAACAAGCTCCCTTATGGCGGAGAAAACCTTTACACAACTTTAGCTTACACCGGCTTAACGACACAAAGCTAGATGTCGAGTTCTAATCGTAGCTAGAACCAATCTCACACCTTAAACACGACTTAATCACACCTTCTTCTTCACGACTAGTTCACGACTTCTTCACAACTTCTTCACGACACTTCACGACTAACCACAACCTATGTTCACTACTACTTCTTCACACCTTCACTACTTACACACCTTAACAACACAACTTCTCTACTTACACACTAACCTATCCCAAATAATTATACACACAACTATCTAATAACAATACACAACTTATATACAAATATATGTGATGACACAAACAACTTAGGTATCTAAGTTGCAATACTTCTTCTCTAGTTGTTGAAGGAGTATTCTTCTTTTGCACTTGAATGGAGGAAGCTTGGATCATTTAGAAACCAAAGCTTAAGATTATATGATCAAAGGTTTTTGAAGATATGAAATGTGATTTAAAACAGAAAGTTTTAGTGTGCAAAAGGTGAGTAAAAGTCCAGGAGAAGACTGGTATTTATAGGAGAAAAATTGGACAGCTGGAAGTCTACTGGAGCGGGGGCGGTCCCCTTAATAATTAAGGGGGCCGCCTAGTAAAATTAAGGGGGCCGCCCCTTCTGTCCGTTGGCCAATTTTGTCCTTTTGTGGGGAAGGTTTTTCTGGAACATTTTAACTGATTTTGGTTAAAAATTTGAATTCATATTTTTATAAAAGATTAAACATTTTTATTTAATGCCAAAAATGTTTTTCAAAAATATATAAAATGTTTTTGATGTTTTATAAAAAATCTAGTTATTAAGAAAATGTTCCTTTGATCATATAATGCATTAAGCATTAGTTCATTCATACCTTAAGTGATTTGAGTTGTAGAAATAGATATTTACAACTAAATACTTGTTTACGTCATAATTTTCCGATTAATGATTTTACATTTTGTGATTATCAAAACGTAGAGATATCGAAAAATATTAATAACGTGTTTAGGCATTATTTATATCAACAATAAATAAAGTAGAGGTGGCAAAACGGGCGGTCCGAGCGGGTTCGGGCAACGGGTCAAACGGGCGCGGGCCAAACGGGCACGGGCCAAACGGGCGACTTCTAAAATTCGGGTCAAACGGGCGCGGACCAAACGGGCACGGGCCAAACGGGCGCGGACCAAACGGGCAAAAAAAGCAATCAAAAGACTAAAATTTTCTCATTTCACTAATGCTGATGAAATACTTTTTTAGGTTAAAATTAATTGTCCAGCTCAACAATGCCCCTTCAATCAAAGGGCATCAAAGAAAAGACTTTTATAACATGGAGAAGAAATAAGGTTTACCTATTTTAAAAGTCTGCAAGGTAAAAGTGAACATTTCACTGTCAAACGAGTATCATCTAACGAGGCAAAAAAATCACATCACAAGGTATTTTATAGAACTAAATGAGTAACAAAAATCGCATACAATAGAATCATAGCAGAAAAACTCGGTAACAACAAAAGATGTCGGGTATATATAAATAGATCCAATGCTGATTGAAGTAACAAAGTCTGCACATATCAAAATAAACTCAGGCAGCTAGAGTTTTACAAAGTTTTTCTTGAAGAGAAAACAACTTAAACAATAGCGTTTGCTGCACTTGCAATTCTTGGCCATAAATCAGCACATTCTTTTCCAATCGGTCCAGTGATCGTAGATCCTGAATAAGCAAGAACAAAGTTAGCAATCAAGACTAGCAAGTGTAAATAAAAAACACAAAGAGAATGTGCCATCATTTCTCCTTTCGGGTTGACAATAACACCAGCATTATCTGTTTAATAAGGAAACAACGCATGTTGGGGTGGCTGCACCTTGGTTCACATCCCTTAGAACAGACTTGACCATGAATGTACTGATTTGACCATGAATGTACTAGTATAACAGCATAACAAATTCCAATATTAACTTACAATATTTCTCCTCAAACATCAGTACATCACTGTTATTAAGTATTAACTTACAATATTTGAGTTATTTGACCATGAAAAATAGTGCAGTACTGATATAACAACATAACAAATTCCAAACAACATAACACCCCTTAATAACTAAATCTACCTAAACAAAAACAGCCCAAACGCCCCTTTATTTCAGCAATAAACACAGTTCCAAACAACCCTTAATAACTAAATTATTCAAAAAAAAAAAAAAAAAAAAAAAAAAAAAAAAAAAAGAAGCCAAAACACCCCTTTGATTCGGCAATAAACACAGTCCCAAACACATGATATTTAGTAAATATCAACTAGTAGATAAAAATTAAAAATCCCAAAAAAAAAAAGAGGATAATACCTGGATGGCTGGATGTAACTGATGAGCCGCTGATTAGATGTTAATTGATTAGATGTGGAGTTCAATTGAGAGTGGTAACATGGAATTGAGTAGATTGATGTTAGGGAAAAGAAAAAAAAACCCAGAATACCCGTTCAATTGGGAGTGACGACCATTATACCCGTTTTTTTTTTTTATCAATTTTCAGGCCGACCATTTAGCCCATAAGGAATAAAACATTGAGCCAAAAAAAATTGATATCTGCTGATCACCTACACAACATTTATCTTTTTTCAACAATCCTTTCCATTCTTCTAAAATGGTTATTTCTTATACTAACTAAAATTAATAGTAATATATTTGTAGTAATATTTTATTTAATTAGGTTCTTTAAAATTTTACATATTTCTATCGTCAGTTACAAAAAACACACACAGATATGACAATATTAATGCAAACTGATTTTATCAAAACTATACAGAATCAACGTTAGGCTACACACACTCTCCCTGAATTCTTCGGTTGATCTCTTGCTCCGACACAAAGCGACCGGGTCGCTTGGGATGTGAACCAAAGGTCAGTCGGTTATGAATTTGAATATCGGTCCACTGACCGACCGATTTTGCACAAACTATTTGTTTCTTCAAGTGGCATGAGCTAATTTATTTCATAGAATATGCATTGTACTACAAGAATAAGACAAAAGAGGGTCAATTGGGATATTGACACGTAGTAGAAAAACAATGGCATTGATTTTCATAAATTACTTTCATTTGAATACAATAAAAAATAGAAATGAGAAACTGTATAAAATGTTATACGTGATATATACATTAATTTTTTTTCCTGCATTTAAGTTTTTTTTTTTTTTTTTTTTTTTTTTTTTTTTTTAAATGTTTGATTAAAAAAAAAAAAGTCGGTCACAGAGTGTGGCAGGTCGGTCGCTTTTGATCGCCGAAGAGAGAAAGCTGACGTAGCAGGAAGTGACCCAGGTCGCTTCGGGTTAAGAGTGTGGCTAGCCTTATAAATTGGTAATCATCTAGTTTTCTAGTAAAGAAAAGCTACGAATTTGATGCACAAATAGTTTTCAGCATGGTTGTTAAGATCCCGATTCTGATCTTAGGATCTTACGATTTTACGATACTGCAAAGCAAAAACGATCCGGATCTTACATAGGATCTTTGCAAGCTTAAGATCTTATAGGATCCCGATCTTGACCATAGGATCTTAAGATCTAATCCGATCCGATCCTACTTTTCTCAGATAACAAACTAAAAACTGCAAATTTCTGGATTATTTTATTGTAGAATTTAAAAAAAGACATGTTAATCTTCTTAAACATTTCATAATCATAATTTAGGACAACATTTCTATGAAACATTCATATACATTTGTGCTCGTGGTACACAATAATTTGTAAATTTGTATAATAGTATAAAAACTATTAAGAAAATGACATTATAGTAGGATCTTAAGATCCCGATCCGATCTTACGATCATGATCTTGCAAAGACGAAAACGATCCTAGGTAGGATCCCGATCTTGAAAACCTTGGTTTTCAGTACAAGACCATGTGGGCAAGGTGGATAATTTAATGGACAAATCAAATGCCATAAATATATGGGACATGCATGGGGCAGGTGACGTACATCCATTTTTCCATATAATTAACGTAAGCTGTTTCGTCACTATTGCTATTAGCCTAGTAGTTTTTTTTTTTTTTTTTTTTTTTTTTAAGAGAATGGGTTCATAAACTTATTTAATATTATTTCTTTTGTAAGTGGGACTCACTATTTTCGTTAATTGGTCTATATTCACAAGACATGAATTGTAATGCCCTTCTCAATAAGTGGCTCATATAGATGTGGACCCAACAAACACTTTTAGCCAACCAAAAAAAAGAAACAGCCAAGTCTTAGTCAATGTAAGAGTAAAATTGTTTGGTTCCTCACATTGATAAAATTTGTATCTTATGTTACACTTTTTTGCAATTTGCCTTTGTTCGTAATCTATTTCTACTTTATCGGCTTAAATAACTTATATCCTCAATTAAGTTGTTAAAAAGTAACCTTTTTAGTTTAATGAGCATATTAAATAAACAAAATCTTATATTAGCTTGAGTCTTAAAAAACATGTAAAAGAAATGATACATGAAAATTTTGAATGTAGAAAAGTTCATGTGATGTTAAATTAAATATGGTAATCGAGTCGACTAAACTGTATCAAAATGATTAAGAACCTTTTGTATACTTTTTTATATGAACATTTACTTTAATTAATAGGTTTGTTATTATATTCGACCATTATTAATAAATTAAAATTTTTATTAAACTTTAATGCCCTGTGGGCTTTGTTCACACATAGGTTGCGACAGAGAGCGGTGTTTAAGCCCATTTATGGACCTTGCTAATCCTCATAATTTAACGGTCTGCCAAACATGAGCAAAAGATGGATTCACATTTATAAGCAGATTTATATCAGGTCCATAAATGCGGTGACATAAATTTTGGCTATCATGCGTTTTCATTGGTTTAAAAATATTTAATAATAATAGTAATAAATTTGCCATATTAAATGTTGGTTTAAAAATAATCTTACTGCTTGAAAGCATAACATGTGTCATCAAGTTATGTAACTCAGTTTTACCATACATGAACTCCAGTGTTTAAAATGCATGATTTCATGAGCATTTAGTTGGTCACTATTGCTTCTATTGTTTATAACATGTATTGTGAGACTCGCACGACGCTGCGATAGTATAAAGATGCTCATTTTTAACTATGTGGTTGAGTTAATGAAAATATATAGAATATAAGTTGTTTACTGATTATCAACATTTATCACATAACTAAATCAAAGTTATGATTTTCGAATATACGGGGTCATGTTTGATTTAATTTTTTCAAGACAATTTGGTATATGAATTGTTAAATTATATAATAATAAGAACATATAAATCAGTGTTTTAAAAAAAATAAAAATAAATAAAGAATAAAAAAATAATAATAATAATAACCGTTGAATTAACATGCAATGCTTCCTTCATATAAAACTTCTAGCAAATTACTCAATGATATAATCGGTGAAATTTAAATAAATCTCTAAAGCAGTTATCAAAAAATAGTTTTTGTCTGTAATTAATTTTCTCTTTACTGTTTTTCTTTTCAACTATATAACTTTGTTTATTCTAGTTTGTAGGGCACATTTCTATGCCAGAGGGAATAAAAAATGATTACAGAAACATAAATAGGTTTTGGGCCAATTTTTGTATTGAACTCATAATTAATGTATTCTCCAACTTGTTAAGTATGCTTAAGAACTTCTCGAGTAAAAAAATCATTTTCTCTAAAACTTACAAAACAAATAAAGTGGATTTTATTAATATAACTTCAAGTCAAAATTTGTTAATGTCTACTGATCATCTACACAACATTTATGTTTTTTCAACAATCCTTTTTCGTCCTTCAGATAGCTGCAATCCGTTTTTCGTAATAAAAGAGGTCGATATACATTTCATAAGATAAAAAGTGGTTTCCAGATTTGTTAAAACTGTCAAACTTAAATCAGATGAAAATGTTTCAAATATTTTTATCAAAGGATTAGATGCAACCCAACATATGTTTCCATGTAAAAAGTTAAAAATGTTTGATTGTTTCCATGCTAAGCTTGAGGAGGAATGTTGAAATTAAGAGATTATACAAGCCTAGTTTGGATTGTAATCGGGCCGGTTTACTTATTATGTTTTTGTTCTTATTATATAGGGTCTAAACTTGTGCAAGTTAGAACATATTATCAAAAGGATTTTAGCTTTGGTCTTATATGGAAGCTCTTTGGATCTTAAATCTTAAAGGGCTGAGACTGTCAAGGATTAGAAGTTGAAGGGTGCTCTGATAACATTGAGTATATATACTCATTCTCAATTAATTGTAATTGTAATAAGGGGAAGTATAGGAGAGTTAGCCGTTCAAAAAAAAAAGAAGATAAATAACTTATATCCTCAATTAAGTTGTTAAAAAGGTAATCTTTTTAGTTTAATGAGCATATTAAATAAACAAAATCTTATGTCAGCTTGAGTCTTAAAAAACATGTAAAAGAAATGATACATGAAAATTTTGAATGTAGAAAAGTTCATGTGATGTTAAATTAAATATGGTAATCGAGTCGACTAAACTGTATCAAAATGATTAAGAACCTTTTGTATACTTTTTTATATGAACATTTACTTTAATTAATAGGTTTGTTATTATATTCGACCATTATTAATAAATTAAAATTTTTATTAAACTTTAATGCCCTGTGGGCCATGTTCACATATAAGGTTGTGAGTTGTGATAGAGGGCGGTGTTTAAGCCCATTTATGCTGGACACAGTCGTAATCCAACATAACCTTACCACATCAGCTTTATATCTTTGATTATCAGACACGACTAAATTGCCACAGTTGGTGACCGATTTTTTTTTTTTTTTTTTTTTTTTTTTTTTTTTTTTTTTTTTTTAATTCAAATATTTTAAACAACAAATTTAAAATTCATTAAAAATAAAAACATTACATAAATTATTCAAAAAAACATTAAAAACATTACGTAAATTATTCAAATAGCATTAAAAACATTACAAAAATTCTTCATCGTCTTCCTCATCGTCATCGTCACTATCGTCTTCGTCTTCATTCCCATGATTGACTTGATTTCTACGATTTCTCCAAATGTGTTCGATCAAATCAGATTTTAAGTGTAGATGAGTTGATGAGTCCATTAGCTCCTGAGTAACTACTAACGATTCTTCATGCGATCTTAAGGGATCATGATCATGGTGGCCCTCATTTTCGAACCATGTAGAACATATCGCCCGCTCTTTGTGTTGAATGATCATATTATGTAATATGATACATGTATACATAATATCTTGGAGATCCTGTTTATACAGCCCTCGAGCCGGAACTTTAAGCATTTTCCACTTCTTCTTCAACACACCAAAAGCTCGTTCCACATCTTTCCTTGCTGCTTCGTGCTTCCTCTTGTACAATATTCTTTTATCATCACCCGTGAGAGGATTTAAAATGGACTTAATAAGAACGGACCATTATGGATATATCCCGTCAGTAAGATAATATCCCCTTTTATAAGGTAAATCGTTAACCTCGAATTCAAGGTCTGGTGCTCTCCCAGATTTGATATCATTGAAAACAGGGGAACGACGTAAAACGTTTACGTCGTTATTCATCCCGGAGACACCAAAGAACGCATGCCAAATCCATAAATCTTAGGAGGCGACCGCTTCCAATAAAATGAATGGATGTGGCCCGTGATCACCCCTAGCATATTGACCTCTCAAACCATTTGGGCAATTCTCCCACTCCCAACTTGTACAATCAATGCTTACCATCATCCCAGAAAACCCATGCTTATGCTCGTGATGAGCATATAATCTTTCAAGGTCAGAATACGTGGGCTTTCGCAAAAACTCAGCACCATATAACTCCATGATAGCCTTGCAAAACTTACGGAGACATTCACGGGATGTTGTTGCAGCCACTTGCAGATTCTCGTCTTATTCGGAACCGCCGACGGAATGTTCTTTCGTCGAACTGCGGGTTTTCGGAGAAGTATGCCGCCACTAAACGATTATGAGCACCCTCATGATCCCTACGTATGTACCTTCGTCGAACTTTTGGCTGTGATGCTTGGTACGCATTCCAAGCAAACTCCGTAAACTCACTCATAACTTCTTCATCATCGTCGGAAGACGAAAAACCAAAAAATAGCTCGTGAGAGATAATTAAAAGAATGTGTTTGAATGTATTGATAGAAATGTTGTCTGAAATTGTCTGTTTAGAAGTGTGTTTGAGGTTGGTATTTATAAGGTTGTAAAGTGGTAAAGTTTTTTATTTATTTTTTATTTTTTATTTATTTATTTATTTATTTATTTATCAAACGGATACATTTTTTGAATTTTGTGTGTGCAAATTATCGGTCATTATTTAGACCGATATCTCCTTTTTCTTGCCCCTCGGCCGATATTCACATTTTGCCCACAGTGGGGATGACCGAGCACAAAGTCGGTCGACCTTGCCCGTTGACCGATCGACTGCGAGTAGCCTTAAGACCTTGCTAATCCTCGTAATTGAAAGGACTACACATGAGCAAAAGATGAATTCACATTTATAAGCAGATTTATATCAGGTCCATAAATTCGGTGACATAAATTTTGGCCATCATGCATTTTCATTGGTTTAAAAATATTTAATAATAATACTAATAAATTTGCCATATTCACAAATATTGGTTTAAAAATAATCTTACTGCTTGAAAGCATAACATGTGTCATCAAGTTATGTAACTCAGTTTTACCATACATGACTACATGTAACTCCAGTGTTTAATTAAGTGCATGAGTTCATGAGCATTTAGTTGTTCACTATTGCTTCTATTGTTTATGTTGAATTGTCGATCAACAAACCTGGAAGCAAGCTCGCGGAGCTTGAAACTCATAAAGAAAAACTTAACACACCACAGCAAGTATATATGATCGACAGATAAATAAAACCCACACGATATTGACCCAAACGATTAAGTATATTAATGTTTGTAACTTGAAAGAATGAACGTGACAAGACCCCTCCCCCCTCACCTCCTTCTATAGAGATGAGAGGGGAAGAAAACCGACTCCTAATACAATTAGAAAATATAGTCGGCTGTGACTCTAAAACAAAAGGAAAGACACGTTTGCTTGGGACATAAGCAAACATAATACTTGGCTAAACAAACCGAAAGTAACACTTTAACCCCTAGACTCAATGACATGCTAATATAGAGACTAATCTTGCATCAGTTTATAACATGTATTGTGAGACTCGCACGTTGTTGCGATAGTATAAAAATGCTCATTTTTAACTATGTACTTGAGTTAATGAAAATATATAGAATATAAATTGTTTACTCATTATTAACATTTATCACATAACTAAATCAAAGTTATGATTTGCAAATATACGGGTTCATCTTTGATTTAATTTTTTTTGAAGACAATTTGACATATGAATTGTTAAATTATATAATAATAAGTGTTAGAGTTTATGGAAAAATATTAAATCGTGTATGACTAGAATCGAACTCGGGATCTTTGGATTGCATACTTTACGTATGAATGATTAATGTAAATAATTAATATATAGAGTTAATGTAAAAAATGGTCCCTCAACGCGACCGGGTTTAACACTTTTAGTCCCTAGGTTAAATTTTTACCGTATCCAGTCCCTTATGAAGCCAACTATCTCGGGTTTAGTCCCTTGACCAGATTTTTCCCTAGTTTGACCGTAACCTGGGTTAGGTTAGCAAATATTGAGGGGTAATTTGGTCATTTTATGTTTGGTAAATTGTGTCTCCTACCTACATAACTTTGTTTCAGTGATTGTTATCACATGAAACACATACACACACGCATCATACATCAAACATGAATCCCCTCATTCGGTGCAATAGGTGTGGAGCAAAATCTACAATTGTAACCTCTTGGACTGCTATTAACCCTGGAAGAAGATTCTATTGTTGTGGGAAAAAAGTAAGTCCTAGATTAATTTGGTTAAAAAACCCCTAATTTGATGTTTAAACCTTTATTTATTTATTTATTATTATTTTTTTTTATTTTTTTTGGTAATAGCCAATCAATTGTGGGATAATCGATTGGTATGATCCCCCAATGTGTGAACGAGCTGTCCAAATTATTCCAGGTTTGTTGCGTTCAATGAATGAGTTAGAAAGGGTAGCAGAAGAAAAGAAAGATGAAGCTAAGAAGATGAAGAAGATGGTTATTCTCAGTTGGATCTTTTTTCTTGTTGTTTTTGCTTTGAAGTAGTTAATGTATTGTACATTTTGTTTGAAGGTAGTTTTAGGAAGTTAGCTTATGTTTAGAATGGAAAAAGCAGTTTGAAGTTGTATTTTTGGATTTTGATCAATGGAAAAAAATCAGTTTCAACTTCAAGAAATTGACTTTAAGAAGTTTGAAGTTGTATTTTTGGATTTTGACAATGTACCATAATGAAGTAAACAAGTAGCTTTCAAATTTATTACATTACAAAGTTGTATTAACTTGTGCAGGTTAAATAGCAACAAGAAATTGACTTTTAGAAGTCAAATTACCATGAACCAAATATGCTAATAAGTGCAGGTTAAATAGCAACAAGAAATTGACTTTTAGAAGTCAAATTACCATGAACAAAAATGCTAACAACTGAAGCTTAAATACCAACAAGAATTTGACTTTAACAAGTCAAATTACAATGTACCATAATAAAATTCCAAATTACCAGAAAGACACTTAAGTTGTTCTTAAAAACATACATGAAACATATAAAAGTCTGCAAACATGAAACAAATCATTCAGGTGTCATCATTCTTTTTGTTGTTCTCTTTGTCAACTTGGTTGGAGAGGCATGAAGCATTACATGAACTGGTGGACTCTGTGTGACTTGAGTGGCTGGTGGACCTTGTGAAGAAAGGGGAATCTCTGAAGCTTGTGCAGAACTTGCCTGTCCAGATGGTGGAGTGTGTGTAGCTTGTGCAGAACTTGCAGAAGTCAAACTTGGGCAAACCTTCTTGTTATGACCATATACCTTACAGATGCTACAAGTAATGCTCCTACCAGCTTTACACAACTTGTTTCCCTTTACAAGTCCTTCAAACAGTTCAGCTGCACTCTTCTTTCTCTTTTTTTGTGGCCTACCAATTTGTGGTTTAGGATCTGGTGGGATTATTGTCTTCAGGTTATTGGATTTTTGCCAAAAATCATGACCTTTTATGGGATTTATCTTAAACCTGTACATCTCTTTCCAGGTATCAAGCCAATATGTTTCATGACAATAAGACTCAGGTATACCTGTTTCTTCCCCATTGCTTGCCATGTTCCAAATGGTAGCCACTGCATGCTTGCAGGGTATACCTGTTAACTCCCACCTCCTACAACTACATTGCCTAATCCTCATATTCACCACACACTGAAGGCCATTAGGATCATTGGCTTGGTATAAGTCTCCACCATTCCATTCAATCTATATATTAGACATAACCTAGTTAGAAACTCCAAACAAGTCTACAGAAATGTTAAAAAAAGGCATGAAAGATTTTGGCAATGTACCTTTATCTGAGCTGCATCTTTGACAATTGTTTGGAAAATTCTACTAGCAGCAGGTGTAAGTGGACCATCAGATTTGGCAATAACTTTTTGGACATTCACAATTCTTTTCATCAGATAAACTCTAATGAATTCCAAGCATCAGTGTATTTTTTAAACTCAGCCATATCCACTTCCACATCATCTATCATGTTATCTACTTCAACAAAGTAATCACTGTCATCGCTATCTTCACCAGAACTATCTTCACCAACAGAACCATCTTCACTACCATTACCATCTTCCCTTTCTGACTCAGCACTCATGTTTTCATCACTATGTGAATGTCCTACATCCTCATTTTCATCTACACCCTGTTTCTTCCTACCCACCAAGTCTAAGCACCTAGTCAACCATTCATCATCACTAACTTCTACATTGTCATCTAAATTTTCAACCAAAGAGTCATCTACAATCAGTGGCTCTACATCTAGAGGCTCCTCATTAACACAGTGATCAACATACAAGTCAATTACTTTATACTTAGAAACGAACTTCATCATTTCCAACACATCCTGATCAGTAACTAATTGTTTTAGGCCATTGTCTAAATCAGTGTTAGGTTGCTTATAATAATACATAAATGATGAGTTTTCATAAACTAACTCATTCAGCATTGTATTAATTTCAAGAATAGAAAAGACATCACAGTCAATTGAGTCTATCCAATTTACCTTTCCACCTTTGTATCTTATCTTGGGAGGACTGGTAAATGCACCCCCATGGTTTATCTTCAAGCAAAAAACCCTTGGAAGATAACCTGTATACGAGAACAAATTAAGATGTTATCTAAACAAGATACTTGACCATAAAAACTTCCATCAACAAGACAAAATACTCACGATATTCTTGATAAGGGTCTGCTTTTGATCCCTGCATACGCACCCTCCATTCAGAAACCATTGGCTAGCCTGTGTCTGATCGGAATTATGAGAGGGATTTGGTGATGAACAAGTTTGGGGATGAAAAGGGTTATGATTCAACCTAATTAGTCAAAATGTATATAATCCTTGGTCAATTATCCCACCAAACATAAAAGGACCAAACTACCCCTCAATATTTGCTAACCTAACCCAGGTTACGGTCAAACTAGGGAAAATCTGGTCAAGGGACTAAACCCGAGATAGTTGGCTTCATAAGGGACTGGATCCGGTAAAAATTTAACCTAGGGACTAAAAGTGTTAAACCCGGTCGCGTTGAGGGACCATTTTTGACATTAACTCTAATATATATAATCGTTATATATTTTAATTATTTGAACACGAAATAACGACTAACGGACGTTAAGTAATTAACGGAATTGACTAACGACCGTTAGTAATTAAAGGAAGGACCATAGGTTAGTTAACATCATCTTGGATTGAGAAACAAAACGGTAAGGGGTTTCTTGTTAATCCAATTGTTTGATTAAAGAAGAAGATTTATAGTTATGATCCTTGTTCTTGCTAGGATCAAAATGTACGTATCTTTAAATTTCGGTTAATCTTTATACATGTTAAATAATTGATCTTTGCTTCCGCTACGTGCTTTGGTGATGTTTATTTATTTATATGAATGTCATGTTATTTAAATTCCAACAGTGGCATCACGAGCCGTTTAACATGTAATTGTAATACCGAAACGCATAAAAATCAAATCTTGATTTGGATTATACATGTTTAGTCAATTTTTTTTAGGGTTTTTAGAACATAAAAAAGCCGATCCTATTTTTTTGGGGGGAGGGAGGGGGGGGGTTCGATCACTTCTTTAATTAAAAAGCTAGTTTTGTAACCCTAAGATTAGGAACATGTAGGTTTATGTGTGTAAAGGGTTACGTTCCTGGACTTGTGTATTAATCCATGATAAATTCATGCAAGGTTATCATGGATTTATGTTTGTAATTAATTGTTAAGTTACGTGCTACATGTAATAAAAGGATAGATCTAAAGTTAGGGAAGACCTAATAATTAAATTAATGAATCTTTTATGTGCAACGTGGTATATAATTGCTAGGGCTTACGCTACCAACTTGTTGGTGTATGTGGTCCATTGGGTACCATGCACTGAAAACCAATGGGAGTTTTAGTAATTATATGCATAATAATTCACATATAGATTATTAATAGGATTTATCAAAAGGGTTTGCATATGGCTATATGATTTAATGGTTAAGATTATATGCGTTTGTTAGGAATATAAATATTCACATGAAAGACTCGGTCACCCTGAGTATGGATTAGCATTAAGTAGCTCGTAGGTTTAATCATATTAGTTTAGATATCGTTTCACCATGGAGTCGGATCGGGTCTTTACCCACTGTCAGCCCGATCCATAGCCTACTAGAGGCGTTTTTATGTCTTCTATAAATAGCCCTTCCCACCCATGGGAAGGGTTGGAGCTTTCATTATTCTTAATCTAATACACATAGTTTTCTCTCACTAGAAACTCCCACTTCTATTTCTCTCTCTCTCTCTAGAATTCGATTCTTGCTTAATCTTTCTTGTGTGTTATGATTGTTAATATCTTACAATTGGTATCAGTGCCATGGTTTGATTAGCTAGATTGTGTGTACGTTTTCTTGGTTAGTTTAGATCAAAAGTTTGGTTTTTGAAGGTTTATGGGCTTATTCTTGGCTTTCTTTGATTCTCACGTTTGTGGTGTTAAAGTTAGTGTTTTTATTGTTGTTATAACCTTCTAAGATCAAGTGGTGCAAAAGAAACCAAGCAAAAAGGTTCAAAATGGTGATTTTTAGGTGATTATAGGTGATGTTCTGCACTGCGTTTTGACATTCTGTGAAGATTTCTCGGCTGCGTTTTGAGGTTGCTTGGGAAAGTCTTGATTGCGGTTTGGTAAGGAATCTGACTGCGTTTTGGTTTTTAACTAAAACGGGAAAGAAGACAAAACGCAGTGAAAGTGACACTTTGTCTTGTTGTGACTGCGTTTTGCCCTCCTACGTTTTGAGCTACTGCGTTTTGGATTTCTGCGTTTTGGGTCTCTGCGTTTTGGACTCCTGTGGTTTGGTCTTCTGCGTTTTGTATCTAGCTGCGGTTTGGTTCTCTGCGGTTTGTGGTATCTGCGGTTTGCTTCAACTATTGAAGTTTGACCTTGCGGTTTGACCTTGCGTTTTGGATCTTGCGTTTTGTACTATTTTTCAGGTTGTGGTTTGAGTTTTGCTGTCTGCGGTTTGCCTATTGCGGTTTGCTGTTGTGTTTTGCCATACTCAAGACCAATTATCAAGACAAACTAAACGTTATGCTGCCAAAATCTTGTCAAAACTTGAGTTTTGAGTATTGAGACTTGCTTAATTCATAACGTAAACTCATTTCAACCAAACCAAATCAAAATTAAACAACATATCACCTAATCCAACAAACAATCACCACTCTTAACATACAACCAATAATCATTACTTCGATCCAACAGTTATCATAACACATTCAAGTAATCATCATTTCACGGTTTCTTCTTGATTTTGTAAAATCCCGCGAAAGATTCTATTTCTCGGTTTAAATCATAGATTTGTAAAATCCCGTGCACGTTTACACCATGTCTACTACTTCAGATTCTTTCATATCTGAGGTACTCAAATTGTATGACACGAACGATAAACATAAGACTTCCAACCCTGTACAACAAATAAACGTGTTTGATTCTGATAATGCTAACATGGAATCGTCGTGCTCGAATTCTCAAGAGAATGAGTTTCATCAGCCACTAAAATTGCCTAATAATACAAAGGAAAGTTGCATAGAATGTTTTCGACTACTTCACTCACATCTCAAGGTTCTCTTTGAATGACCTGGATACTTGGGAGGATACAAACGTGCATTCGCATCACTCTTTGGTCAAGATGTTCAGACTTTCACAGTCAAAATGAGACTGTATTTAGATCAACTTGAACAACAACTTGACAAAGGAGAACTTTCTGAAGGTAGATCCATGGCTGCCTTTTGTGTGATCAACAACCAACTCCAAGTGTTCATTGATTCGCAATTCATTGAGGATTATGATTATGACAGTCAAATGATGAAAAGGTGTTTTGCTAATTACACTGGAATCGAGGTTGACATGTTCAGAGTTACACTACTCTAACTCATGGGTAATGTTAAGGAGTTCATTAATGAAAGGGCGCAGCATCAACAATGCAGGGAAACTATGTTTGATAAACAGGATACAAATGACAGTTCTGGGACTTATACCACACTTGACATGGATACAGATCACAGACCAAAAAATGACCAAGTTCCATCTGCTGAGGTACATGTCACTGATCAACACAATGTGCTCCCTAATGAACGACTGCATACTGATCAAGTTATGCCCACTTATGACACATATTTGTTGGAAAAGACTGATAGCAATACCATTTCTAATTCAACAAATATGAATCATAAAGGGGGAGAAAGTGATCAGGATGATGCTGAACATGATGATGAGTCAAGTTCTTTGTTTACGGCTGAGACTTTTAAATCAAATGATGTGGTTGATAAAGAAGTTTTTAATGAACTTTCAAACAAATTTTTACAGCTTGAAAAACATTGTATTTCACTTGAAATCACAATGCAACAAAAGGAAGAAAGTTTTCAAACTAACCTACCATGTAAAAATCCGAAACTCCCTGATTTTCGTGAATTCTTTATGATAAATGATTTGAAAGCTCAGCTAGAAGCCAAAAACTTAACGATCAACAACCTAAAAAACCGTATTGCTGAGATGTGTGATATGTGTAATGAAGTTAAGGCTAAACATGACAGTGATGTTATTGCAACTAGAAATAGTGAATTGGAACTTAAAGTGGCTGAATTACTTAATGAAAATGAGACTTTGAAATTTCATTGCAAAGAACTGTGTGATTCAATCAAAGAAACGAAAACTAAGACTATAGTTCAGACAACCTCTTTGATTGCCAAAAATGATGAATTCAAAGCTTAAATTAAGGAAAAGGGTTTTACAATTGCAGCTTTAAAAAACGAGCTAAGAAAAATAACAAGAAATAGTGTGAACACTAAGTTTGCAAAACCATCAATCTTGGGAAAACCAACTTCACAACCAGTTAGAAACCAATCAGTTGTTAGGCAACCGACTGCGTTTAGATCAGAACGACCAAAATCTTCAAAACAACGGTTTGCCCCCCAAGTTGATGCGAATCAAGTTTTGTCAAAACCAGTCACTTCACAATCAAGACCTAATGAAAAGATAGCAGATGCTCGTTCTAAGGCTCAATCTTCTAAGGCTAATGAAAAGGAAGAGAATACTAGTGCTCAGGTTCAATCCCCTAAGACTAGATACATCAACATGCCCGTAGGATCTAAGAGCTTTACTCAGAAAACTGGTAGGAAAACTGCTGTAGGAAGTAGGTCCTCTCTCAACAAGTCTTCCACTGTGCATGAGAAACCAAACACTCCTAAGTCTTGCCTTAGGTGGATTCCAACGGGTAGAATTTTTAAGATGGTTGGGCTTAGATGGATACCTACTAGTAAGTTGTTCACAAACTGCAAAACCAAGGTTGACAGTGAAACCCCAAATGGTCTGGAGGCTGATATCACTAACCCACATAAATACAAACAAACTCATCATATTAGTGCAGGTCATCCTTACCAAAGTGCAGGTACATCGGTCATTCCTATCAAGGAAAGACTCAGAGTTTGGCGGCCAAAAGGACTGAAATCTCCTAATTTAGGGGTTCAGGAAACTCAACATTGATGTACATGCATAATGACGTCTGTTCACATCAGTTCAGGCCTCGTTCTTCATCGACAAATGACGGTTGAACACATCAGTTCAAGCCTCGATCTTCAACGATAAATGACATTTGAACACATCAGTTCAAGCCTCGTTCTTCAACGACATATGACGTTTGAACACATCAGTTCAAGCCTCGTTCTTCAACGACATATGACGTTTGAACACTGCAGTTCAAGCCTCGGGCCTCAATGTCAACATAATGGCGTCTGCTGAAAACACTCCAGGCCCCGTTCCTCAAAGAAAAGAAAGGCGTACGCTTGAGTGCGCTTTATCTTCGGAAGAAGAGAAATCTTCTTGGTTCTGACTATTCTCATCAACAAGCTTCATAGTTGTTCCATGCTCGTTCAGTCATCAAGTGGATCTACTTTCATTAAGATTGTATTTTTATTCACTCGATCAAAAATGGCAACCTCAAATGCAATTTTTGAGGGGGAGAAGTGTGAATAGTGGATCAACCTCATATGCACTTATTCAATCAAAAATGGCAACCTCATATGCAATTTTTGAGGGGGAGAAGTGTGAACAGTGGATCGACGTACATTTGATTGTATGTTCACTCACTTGTTGGGCATATGACTCTAATTGTGACTACGGAGTTGATCAGGTATCACTTATTTGAGATTAAAGTTGACTTTCACAAAGGCGTGATCTTATTTTATCTTGAAGTCGGGGTTGGTTGGATGCATGACTTTCAATGATAACTTGCTCGTGCTTAAGATTTAAGTTGAAGACTTAGTTTATCTAGTTACCAGCAGTCGGGGTAAATGTTTGAAGACCTGTTTAACTATCACTTTAAGGAGTTATGTTGTAGTACTCAGTGTCACACGCCGATGACGTTGTGGATAATCGCAAGAGGTTTTAATGTCTCATACTTTGGTTGGGTATTGAGTACTTAGAGATTTGCTTAGAGCATAAATTCTCTACACCGTTCTTCCAACATTAGTGCAAGCTTAAGTCACGAGAACGGGGAATTCTACTTCAGTTTCAAGTTTGGTATATCGGGTTTGCTCCATCAGTTATCACTTCAAAAAGCCTACTTAAGGGTTGGTAAAGATAGTCAGAGAGAGTTTCGGTAGCGGTTGATTCTCACTTGATACATTTGAGCCAATTTTATTCTTCTCACAAGATTTCAAGTATATATGCGTAAAATGTGTTGCTGATTCTGAGGTATCAAAACCAACAAGGGGGAAGGAGACATACATCTGAACGCACAACGAGTACACGTGATGAACTTTATACTTCTTCTTAATTGAAGTTGTTCCGGGAAGACAAATGTCATAACCGTTGAGAAAATCAGTGTTTTAACTCGTGGCTTTTGGTGTATTATTCCAACTACGTGGGGGAAGAGATGTAAGAAACAGTTTCTGATGATTAAAGAGGTACACAATTGTATGATGATTCCTCTGGTTAGTCGGTATCCTACAGAAGGAAATGTGTTCATCCGGGACTTACTTGATTTCTTACGGTACTGTTTTGGTGTTGTCATTTCGACTACATCCGGTACTCAGTTGCTTTTGTGGTACTGTCTTGGTGTTATCATTTCGACTACATACAGGATAAATTGCTTACACTCGGGACTTAGTTGACTTTGGTGTAACAATTCTCATCTGCAATTTCCTGAAGGGAGAAAAGTGCATTTCCGAGTCTTAATTGATTTTGACGTTACGTTTTCGACTTCATTAATGGGATTAAGTGTGTACTTCGGGTTGTTTTGTTTGAGCTTCATACAATGAGACTGATTGCATCACTTCAACTACTTGGGGTAAGTGGTCTCCTGATACCTTTGGTATGCATTTCTTCAGCCTTCAGTGGGAAGAAATATGAGAAGAATCATTCAAGCGTGAGATGATACGTTGCTGATCTATTTGATGATTCCCCCGAACGGATAATCATGATGATTATTCTTAAAAGGAGCAGCAATATTTGATGTGGTTTGCTACAAATTCCGTTGTGTACTTAGCTAATGTAAGCTTGAAAGAGAGCTTTGAAACTGCTCAAAAAGAAGATTGTCAGTTTGGGGGGAAGCTATCAAAGCTTCACATTGAGAAGGCTCAAGTTCAGACGATTATTCAGGAGCCTCGAAAGCTTTGGTGGTGAAAGTTTAAGAGATGTTGACTACAGACTTCTACAACGTACAGAATGATATCCTTATTTCGGTATTCATGTCAACATCTTCTTAAATTGAATAATATATTATGTACATATCTTAAACCAAAATGTAAATAGAAAAATATAAAACCAACATAAACCAAAATGTAAATATAAAAATATAAAACCAACAAAAACCATAAAAAATTCAGAAAAATAGAAAATTCCAAAAATAGTTTTTCAAGGCATGTCTTCTGGTATCGATAACATTTACGGTCCTAGAAATGTCATTCAATAATGACACGGGTCTTTAAATGAAGTTCGAGCAGAAGTTCAAAAAGTTTTCAAAACATGCCTAAATGGCTTGCTATTACTTCAGATATGCAACCCGGTTTTTTCAAAATGAGGAAAGCACGTCGGAAAAAAGACGGTTGTTCCTAACAACGGGTGAAGTTCACCCGGGCATGGATTACTTCATATCCGTGCATCCCCGATTTAGTGCATGCTTCAGTGCATTATTTATGGTATAAGAAGAGAAGTCTTCTTTGTATACAAATAATTTTCCTTCTATGATTCTTCTGAAAATTATTTGTGAGACACATGGTGCAGTGGTAACGTGTTGTTTGAAATTCTTTCAGACTTGGATTGTTCATAAAATTTGTCACTCAATCAATGACTACAGCTTGTTAACTCGAATACGGGTCATTGATTGAGGGGGAGAGTGATTTCAAATTTATATCATCAAACGGGTTTCTTGGTAATCTCATAATTGTTAGAAAAGGTTTTTGTAGTTAATGGGGTATTAGTTGAAGAGGAACTTGCTAAGCTTTATCTCAAATGGTCAAATGTGTTAGTTGTTAGAAAGATTAGGGCATTGTGTGCAATTTGCTAATGGTTTTCTAGCTTTATGTAACTAGAAGGTTCATTTGTGTCACTTTGGAATCCTCGTTTAATCCCCCAAATACTTTAAAACTCAAAATCTAAAAAAAGTTAGAAAACCCATTGTGTTTGATGTTCTTGAATACTCCACAGGCAGTTGTATGATCTGATTGAATGAGTTTCGAATGTTGATTGACTTTTGTTAGTCGATAGGTGTTTAATTGTTGTTGACGTATTGATTGTGCACTCAGGATATGCTTAGGTATGTAGCTATCGTGTTAGAATCTTGTTTATAAGATCATGAGTTGAATGTTGAAATATAAGTGAATTGCCATGTTCATGATTGCTGCTTTCTCTTCATGCTAGATAGCGGTTTGAAAAATTTCCTGATTGTGGTTTGATCATGACATGAATATGATTTTATGAGTAGGCAAACCGCTGCGTGGTAGCGGTTAATGTAGAGTTAATCTGTATGTATGCCCATCTTTTTGGATATTCCTATGCAGATTCCATGGCTGATGTGAATGTGCCTGCTCCCGCTCTAACCACTTGATCAGATATTCAAACTCCATTGACTGGCTCTGAATTCACCGCAACAACAACATCGGCAGCAACAACAACAACAACAACAACATCTTCACCACCACCATCACCTTCACTTCAACAAAGCATTACTAATTCTGGTCTCGCTGAGTGGGGATCTACAATACTTGGGAAGTTTTGTTGGTGGATGGATAATTGATGTTGACTACTGACTCCCTCAGAGAAGCGAATGATCACATCATCTGTGCGTAAAGGTCAACATCATTTGTGTCGTAACAGTTATCTTGTACATCATAAGTAATGAATATACAATTGTTGTTATGTGTCAGTGAATGATTGTTTTAATTCAAAATCTTTCAAACCTATCATACCTGACACTAACATTCTCCCTCATAGATTAAGGGGGAGCATTAGTATGTTCAATTATCAGCTTATATTAAACCTAACCACATTTTCTCCCATATTTTCAAAACTTATTTAAATCAATTGGGATCACAAAATCTCAAAAGGTTTAAAATTTCTGATCGGGGGAGACAATGTGATTTAAATATGCAATCTGATAAAAATGTGATGTTTTGGACTTAAATGTAAGCTCTCCCATATGTGCTAAACTCTTTTGTATATTAATGCACATATTGAGGGGGAGCAAATGGTTTGTGGTGACAAAAAAGATATGGCATCTCATGTGAGCGCGACTCAGACTTCACAAATGAATTGACGAAACAAAAACTGTCATTAATCGAAAGGACTTGTCCTGGCCGGGTAATAATTTCAAGCTGGTCTAACCAGTGATGTAAGCGTGTCTCGAAGAGGACTTGTCTGAGTAGAGTGTACCGTTTCGAGAAACTTTCTGTGGACTTGACCAGGCCGGGTAATAATTTCAAGCTAGCCTAACTAGTGATTTAAGCATGTCTCGAATCGGTCATGTTCACTGAAAGTGGATCAATTCAAAAAGTGCGAAATCCACCCAACATGTGCAAATTTATAATAAAATCATCCGAGCACATGTTAAGGGGGAGCATTTGAAAAGTATAAAACTCTCAAAGTGTTAGCAAAATGTGTTTCATAATCATAAACACTTTGAGAGATTTTTCAAGGATTTAGTTAACGGCAACATAGGATAGTCATGAAGTTATAAGGTGGCTAAGGTTAGGAAAACCGTCCTATGATCCACCAGAGCCGGAGGGATCTACCCAAGGACAATACCGAATAGTTAGTATTAGAAAGTCCTTTGGTATGATTATGAAAAAAGGAGTAATGTGAGAAAGGATAAAGAAGGGGTTGAAGAATTAAAAAGAAAAGTAATGTGAAAGGGTGAAAAGAAATAGCCCTCCAATTATTCAACCTTAGGGCAGAAACTGGGTTCAACTCATATGCTACTGGTTGTTACTAAGGTGACGCCGGTATTGAAGACAAGACGTCATGGACCCAGTGACGCACTGCACTAAACCTTCTAGCCACTCAAGTTCTCTTAAAAGAACTTGTTTCATTCTCACGGGGAACCCTGCATAATCTATCAACCGCTCATTACGAGTTATGTTGATATTGAAACAGGAGACACCACTCCAGTCTCCGACTACCAAAAATTGCACTTATCGAGTCTAGAGCCGCAAGATACATCAAAAGATCTCATAGGAACACATGTTACTTCTACACTGGTTGTTCAACATTAAGGACACCAGTTGTAAACTTATGAGTCCTACGCAGATCTTAGCAATCTGCCAGAACATTTATGAGGGAATTTACAAATGTAATTTTCAGTGATTGAATGAAAATTTCTGCCAGGGTCAACATCAAACAGCCCTGAAAGCAGGTCACTTCGGTAATTCCTTGTGGATTACGCTTAGTGGTCGTGGCGGTTTCAAACAGTCTACAGTCGTGGAGTGAACTTCAGCGACTCACCTAATCGTTGATGTACTGTAGATCTTGTAAGCCCTCTCGGGGGTATCCGATTCAGGAACGGCCTTGGCAAGGATTAGAGAAAGTTTTCACACTATGCTGTTAACGATCTCGAAATCCAAACCTATAAGTGCCGGACATTTTATTGCTAACTGTTGTATGCAGGAATCCCTGGCGGTTGTAGCTGATTACCGAAAAGATGCTGATCCATCACCCAATGCTCACACTTCACCATCATAATCAAAGAAATCATGATAATTGAAAGACTTTCAACATTGCTTCCGCAACTCTAATGCTGAAAATCATGATCCAGAAAAGTGTGAGCATGTCGGTCCAAAGATCACAACATCACATGGAGACGATACTGCAAAAAGATGACTTGGAGACTTACGTTGGATGCTGACCTCAAAGAATCCTCAAAGATCATCCAAGACAAAAGAACAGTCATCAAAAGTTCACTGCTGAAAGTACAAAGATTAAAGACTTAGAAGAATCAAAGACTACGAGCTAGGAACTCTAATCTATGTAATAGAATGCTAGAATTCAAAGTGTAATTTCCGGGGTGACCTCCCTTAGGGGGAGATTGTTAGGAATATAAATATTCACATGAAAGACTCGGTCACCCCGAGTATGGATTAGCATTAAGTAGCTCGTAGGTTTAATCATATTAGTTTAGATATCGTTTCACCATGGAGTCGGGTCGGGTCTTTACCCACTGTCAGCCCGATCCATAGCCTACTAGAGGCGTTTTTATGTCTTGTATAAATAGCCCTTCCCACCCATGGGAAGGGTTGAAGCTTTCATTATTCTTAATCTAATACACATAGTTTTCTCTCACTAGAAACTCCCACTTCTATCTCTTTCTCTCTCTAGAATTTGATTCTTGCTTAATCTTTCGTGTGTATTATGATTGTTAATATCTTACAGCGTTATTATGTGTTGATTTATTTTTATTAAATTACTTGTCTTTTTTGTTTAAATTATTGTTGAATTGTAAGCAAAAAGAGGGTAATTTTTGGAATAGAAAATAAATTGACCTAATAACTATGAAACCTTGATGTGGTAAATTATATATTGCCAAGTCTTATGTGCCGACAGTGGTTCGCTTCGCACGGTAATTTGCTCCTAGGCGAGACTAGCAATTTTATAATTTATAACATAATTTTTTAAGACTTAGTATCATAAATTTTTGATTGACTGATGAGTTTTGTACCGATAGTGTGAACGGCTCACCCAATGTAGACAAACTATAAGAGGGGTATAAGGAGGCTTGACCTTAAATTGTCATCCGAAAGGGACGCGTTTTTAATTAGCCTTCGGGCGGACGTTTGTCTCTCCGCTCTTTTGTGCGTCTAATTGGAGCTACCAAGTAATGCTATAATTTTATACAAAATCATCTTAAGGGTGAATTGACCTCAATTTCACACGCCACTTTTGTGGTAATTATCCGAATAACTTGGGTCTTTATGACTCATGCAGTAGTAGGATATAGTGGGCGATAATTGGAGGTAATTATTTGATTGGTGAACCCAATACCTCAATTAAAACTTTGTTGATTTAACCCTTAACCTCAAATTGGTAAATTAAAATTAAAATTGTTTTGAAAACTTATGATATGGAGATGTGTGCATGCTTCTTCGTACATATTTTGATTGTCACATCAAAATAAATACCCTAAAATATAAGTCCATGCTATCTAATTATAAGAGACACTTGGAGTTAATATTTAGCGTAAGTGAGACCTTGACCTAAATATTAATGACAAGGTAAATTTCCATGGCGTGAGACCGTGACATGGAGTATTTGTAGTTTCTAAATTAGACGACTTAATTAAGTTGTAAGTGAGACATTGAAACTTAAAGCATGAGATGGGAAGAAACATGCTTACATTGCAAAATTGTTTTTTGGCAAATGTAATTCCCATAATGATCTAGGAGTCGAAAATTGTTTTGCCGATTATTTTGCGACAGATTACCATATTTTGTACTTTCACTGCTAGCAGATCAACTGATGTAGTGTAACTATGGAAATTTGGATCCTAGTTTTCAAGAAGATTAAATGGATATATGAATATTTCCTGGGTAATTTTCTTTTCTTGAAAAATTGTATTATCGAAAATACTAAAATTGAATTTTGTAAATTCTTTTAATGTATTAATGCAACGTTAAAACGGTAAACGTGGGGCATTCTTTTAGTGGTAAATTGATCTACACCCGTAGGGGTTTTTTGCTAGAGTCAACTTTACTAAAAGAATAAACCTAGTCTACTTTCTTTGAGAAGAGTGAGACTTAATCCTATTCTTTTTCATGAATGAGAAAGGTATGATAGGAAAATTAGAATTGTCTAAATTCTAAGAAATAACTCATAGCAAACTTTAATAGTTAAGAAAATTGCACATTTTATGAGTTATTAAATTAGAAGCTAGACTAGTTATCGCAAATTGTTAAAAGGCAAACTAGCATGATTTATCTAGTTGTTGTGCTTTGACCACTTAAAGATGCTACATACCATTGTGGGGATGGTAGACATATTAAGGAAGAAATTGAATGCCCAATTTTTTTTTCAAGTTAATTGTATTGATGGATAGTCCATCATTTACAAAGTAGAATACATTCTTTTAGTACCTAAGTAATTGTTACGTATGGGATTTCTCAAAGGTATAGGAAAGTAAATAGCACACTATTTGCTTTTACTGGTTATGAAACACTTAGGGGGTGCTTGGTTGGGGGGATAAGGGGGTGGGTAATGGCAAAGGTAATGATTAATGATGCTTGGTTGGAGCTAAGTAATATAATGATTACCCAGTAGTGGGTAATGGACCATTATAGAGTAAATTGGGGGGGAGGGGTAAGGGATTGAATACCCACCATCACCCATTCTTTTGCATTCCCTTTCCCTTTGCCTTTCCCCACTACTACCCAGGCACACCCTTATAATGTTGTCAAATCTAGTGGGAGCATAGTGTTGTAATTACTGAATATAGAATTAATGGTCTGTAATTCAGTGGGAGCTACAAGCTTTGTTATCTTGGTAGTAACCCAGATTATCTCTAGATTGTCTTGAGATAATTACTTTCCAAATTGTAGACACTTGTGGTTTTATGGATAGTCACGTACGTTTCCTTACTAGACAAGGTGGTTCTATATCTACTAATATATATGACACAATCATATTGATCACATAAACAAACGATTGATGTGTTGTTTATCTGATACATGATGTTGTTCCATGCACAAGTGGGAGAAATCTTTATTGTGTGCAAGGAACAACACATAGGAATATGATTTAAAAGATTCTCTTGACTGCAGAGTAAGAGACTAATGTTCTAATGTGACTTAATCACATCTAATTAATAGAACACTTGAAGTTGTAACCTACGTCATGTGAGAGCTTGGACTAGATTACAATGGAAAGGTAAATTTCATACTTTCATTACTAGCAGATCAACTGATGTAATGAAACTATGTTAATTTGCAAGTTTCTAAATTAGATACTTATTAGAACAAGTGTCAATATGGTAATAAGACTACTTCAAACAAAATATTTATGTATTATTGGAATGACATAAATGAAGTAATCTATACTACTTCAAAATTTGAATATTTATGTATTGTTGGAATGTCATAAATGAATGAAGTAATAAATTAACTTGAAATTACTATTGAAACCATATTGTGGTGTTCATGATTACTTTAGTTATACATGTTTATATTTTATTGTAAAGTTATAAATATGAAGTCTTTTAATTGTTACAAGACTTATAATAAAGTAGGACGTTAACTTGTTATGTTTTTTAATTAAGACATATACAAGAAGTCATTGAGTTGATCAATGATTTATAACGTATATTGGGATTATAACAGTTTATGTCTTCTTGTCAAGACATGGACATGAAGTGACTTGGTCAAAAAGTACTTATGTTATATAGCATGCAATTGGCTTGGAAATTCTATTATACCATTAAGCTGACTTAGTTGGTGAATAGATAAGCCAAACGAAATATATTTATCTTACATATTGTAAGATTGTCTTACAATATTAATCCTAATGAAATACATAATGTTTATGGTACGTTCAGTTAGGAAAATCAAACTCTTGTTATATTGTTTGATTAAAGATAACTATATCTTCCTTTCTTACTAAAGCTATCAAGGTTAGAAAATTGAGTATGGGTAGTATATACTCAATTAGACTCCAACCTAGAAGATTAATAAGACACCATTTATTATGGAATGTGATGAATCACATTGAGTCTTAAAATTGAAGTTCTGAATTTGTTAAACTGCTTTTGAGTAGGTTATTAACAAACTTAATGTTAGGAACTGTCAATACGTATTTTTAATGTCCCAAAAGAGAACAATTGTGTGTTCCTCTATTTGCTAAGTATTTATAGATAGTCTATAAATTGCAATAGGCAAGTGGGAGGTTTTATCTTGAAAAGATAAAATTACAAGATACGTAATCTTCTAAAAATACACTAGTAAATGTCATGATTAAACATGTTAATGTTAAATCTCAAGATGACGGAATTCTCATTCATAGATCCGCAAGGATATCTCAAATATTTGAATAATATGTTGAGGATTATGAGTTACAGGATTATGGTAAACCTGTTGACCATTAAGATAAATTGCAAATATTGAATTTGGCAAATTACTCATACTATGAATGTTTAGATGCAGTCCAGAAAGATAACTAGTTTTGGAAACTTAGTTAATCTTGAACTCTATAGTTACACTATAGGAGGAAGATGAGTTTCTTCAAAAGGAATGAAAATCCTGGTAGTTTGAATCTTTGTGTAGAAATCATATTGACAAATTTTGTATACATATTTAATGTATGAAAATTATTAATCACACTTAAGCAATTAACTGTGATTGAAATTCTTTCTAGGCACATTAAATGTATAAAGATTATGGTTGTCATTCTTAGTTTCATAAATATGAAATTAATAATGGAATATCAAAACTCTTTCTTGAGTAATTACTTGTGCGAGGACGATAAGTAATTAAAAGAAGTATTTGAATTCAAAATAATCTTTGAAAGTATACAAAGTGAAATAATTCATGAATGGGTTAATGCATGCATCTAGGAGATACACTTATGTTTAATTATTAAATCCAAGTGTTGATTTATAATTAAAATAAGATATTTCCTTAATATTCCTGAAAGCAAGTGGGAGTGTTATATTTATTTTCTTATTTCATATATGTTGTATAACATATAGGAAGTAACATTCCATTAACATTAAATGTTAAGTCTTAGTTTGGAATGAAACTTCACTTGGAAATTTAGAAAATAAACATACAACCTTGGAATATATGTTTATTGTTATAAACATAAGCGGTAAAATAATTGATTCTAATAGAACATGATATACTATTAGAAAGTCTGAATAGAAACATATCTTTGAAAAGATATAACATGAATGAAATCTAAGTTTGACACAAGGATTTTTCATGTACATCATGTTATTTGTTGTATCATGCTTGGATGAAAGATGATTTTACAACATTAATATCTAATTGAAAGTCATTAGATAACTAAGTGTAATGGATATGGTTGGATATAGAATTAACATCCTCATCCTGGAATTGCTCCTAAATTCTAAGCATGAACCATATGGCAAATTGTTGCGTAATTGATATAGCGGACAAATCTTGAAAGATTGGAAGGTATCAAACATTACACAATGGATATTAAAGTTTACGGGATTTTAAATAGCATATTGTTGTTTGCATACAATGATGCTAATAAAATTGAGATGACACTCAATACTAGTCATGGTAGGATTTCATCCTAGTTAATGGCCATGTGAACTAGTTATGCTTAATTGTGAGAATAGTTGCATTATACATTAAAGAATTAGAATACTTTAAACTATAAAAGGTTTGATAGTTTAACTGTCATAAATTCGTGGTTGAGGATGTCACACATTTTATGAAATATTATGTGGCAATATCAAGATAGTTGAATGCACACATACAAGAACTTCACTAATTGAATTCTTGAAATAAGTATTCTCAAAATTCTGATAGATCAAGATTAGTTGATTTATGCCTTGTCAACAAGTATGTTTGACATGACTTGAGGCATAATTCATTAATAAGAATTATCATGCATTGATCTATTTTAGTATTTGGATAAGGGATGTTAAGCAATTATTATTTACGATGAATTAAAGTAATTGGTACGTTTGTTTTCATTAATAATAGATTGTATCCTATATTTGCATGTTTAAATCCGTGAATAACTTATGTTATTCTAAATTGTCCGTTGTCGATTAATGATATGGGAATATCATTAAATTAAGACAAATCTGAGTATTGGTAGAATATACTTGAAAGTATATTGATGCGTTGTCATACCAATTTCACATGATATTCAATGAATTGAATATAGGACTTATCCCAACTTCATGAGTTTACTTTATGGATCTTGTCATCAAGTAAATCATGTGTATATAGTTATCCTCAGACTTGAGATGCCAGATAACTGTCATGGATGTAGTGCATTTCTGTGATTCAATTTACCGCTATACGTAACTGGTAGCTATAAGGATTGTTTTCAGGAGTGTTGCAAAGTGCATGGGTTATGCTCGTAGTCAAGATAGAATTTGTTCCTTCAAATTGTTTGAAGTTTAATACTGCTGGGCCCCTCCTGAATATGTTCAGAAGATTTGGTAATCTTGCTCAATCAGAAACAACGAGAAACAGAATGATTAATAAAGAATGACTGAGATCCATATCTTTATTAATGTAGTATTAGAAACAAAAGGATGAGTATGATGATGAATCATCGAATGGTTTTTCCAGGAGACCACCACCCGAGTTGTACTAGGGGCATTGGCGTGTTGCTAGACGCTAACCAATGTCATTACACTTTTAATAGATTTCCAAGTGGGAGCTGTTAGAGTTTATGGAAAAATATTAAATCGTGTATGACTAGAATCGAACTCGGGACCTTGGGATTGCACACTTTACGTATGAATGATTAATGTAAATAATTAATATATATAACCGTTATATATTTTAATTATTTGAACACGAAATAACGACTAACGGACGTTAAGTAATTAACGAAATTGACTAACGACCGTTAGTAACTAAAGGAAGGACCATAGGTGCAAATAGAGGTCGAGAAGGTTCTAGAATTCCCTTGGGGAATGTCTAGCCGATCGGTTGGGAGGGTTCCAAGCCCAATACAACTCAAACTTCTCATCCAAGTTTTATAGCCTATAAATACAAGACTTAGGAGTTAGGGTTTGGTACCTTGTACACTCTTGCTATAACCCTAACTTTTGTGTTTTCTTCTCTTGCTCCAAAACCGATCGTACAACCCATAAGGGTGTCGATCCTTGTGTTTTTCATATAAACAAATTGTTTGGTTTATCGTGTTCTTTCACTAGCATCAAACATTAATTGGTTATAGTACGTTTGTAATATACCTTGGTAGTTAACTTAATTTAGTTAACATCATCATGGATTGAGAAACAAAACGGTAAGGGGTTTCTCATTAATCCTATTGTTTGATTAAAGAAGAAGATTTAAAGTTATGATCCTTGTTCTTGCTAGGATCAAAATGTACGTATTTTTAAATTTCGGTTAATCTTTATACATGTTAAATAATTGATCTTTGCTTCCACTACGTGCTTTGGTGATGTTTATTTATTTATATGAATGTCATGTTATTTAAATTACAACAATAAGAACATATAGTTCAGCGTTTATAAAATAAAATAACAAACCATATGAACATGCAATGCTTCCTTCCTATAAAACTTCTAGCAAATTAATCAATGATATAATCGGTGAAAGTTAAATAAATCTCTAACGCAGTTATAAAAAAAAGTTTTTGTTTGTATTTAATTTTCTCTTTTCTGTTTTTCTAATCAACTATATAACTTTGTCTATTTTAGTTTGTATGGCAAATTTCTATGTCAAAAAGGGAATAGAAAATGATTACACACCATAACACAAAACATAAATAGGTTTTGGGCCAATTTTAGTATTGAACTCATAATTAATGTATTCTCCAACTTGTTAGGTATGCTAAAAAACTTCTCAAAAGTATACCGAAGAGTATGCCAAAAAAATCATTTTCTTTAAAACTTACAAAATAATCGTTGCTCACGTGTCACACAACTCATCGGTACTTTGAGAGTGTCAGATAATAAACCGTATCTTAGATCTCTTCGTGTCATGAGTAGCAAAAATTACTTATTTGGGTACCACAGGGTGTCACGTCATTATGACAAACCCTCTTCTACAACCCTTTATTATAACTAAGGGTGGTGGCAGTCATGCCTTCCAAAAAATCCATACCTCCCAAACCCACAAATAATATCATTCCACCTCATTCATACTTTTTTCATACATCCCAACCATTTTTTAGTGGCAACCATGCCTTTTTCATACCTCCCAACTAATATATTAAACAATTTAATACACCATGCATTATTACTTGTACATCAAACATGACTTTGGCCAAACCGCTGCAGCAAACCATGCCGCTCAACCATGACTTTGGCCAAACCGCTGGGGGTGTCAGCGGTGTTCACCGGCGGTTTGGCCATACCGCTGGGTGAAACCGCTGCCATTGCCACCACCCTAAGCACAACTTACTCATTTGGGTCCCATCACTTTTAATTTTATTTTTTTATCCAATTTTTTAAATAACATAAAATTTAGTTAATTCAAATAATACAAACATTTTTTATTAAAAAAATAAATAAATAAATAAGAAACAAACTTCTAACTTTTATAAAATAAGGTAAAAAAAGAAAAGAAAGAACTTTGACTTTACAAAACCAAACCCACTTCCATTATTTCCAGCCTAACTAACAAAAAAAAAATAATAATAAAATAAAAAATAAAATATATATATATATATATATATATATATATATATATATATATATATATATATATATATATATATATATATATATATATATATATATATATTGGGACTTTCATTTCAGAACCATCTTATCTGCGAGAACTGACAGAACCGCCAAAAACATACATGCACGCCTTTTAAAATAAAATAAAAATACATGCAAATCATCAATAATCGTAAGTATCCACCTACGTTCTTCAATATCATAATGAACTCATCATCTTTTTTCACAAAAACCTTACACACGGCCGCAATATTGTCATTGCACGCCTTATAAGAACATACATGCACACCTTCAAAGAAAAATTTTGTATTTTCAATTTCTTATCAAATTCTTTAGAACAACCATGTTTAAAAAAATATATATATGTTGTTTTTAGAACATATGTGCAAAAATACAATTATTGAAGGCGTGCATGTATGTTTTTGATGGTTCTGTCAGTTCTCGCAGATAAGATGGTTCTCGCAAGAAAGTGCCCCTATATATATATATATATATATAATATATATATATATATATATATATATATATATATATATATATATATATATATATATATATATATATATATATATATATATATATATATATATATATATTCTTCTTCAATTCGCCTGCACGCACACTGCACACACTTCACACTTAAAAAATCAAAATAGAAAAAAGAAGAGAAAATGAAACCGTTTATATATCAATTGGGTCCCACTTTGTCAGTCATTTATCTCGTCGTGCAAACGAGGAGGGCACGTGTGGCGAGTGATGGCGAGGTGAGAGGTGTCATGGCTCGCCGCGGCGAGGCAGCCATGTCACCACGGCAAGGCATGAATAAGACCACACAAGGTGCTCTTAGCACCCTTCAACTTCTAAGCCTTGACAGCAACGGTCCTTTAAGATCCAAAAAGCTAATTATACAAGCTTAGCTTGGATCGTAATCTCGTTTACTTATGATTTTTGTGTTCTTATTATACAGGGTCTGAACCTGTTCAAGTTTGGGTGCTATTTCAATTTAATTACACAACTCATCGTACTTTGAGAGTGACAGATAATAAACGGTATCTTAGCACCCTTCAACTTCTAAGCCTTGACAACCACGGTCCTTTAAGATCCAAAAAGCTTTCATATAAGACCAAAGCTAAAATCCTTTTGATAATATGTTTTAGAAAAAATTACACGGATGGTCCCTATGGTTTACCCTGATTTCAAGTTTGGGTGCTATTTCAATTTAATTACACCAGAGGTATCTAATTTGGCAAACGTTGCACAAGTTTGGTACCTATCTTGGATGGGCGTTAACTTTCTCCGTTAAATGTTTGCATCGTTAGTTCCTCCGTTAGTTTTGTTTGCATCGTTAGTCCCTCCGTTAGTATTTTCGTCTGACTTTTAACTTTTTCGTCCGATTCTTTACGTTTTCGTCTGAATTTTTACGTTTTCGTCCGATTCTTTACGTTTTCGTCCGATTCTTTATGTTTTCGTCGGAATTTATACGTTTTCGTCCGAATTTTTACGTTTTCGTTTGAATTTTTACGTTTTCGTCCGATTCTTTACGTTTTCGTCCGATTCTTTATATTTTCGTCGAAATTTTTACTTTTTCGTCCGAATTTTTACGTTTTCGTTCGAATTTTTACGTTTTCGTCCAAATTTTTACGTTTTCATCCGAATTTTTACGTTTTCATCCGATAATTTACGTTTTCGTCCAAATTTTTACGTTTTCGTCCGGATTCTTTACGTTTTCGTCCGATTCTTTACGTTTTCGTCCAAATTTTTACGTTTTCAACCGAATTTTTACGTTTTCGTCCGATTCTTTACGTTTTCGTCCAATTTTTACGTTTTCTTCGAATTTTTACGTTTTCGTCTGATTCTTAACGTTTTCGTCCAATTTTTACGTTTTCGTCCGAATTTTTACGTTTTCGTCCGATCTTTAGTTTTCATCCAAATTTTTACGTTTTCATCGAATTTTTACGTTTTCGTCCGATTCTTTACGTTTTCATCCGAATTTTTACATTTTCGTCCGATTCTTTACGTTTTCGTCCAAATTTTTACGTTTTCATCCGAATTTTACGTTTCGTCCGATTCTTTAGTTTCGTCAAATTTTACGTTTCGTTCAAAGTTTTATGTTTTCGTCCGATTCTTTACTTTTTCGTCCAAATTTTTATGTTTTCATCAGAATTTTTACGTTTTCGTCCGATTCTTTACGTTTTCTTCCAAATTTTTACTTTTTCATCCGAATTTTACGTTTTCGTCCGATTCTTTACGTTTTCGTCCAAATTTTACGTTTGCATCCGAATTTTTACGTTTTCGTCCGATTCTTCACTTTTTCGTCCAAATTTTTACCTTTTCATCCGAATTTTTACGTTTTCGTCCATTCTTTACGTTTTCGTTCGAATTTTTACGTTTTCGTCCAATTTTTACTGTTTTCGTTCGAATTTTTACGTTTTTCGTCCAAATTTTTATGTTTCATCAGAATTTTTACGTTTTCGTCCGATTCTTTACGTTTTCGTCCAAATTTTTACTTTTTCATCCGAATTTTACGTTTTCGTCCGATTCTTTACGTTTTCGTCCAAATTTTTACGTTTGCATCCGAATTTTTACGTTTTCGTCCGATTCTTCACTTTTTCGTCCAAATTTTTAACTTTTCATCAGAATTTTACGTTTTCGTCCAATTCTTTACGTTTTCGTTCGAATTTTTACGTTTTCGTCCGATTCTTTACGTTTTCGTCCAAATTTTTACGTTTTCGTCCGATTTTTTACGTAAAAATTCGAACGAAAACGTAAAAATTCAAACAAAAACGTAAAAATTCGAACAAAAACGTAAAAATTTGGACGAAAACGTAAAGAATCGGACGAAAACGTAAAAATTCGGATGAAAACGTAAAAATTTGGACGAAAACGTAAAGAATCGGACGAAAACGTAAAAATTCGGATGAAAACGTAAAAACTTGGACGAAAACGTAAAGAATCGGACGAAAACGTAAAAATTCGGATGAAAACGTAAAAATTTGGACGAAAACGTAAAGAATCGGACGAAAACGTAAAAGTTCGGATGAAAACGTAAAAATTTGGACGAAAACGTTAAGAATCGGACGAAAACGTAAAAATTCGGATGAAAACGTAAAAATTTGGACGAAAACGTAAAGAATCGGACGAAAACGTAAAGAATTCTGACGAAAACGTAAAAATTTGGACGAAAACCTAAAGAATCGGACGAAAACGTAAAAATTCGGTTGAAAACGTAAAAATTTGGATGAAAACGTAAAAATTCGAACACAAACGTAAAAATTCAGACGAAAACGTAAAAATTCCGACGAAAACATAAAGAATCGGACGAAAACGTAAAGAATCGGACGAAAATGTAAAAGTTCGGATGAAAACGTAAAAATTTGGACGAAAACGTAAAGAATCGGACGAAAAGGTAAAAATTCGAACGAAAACGTAAAAATTTGGACGAAAACGTTAAGAATCGGACGAAAACGTAAAAATTCGGATGAAAACGTAAAAATTTGGACGAAAACGTAAAGAATCGGACGAAAACGTAAAGAATTCGGACGAAAACGTAAAAATTTGGACGAAAACCTAAAGAATCGGACGAAAACGTAAAAATTCGGATGAAAACGTAAAAATTTGGACGAAAACGTAAAAATTCAGACGAAAACGTAAAAATTCCGACGAAAACATAAAGAATCGGACGAAAACGTAAAGAATCGGACGAAAACGTAAAAATTCGGACGAAAACGTAAAAATTCCGACGAAAACATAAAGAATCGGACGAAAACGTAAAGAATCGGACGAAAACGTAAAAATTCAGACGAAAACGTAAAGAATCGGAAGAAAAAGTTAAAAGTTAGACGAAAATACTAACGGAGGGACTAACGATGCAAACAAAACTAACGGAGGGACTAACGATGCAAACATTTAACGGAGAAAGTTAACGCCCATCCAAGATAGGTACCAAACTTGTGCAACGTTTGCGAAATTAGATACCTCTGGCGTAATTAAATTGAAATAGCACCCAAACTTGAAATCAGGGTAAACCACAGGGACCATCCGTGTAATTTTTTCTAAAACATATTATCAAAAGGATTTTAGCTTTGGTCTTATATGAAAGCTTTTTGGATCTTAAAGGACCGTGGCTGTCAAGGCTTAGAAGTTGAAGGGTGCTAAGATACCGTTTATTATCTGTCACTCTCAAAGTACGATGAGTTGTGTGACACGTGAGCAAACGATTTTCTATATAAGACAACCACAAACGTTTAATCAAGTGTGAAAAAGCAACACCTTATTAGAGCTACTACATTTATACTATAATTTCCCCTTTAGATTCATAAGAAAGAAGATGGCAGAATCATCAAATGCAAATGCTGATGCTGCGGCAAGACTAGAGGAGTTGGAGTTTAAGGAGGCGTTTAATGCTTATGTTGCAAGTCTAGATGAGTCGTCGGTGTCCAATCAGGTGTTAAATGCGGTTGCTTATGCTGCAAGACTAGACTCACCAGAGCAGTTGTACAATCGGGCGTTAAAAGCTAACGTCCACAACTTTGTTACGGTGAAGCTTTCCGGCCGGGAGAACTGGCTTATCTGGCATGTTCAAATGAGTTGCCTCATGATAGTTTATATGCGTGGCCAATATACTTCTGAGAGTGGTCAGATCCAGGAACGATATGATAACCTCCTCAAGGGTTGGATTATCAGTTCGATAGACCAAAAAGTACTCAAGAGTGTCGGTGATCGCCCCCTAACGGACATATCCGCATTGGAAATTTATCAAAAGCTAGAAAAGTTATATGCCCAACGACGTAGGACTGTTTATACTGGTATGTACGTCTCCATTAAACACCAATGGAAACTGAGTAGTCAAAATAAAGAAGTTAGACTTGCTAAATTAAAACAAACTCTCAAACTTGCTATTCCCTCCGTCTCAAAATTATAGTGTATATTTACTTTTTGAATGTGTCAAAATAATTCTATAATTTTTTTTTAAGTAATAAAAAGAGAATTTAGTGAGGAATATTCTATTTGGGTGGTAGAGATTATAGTAGTCCCACTTTTATTAAACTGTGTGATTTTTGTTTCATGACAATAATTTTGAAACGGATAGAGTATTATGCTACAACCTCAAAAAGTTTTAAAAAAATATTCACAAAAATTGAGGTGTTATGTTTTGATTGGGTTAATTAAAGAGAAGATAGAGAAATTATTGCAAAAGCTATTTCAAAACATAACGGGTATGTTTGGCACAATGGGTTGGGGCTGGAGCTTTATATTTTTATAAAGCTGTTTGGCAAATTAGTTGTAGCTGAAGCTTATTAATATAAAATCCTATAAATATATATCAAATTAAGGGTATGTTTGGCAAAATTAGCTGTAAGCAGCAAAGCTGTTAACATGAGCTACAAATTGTATCGTTTTTTTTTTTTTTTAATAAAAGTGTTTGGTAAGTTAGCTGTTAAATGTAATTATAAAATGTAAAATGACATAAAAGGACATATATATAATTGTAAATAAATGTTTGGAGGGTATATCAGTAATTTAAAGTTTTAACAGCTCCAAGATGTTTAAAAAGCTTCATGAATCAGCTTTTCATTTAGGAGCTATTTGTTTGAAATAAAAGCTTGAAGTTAATGTATCCAAACAGAGCTACTTAGTTTAGATGAGATTATTTTGTAACAAAAAACTAATAGCTCCCCCAAAAAGCTCCTACCTAACAGGCCCTAAATTCACATGTATTTTCAGTTTTTACGTAATAATTTATTATATTTTTACGGGTATTTAAGTAATTTAACTATCCATAAGCCCCTGTAAGCCCTTTTTTATGGGCTTGGGCTTATTGAGGCTTGTGACTTATTTTATAAGCCATAGGCATGTGTGACAAACGAGACTTATTTTATAAACCGGCTTATTTTAAAAGCCCAAGCCCCAATAAGCCCCTATAAGTATTTTGCCAAACTTTTTTTGTAAACCTTTGTGGTTATAGCATAATTATTATTATTATTATTATTATTTTTATTTTTTTTTAAAATCATGCATCCATCACTATGCACTTTTCAATAGGCGATGGGTTGGATCTGGGCAGGGGTGACAATTGTCGACACGACACGAAGTTAAACAGGTTTGGGTTGAGGATAAACAGGTTTGGGTCAAAAACAGGTCAACCCGTTTAACCTGTTTAATAAATGGGTCGTGCTTGGGTTGAGTAAATATTAAACAGGTCAACCCGTGAACCCGTTTAAATATATAAGACTCTAAAAATAAAATATATAACATGCCTTTTTATGTTGGATGTGGATTAAATGTATTTTGTTATGTACTTGATATATGATTGAATTACGATTATACCTCATATACCATAGAAATTGAAGCTTATAACTGAGAAAATTGTCGTATATTTATTTGTCTGTTATTTTTATCATATTTTAAATCCTTATATCATTTTGGCATTTAAACTAGTTAAATCAACAAACCACCAACCTTATTCACTATTTGACCTATTTATTTAAATATGTTAAACGGGTCAAAAATGGGTTACATGTGTTATGCAGGTGCGGGTTAGGGCTGAGTTTCTTGACACGATTAATAAATGGGTCGTGTTTGGGTAAATGTTATAATAACCCGCCAACACGCGAACCCGAATAGGTCAACACGAACACGACTCGATTGCCACCCTTAGATCTGGGTAAAGCTGTGACAGGTGGGCAACGATTTCTATATAAGACAACCACAAACCATTAATAGATGGGCTAATTCTCTGAAAAATCACCATAGTTGTCAAAAATGACAGTTCTGCGTAATGAACTAAAAAAAAAACTCTTGTGAACACTAATAAGACAACCACGAACCATTAATATATGGGCTAATTATCTGAAAAAGCACCATCGTTGTCAAAAATGTCAGTTCTGCGTAGCGAACTAAAAAAAATATTCTTATGAACACTAATGTTGACACTTTTGTCTTTCTTTAAGTATTATGACCATTTTACCCTTCCAAATTACATAAATGGTCCATGTGGGTTTGCAAAAATTGCATCCACCGTCCATAGGCTAAATTACATAAATTGTCCCTGTCGTTTGGAGAAAATTGCGTCCACCGTCCCTATTTTTTTTTTCGAAATTCTTTTCCAATTTTTTTTCTAAATTCTTTTTTTTTTCTGAATTTTTTTTTTGAAATTCTTTTTTTTTTCAAATTTTTTTTTTAGAATTTTTTTTCGTGACATGTGAAAAAATATTTTGATTTTTTTTTTGTAATATTTTCTAATAAAAATTTATATCGATAAAAAAATTCACTTGTGACAAAAAAAATCAAAAGTGAATAAAAAAAGGTGAAAACGTAGAAAAATGGACTAAAACGTATGAAAACGTTGATTAAAACGTACAAAAAACGTATATAAAAACGTAACGGTTAAAAAAAAATAATATTAGGGACTGTGGATGCAATTTTCGCTAAACCACATGGACCATTTATGTAATTTACCCTAGGGACGGTGAAAGCAATTTTCAAAAATTCAAGGGTAAATCGTCATCACAGAATTTTTTTTATCTTTATTAATCACATGAAGACAAAAATGTCAACATTACTGTTTAAAAGAGTATTTTTTTTAGTTAGCTAAAGTTGATTTTTTGACACTTTATTACTCAGATGCGGATGCTGATGCTGCAAGCCGAGTTGAGTTGCTGAAAAATGTTAATATCGTCTACTCCAAGTATATAGGAAGGAAGATGGACGGATCTTCAGATGTAGATGATGATGATGATGATGATGATGATGATGCAACACTAGAGGATATGGAAAGGTAAGCGACGATTTTCTATATAAGTTAACCACAAACCAATAATATATCAAGTGTGAAAAACCAAAAACTTAGAGCTACTACTACATTTATACTATAATTAATTTTTCCTTTAGTAACATAAATATGGAAGGATCGTCAAATTGGGATCGTGATGCTGCAACACTAGAGGATATGGAAAGGTGAGCGACGATTTTCTATATAAGTTAACCACAAACCAATAATATATCAAGTGTGAAAAACCAAAAACTTAGAGCTAATACTACATTTATACTATAATTAATTTTTCCTTTAGTAACATAAATATGGAAGGATCGTCAAATTGGGATCGTGATGCTGCAAGACTAGATGAGATGGTGGGCAAGCAGGTGTTCTATTTTAATATCTCCAACTTTCTATATACCCGAGGTCGAGTTGTAACTGTTACGACTGGTATGCACGTCTCCATTAAACACCACTTTTTTGTTTTATCTTTTTTTCAACTGGAATTCTGAAATGAAATGCAATATGTTCCACTTCAGAAGAAACCGAGATCAACCGAATGCTCATAGATGTATCACCAAACGACAAAGAAAGCACCGAACTCATGAAGGAGTTGCTGAATGCTACCATGGAGGGAAGTTGGTGGAAAGCAAAAGCCATATTAAAAAACCATAAAGATGCAGCCACTAAGGTGATCGACAATAATGGTGACACAATGCTCCACTTAGCGGTTAAGGAAGGCAAAAATTATTTTGTTAATCAGTTGCTCAACTTCATAAAGATGAAAGTAAAATACTAGAACTATTAGAACTTAGGAATTCAGAAGGCAATACAGCCCTTTTCACAGCTGCGATCATCGACAATAAACAAGCGGCCGAACTCTTGGTTAATAGGAGTAACAAACTGTCGAAAGTGTCAAAGTATAGGAGCAACACACCATTGGCTTTAGCTTATATCAGTGGCCAGACCAATACATTCTTATATTTACTTGGAGTCACTAGAGACGGGCAGGGGTGGCTTCATTCCAGGGCTGCGAGTCGTCTAGGTGTCCACCGTCTTGTTGCTAAAGCTACTAGCACAAAACAATACAGTGAGTAGTTAATATATCACACATAAATCCATAACCTACTTTATAAGAGAATCACACACTTTCCTACGTTTGCAGATTTAGCATTGAAATTGGTCGAGATTCCTCAGTTACTGGCTTTGGCTACCAAAAATGATAACGCGTTGATGGCATTGACTACTGACTTTCCACCTGAGCTTGGCTTCTGGGAAGCATTGATCTATCCATGTATATCCCTGATCTTCTTCTTGTTCATATTCTTTTTCTTTTATTTTGCTGTAAAGACTTACATATTATCATATATACTTAAATAGGTCCAATTTTTCACTGTATCACATCTTGCAGCGACAGATGGTGTGCGTCAGAACATAGTCAAGAGAAGCTCTCTTTTGTTGTATTCGTTTGAGAATTTGTACATAAAGGCACAGGACAACTTGTGGGCAATCAGAAACCTATTAAAAAAGACGGGCCTCATATGTCTTGAGAAGGCTCTTTACTTGGTGTTTATTGTGCGAATATTACTTGGTTAGCTGTTGATCCTATCTATCTCTATCTCTACGTTTGTCACGGTTAAGAGTTTTTTTGGAAACTTATTTTCATTATTTCTAAAACTTTTTTTATTGTACCTTCGTCACGGTTAAGAGTTTATTTTTTTATTATTATAACTCACATATGGAAACTAATTAGAATAGTATCTAATAAACTCTGTTTCTTGTGCAGTCCCAGTAGCTGTATTTTGTTTGATATATCTACTGATCCGTATCGTCATTTTTGCACTTCTCTTACCCTTATTTATGCTGTATCCTTACCTATGGAAAGGTTTAGTGTATGCAGGTAAAACATTATATAGTAGTTAATATAGTCACCAACATAGGTTAGCCTGATGCAATTTGCATCAATTGTTCGACGATTGTGTTGTAACTTAATTGTCTTAATTGCAGGGCTTCCAATCAAGCACATTGAGAAGAAAAAAAGAGACCATGAACAAGCTATAGAAGTTTTGAAACGGATATGTGATGAAATGAACAAGAAGGTCACACGTAAAAATGTCAAGGACCTTTACGGGCGACCAATTCTTGAGGCTGCACGTATGGATGCTTGCGAGGTTGTTGTTCAGATTCTGCGTGGTTGCGAATACGCCCAGTTGTGTATGAATGAAAATAGGCATGATGTTTTCCAGTTAGCAATATTAAACCGTTCAGAAAAAGTATACAACCGTTTGTGTCCCGGGATTAAGCATAGTGATTCTCTAAGAAAAAACCGGGATTTTTCAGATAATTGGCTAACGCACTTGGCTGCAAAATCGGCACCCTCAATTGTACTGAGTCGTATTACAGGTGCAGCACTGCAATTACAACGAGAGCTCCAATGGCATGAGGTACTTCACTATTTAGTTTTGAATCATCTGTTTTGTGGCTCTCTAGTTACATTAAGTAGAACTAGTTGACTTCTACAGGAAGTGAAGAAGCTCATGCGCCCAAGTGAACTTACATGTAAGAATTTCGATATGGAGACGTCGGACATGGTCTTTACAAGGGAACATGCGAAGTTGCTGAAGGATGGGGAAAAGTGGATGAAAACCACTGCCGAGTCATGCAGCATCACTGCTGCTTTGATTGTTACGATTGTATTTGCAGCAGCAATAACTGTACCAGGGGGAAGCAACCAAGAAACGGGAATACCCTTGTTTAAGAAAGAAATCGCATTCACTATCTTTGCAGTATGTGACGCGCTCTCACTTTTTACAGCTGCTACTGCACTATTAGTATTTCTATCAATCCCACGATTTGCGGATGAGGATTTTCTGGTCAGTTTACCGAGACGGTTGATTTTAGGTCTCAGTGCGTTATTCATCTCTACAACTGCAATGATGGTAGCCTTTGGTGCAATCTTGTTCCTTGTTTTTTGTGATCAAAGACCATGGATGCTAGCACCGATTGGACTATTTGCTTGCTTGCCAATATCAGTTATGGTCACTCTACAACTGCCCCTCTTGGTAGACTTGTTCCAATCAACATACATCTCCAGGTTTAGTAAGCAAAAAGTCACACTGAACGTTCTAAATGAGTAGATGCAATACAACATTTAGTAGTGACTTGGTCAAATAGCATGGAATTATAGCATCTCTATTTCAATGTAACGCATTCACTTGCACCATATGGTAACTATTGTTTAAATTCTCTTTACTCTATTTGATTCCTTACTTAACTGTTAATAGTCCGAGGTTATCAGTTGGTGTTTCGATGGGATGTGTATAAAGTGGTAGAACGGCCATAACTACATATAATTTAATAAACAATCTTTCATATCAATTGGTAACTAATATCACCAACATCTGCTATATATGAACAAATAATACTAATAGTATAACTTCTCTTATTATAGAAGCTATTTTTTTCAGAATCTAAATCGTAAGTCAAACATGTGTTTTCCTCAGAGAAGAAATTGGGACCTCCGATTGATATTCAATTTGGATTTACATATAATTGAGGCCCATGAAAGCATATTAATCATCTTTCTACTTAAAACATACCCACATGTAATTCTATTGAAACTAGCATTGAACATGAAACACTACTATATTATTATTGATAATGTCACTAGAACTTGAGCTATTAATTACTGTTCCTTGATCGTGAACTTGAACCGAATACATTGAAAAGCTTCTTTAATGAAGCTTGAATGGCTTACTTGATTCTCAAATAATTGGGTGAAACAACTGTTCGGAAAACAATGTGAGTTTGGCAAGTTTTATATGTGTGTCCAATATTGAAATAAACTAAAGTGACTTTGTATAGTTGGATGTATAGTATTTTAATACTAAGTTAGAAACAAAGGCTATTGGTGGAGGTTTAAAGCTTGAGGAGATTTAAACTTTTAAGCTTATGAAGCAGTATGTACAAGTTGTTGAAGCAGCAACTATTTGTCTTAGTTTAAAACAGTGGGTAAGAATGTAGAAGCAGTTATATGGGCTGACTAAAAGGGATGTGGAACTTGACTTGGTAAGCAATTATAGTTGAAACCGTCATCTCCATGATCCTTATTTTTAGCCATGAAACTGTGTCATATCTTGGCCTTAATTATTGATATAAAGAGAGTGCTTGTGTACTGATTAGTGATTATAAATCAATAAAATGAGATATGCAAATTATAGAGTTGCTTCAAAAACACAACTGTTGTTTTCTTGTTTCTACATTCCCATACGACGATATGCTACCACCATTTACATTGCGTTGTATTTGTTCGCTGACGATACGCAACGCGAGTCTGCATCAATCCTGGGGTCGTTACATATGAGGCTCGCAGCGAATCGAGCACGTAAACACCTTTTAAGGACAGGGAACCTCTTCCCGTGCACGACTTTTAACTTTTCGGGTTTGTGACTTATTGAGAAGACAAGAAGCTGTATTGGAGTTTCTGTTTTATCTAACTGTCACGATGGGGTTGTTGCTACAAGTAGTGCTATCTGAAGGTATCCCAAAAAGGGTAGTTGTTGTCGAGAAGAAGTGCTCGAGTTTTATCTCGACACCACAGGTTTCAATTTTGTTTACTTTATGTACATGTTAATTATCGGTTGTCGTTAATTATAGCCAAAGTGTTTGCAATATGTTAAAACGACAAGAGACAATTAATAATTCCAACAACAACTTGAAAGACAACACCACCTCAAAACCATAGAGATTGCACCGTAGTTCTACCCATGAAAACTAATTAACCCACATTGTCATCAGACCATGGAAAGCCAACAAATTGTTTGGTCTTAGCCACTTGCACCAATAATCATGTAACTAATATCATGAAAATAGCTTCTGTAATACCGCTTGATCAGCTCATCCAGTAAATGTACACTACTATACACCATACTAACAGAATAAGGCGAAGTGCGAAACTGATACTATATTAAAAGTGATGATAATTATGACAACCTCGAGAATGTATTGAGCCGCAGCGACACGATTGTTCAACGCGGCCCACTGCAAGGCGCGATAACCTAATTCATCAGGTTTATGGACGGAAGCACCTTCTGATTCAACCAAATTCTTACGCTTCTCTAAATCACCATACGCAGCTGCTGTGTACACGTCATTCTTCATACTATCCTCTGTCACTCCGCCGCTGGAGACATCGGTTCCGGTGTGATCTGGAGTTTCTTCGATCTCTGATGACATGATGATGTTATGATGATGATTTGATTGAGAAAATGAATAGTGAATGTAGTTAGGGTTCTTTTTCTTTTATATATCCTTCACAAAAAATACATGAGTAATAAATCAGGGACCCACAGAAAAGAATCATGACCCACAAAAAAAATCAGGGCCCACATTTATAACACAAAATTTTAGCCAATTGGCTACAATTAATTGTAGCTAATATATTCCATATATTCCAATTGGCTTTATTTTCAGAGCCCTCTTAAGTGCAGGAACTGCGAGAACCACCTTTTTACAACTAATGCTCCATAGCATTTGGTTATTTTTATTTAATTCAAAAGGGTATAATAGTAAAAGACATTTTCATATTACTTTTTTTTTTCTTTTTTTTTAATTCATGTTTTTTATAAATAATAAAATTCAATAATTTTTAGAAGCTGGACGATCAATATATGCCTGCACTAATATATATAACGAAAACGGACATATGTGCACACTCATTATTATCAACATTTTTAGAAGTTGGACATATATGCACGCATTCAATAATCATATTTCTTCAAACGCCGCATTGTATCTATGTGTGCATCCACTTCTAGATCTTCATTAATCACCATCTTGATACAAACATATCCAAAAACAATTAAACCTTAACCAAATAGTGTAAGTAACTTTTTAATCATAATAACTAGCCTTACATATATGCATCCATTTAAAATACACATACACCATTCCAATGAATTTTAAGTTAACTTTAAAACGCGTATGCACCTACTTACGTATTTGCACCGACTCAAAATGTGTACTGAATAACATGTATGTTCTATGAAAACCAAAATGTGTACTGAATAACATGTATGTTCTATGAAAACCAAAATGTGTACCGAATAACATGTATGTTAATAACATGAAAAACAGCCATGTTCAATGTAAAAACAAGTATGTTCAATGAATAACATGTATGTTCTATGAAAACCAAAATGTGTACTGAAAAACAAGTATGTTCACCGAAAAAACAAGTATGTTCAAACACGAATTCCACGTTTAATCTAGACATGTATTATCTACACATGAAAAACAGCCATGTTCAATGTAAAAAACAAGTATGTTCACTGAAAAACGAGTATTTTCATAAAAAACAAGTATGTTCAAACACGAAGTCCAAGTTTAATCTAGACATGTATAATCTAGACATGAAAAAACAAATGTGTTCATCATCGAAATCCAAGTTAATCATCATATCCCCACAAACCGAATATGAAAAACCATGTGCAACCAATTATCCCCATTAATTTAATCAAACACCACAAACCGAATATGAAAAACCATGTGCAACCAATTATCCACAATCAAACACCAATCATCCCCATTAATTTAATCATCATATCCCCACAAACCGAATATGAAAAACCATGTGCAACCAATTGACAAATTACATTTACTGAATTTAAACGCAGCCCCACAGACTTGAGACAAATAGCAAAATAGCAGCAACGTAATTGACCAATATAATTAACAGTACGAGGTTTTGATTAAATTATTCACCATTCAAGATCTGCTCTTCACATCAATTAACGATAAAAGAAAATTAATATTTTACCGTGTTTAATTTTGTTGCCGCAGAAAAAAAATTCCTTCATAAAAAATAAGATGTGTTAAAAACCTTATTAAAATGATGATCTTGGTGGCGGCGGTGACGGTTCTTGGTGGCGGTGACAATTCTTGGCGACGGTGACTGATCCAAACGAACCATCACAGTCGGTGACGGATCTTAGTGGCGGCGGTGGTTTAGTCGATGGTGGTGGGTGTGGCTATTTCAACACCCAAACCCGACAAGGGTAAAGATATCACAATAATGGTTTCATATCAGATCAAAACAAAGCATACATCTATAGTAATACAAGAATTCTCAAAGGTTACAAATGAAATATAGATACTACAGGGTTACAAATGAACTTCCAATAAATACTAATTCCAAAATAATAATAACTTCTAGTCATTTCTAAATCCAGAACAGCTATCAAGTCTTCTAAGTCCAAAGGTACTCTCCACTCATTACCCAGCTTCCAACTAAAACCTGCCGCAGGAAAAGAAATGCGATTGAGCTACGAGAGCTCAGTGAACAGATATAACGATAACAAACAGTATAGAGAATAGTACCGAGTAACAGAAATAAAAGTCATGCAGATATAATATGGTTTAAGGGATAAGTAAATGAATAAGTATAAAGGAAAGAGCAAAAAGGATAGTAATCCACCACGAGCCCAGAAACAGATCATATCATATCGTAACCATAAATCTTCGTAATCATATAGAGGGGAGACCTCTCAGATAATCAGATAATATGAGGGGTGTCCTCATTCTTCAAATGGAGTAGCTAGCTCCCAGATATATGTGAAGGGCATGTATAGCACACAGTACCAATCACCAGACAATAATAAATCAATCATGTTAAATCCACTAAACAGATCAGATCTAGGATGCATCCATACGCTCCCGCAGATAATTAGTGGCCAAAATAATATAATGCGCATATCAGATAACAGATAAGGGGACGTGGCGGAACATCACTCTACCGCCCTAGAGTCATGCCATTGGTGCATCAATGACACGGCCATGTTACCTTCATGGCTAGGAAACAGATTTTGGCTCGGGTATCAAACTAAGAGTCAGATATCATATCAAATCAGAGTGTCATAACAGATAGTTCATAACAGATGGTTTATATCAATTATCATCAGAAGTAGTACCAAAAGTCCAAATCAGAGTTTATCAGATTAAGGTTCATATTAAGTAATCAAGTCAAGGTTCAGATCAAAAGTTCATTTCAAAAGTTTCTATCAAAGTCCCTTTTAAACAATCCTTTAATTCATGATTTTCATAAAACGATCCTTTAAAGTAGTTTTCATAAAAATAGTCTTTCAAAACGGTTTTTTCATAAAGCTAGTATTCAAAATATAGTGTTCATAAAAGTTAGTAACATTTCATATAAAAGTAGTTTTGCATCATTTATAAACATCTTTTTAAATTGGTTTTTCTCAAAACATTCCCATGGTAAAATTAAAAAGGTTTTCATAACATAGATTCATATCAGTGGTCATATCAAATGGAATCAATAGAGGAGGTTCAAGCAAAGGGAATCATAGCAATGGCATCAGATCAGAAACTAACGGATCAGAATATGAAAGAGATCATGAGAAACCTTATAAGGAAGGTCAGAATATCTGTACCTTATACCGCAAGTGACAGACAGACACAACAGAAAATATAGAGGTCGGACGCAAACTCCATCTTCAGCGAATCTACACGAATCATGACTGTCTTATTAAAAGCTTATTTAATTCAGATTACTTATTTTAGTCGGCTTTCTATTTCTAGTAACTTTCCTTTTTAGGTAACTTTCCAAAAATAGCAACTTTCCATATTTAGTAACTTTCTATTTTTAGCATGTTTCCATAATTAGCAGATTTCCATAATTAGGTTAAGTCATTAATTAAATAATATTATGGAAATAAGGTTCATTTTAGCAAGTTATAAAAGTTTAGGGTTATTTATAACAAGTTCCCATATTTTAGGGTTTTAATTGTAAATACACCAAAGTTAAAGGTTTAAAATGAAAATACTTCAAATTACTGATTTAAATACTCATGTTATTCAGAAAGACACTTCAATCCCTTAATTTTCACAATTTACAGTTTACACCCCTCTAGTTATATTAATTACAAAATAAACCCTACATTTACATAATTCACAATTTAATCCCTTCCATATTTATATTTACATGCCAAGCACTTTATTTTACAAAATTACAGAACCTACCCTCAGAATTTTCTGTAGTACGAATCATAACCCTCAGAATTCAGAAATTACACATTTGGTCCCTTAGCTTTACAAAACTTATAATTCAAATCATAACTTAGTAACAATTACATATTTAGCCCAAAAATCCTCAAATTTACACATTACACCTCTAATATCATTATTTACACAGAATAACCATGATTTTCTAGAATTTTCACTTTTAGTCCCTCTATTTTAAATAAATACCAATCGTACCCTATAAATACGAATTAATTCTTTTCTTGCAATATTTATACTTAGGACCCTTATGTTATATTTTTCCTACATTCCCACAGACCTAATTAACATTAAAAAAATATCCCACAAGTTTAACAAATGACAAAACACACCCTTATAGTTTTTATTTTCAATCGGTAATACATTTTATTTACAAAACCCTAACCCTAATTTACCAAATCATTCCACAATCATTATACAATAATTATAACACATTAAATGACCAGATCCAATCATAAAACACTAACCCTAGTTCATTCGTTTAGGGTTTTCTCAATTTTTACTAGTTTTTCTTTTATAATCGATTAGAACAAAAATCCACAAATAATATTTTAGGCTTTAAAAAATTAAACCAACATTTTTCCAGAGTGATATGATTAATATAGAACCCAGAAAAATTATGTACATGACCCAGAAAAATCGTATAGCCCAATTTGTAATTTATTTTTGTTTTTGTTATTTATAATTCATATGATCAAAATAAGCATGCATGATTCGTGTTTATCATTTTTTATGAGTTATATATCATCCATATATCATTAGAAAAATATCAAATCAGATTTAGAATGTAAGAATTTGGGCGTCTGAATTAATACCTCACGGATTGAAAAACGCGACAAAAGAATTACCACAGATCGAACCAAGCTTCCAACGACCCAGAACTGATTTTTCTCCCCTTCCTTGAACCCAGATGAACGTGGGAAAAATATGCTAGGACCTCCAGAAAATCGTATTATGTGTGTGTGAATTTGTGTGTGTCGACTTAGGGTTTTTGGGAGGAAATAAAGAAAATAGAATGGAAATAATTATAATGGTGGTAAATGGCCGAATATAGGGGGGGATATGGGCTTAAGGATCGGCCAATTGATAACAACAAATCAGAATTTACAATACTTGATCATTTCCATAATTGTTTTGTGCTTATCTAAATTTTAAAATGATCATAAACATAATTATTTAAATACAATTTTATTTTCGGTTTATGTACATAAGGTTGAGGTGTAATATTAATTTTTTTGGACATGCAAAAAATGTTAGAATGTTGCCTCAAAATTATTTCACTTCATTTTTAGATCATTACCAGAAGTTTGGAATCAATTTGGCGTTTTATATGTGTTTTAATTAAATTTTAAAGTTTCAGGGGCAATTTGGTCATTTTGCATGCTTTGAAATTTTTGGGTTTTACAACTCTTCCCCTCTAAAAGAAAATTTTCGTCCTCGAAATTTGAAGTCGCAAAGTTAGACGAAGTCATAGCAATTCGCAAAAGATTGTCGCAACATTCTCACGCTCGGGGAGGTTCTTCCAAAAGGATCTTCAGACCAAATAGTTTCTCATGACTCAATCAAAACAAGGTGGGTTCAAATTTCTCAGAAGAAGACAAATTAGGTTGATGATGATCAAAAGGTCCATGCAATATAAGATGAATGATAGGTGGGTCTTCTGGGAAACTTATATGGAATACGAACAAAATTTCAAATCAAATTAACTGTATCAACAGTAGAGAGCTCTACAAGGAGTTCAAGATTTATAACTGAGGTCAACAGAATGCAAACGAGAGTCCAAACTCATCCAGATATCAATTGAACGAAAGCGGAGTATACGCATAGGTAGAATGAACCTAAAGTCTCACTAATCCCGGATAATTCAACGGAGATCAAATTCTAAACTTCTTAGGTACTCCCCAAGATATCCTATGGCCACAATGAGTGCACGTTATATGGTGTAAGTATTATCACGTTGATCAGGCGTCAAAATACTAGCACCACATGAATATGCCTTCATGATGACCATACTTTATTTCGAGTCGTAAGCAAACAACCTATCTTAATCCACCTAGTACTTCTACCGCCTCAGAGGTCAACAAAAACACATGTCATAGTAAAAAGGGAAAACAAAACTACTCGCAAGAGTATCGGAATCTCAGCTTGCCTAGCAAGGTAAGGTACGCCGTCCACAAGCATCAGATCTTCCATAATTCGCCAAAATTCCCAAAACAAAGCCATCATCGAACATGTGAAAAAAAATAAACACAGAGCTGAAATGCTTCAAGGGAACCTAAATCATTAGAGGATCTTATTACTATATAACGAAGCTGAAGTGAGTCAATGGAAGTGAAAGTTAGCCATCAAAACTTCGGTCTTCACATAATCAATTCTTCCAAACATGAAAGGCCTGTTTCAAAAATCCGTTCATTCAAAACATTCAATCTCTTCAAGTCCGGTTAATCTTTCTTCGTTTTTCCATCAATCTGGAAGTGAAACAAAATCGTGAACTTGTATCTCGTTCGTCAAGCCTCCTGTAGTCCTTCTTGGAATGTGATGGAGTCATGTGAATTTCTGGCACGATCTTCAAATTCCTTCATCATCCAGTCTGTTTCCGCTCTCAATTCATCTTAGTACAACCAAGATAAATAGGGAAGTTAGACTGCATGTCTTCATCAGCTCTAGGCTCGCCATCTTGACTAGATTTTCTTCTTCTGCATCGCCAACACTTCTGCCTTGTAAGGAATGTCTTCACTCCTCAGGGTAGCCGCCGTTGTTGTCAACTCCAGGTCGTGCAGTGAAGTAATTCTCCCGATATGATTCTAGTTGTCTCAACAAACTATCACCCTCCCAGAATGTACAATGATCGTCAAATTTCTAACAAGGTGCAAAAATGATTTTCATGTTCTTCCTCGTCTCCGAATGTACTATTAAGTCATACAATGACCATTTGCTCAAGTACTCCCGAGAACACATCATTTATCAAGTTCACAAAACCGTCAGAGCTTAAGCTAATACTATTAGCGTCACTAACCGTCATAGCAGTCGTTACGAATACGGAAGGCAATTCCAGAAATAACCTCAATTCATACTTTCATCTGAAGGAAACTTCGCGCTCTGGAATTGAACAGATACATAGTCGTTTCAGGGGGGAGGAATAATGGTTCCTAATAGCAGTACGGGTCAGCTTTCAGAAATCAATACATATCCTCAGTCGCCATCTTCTTTATCATGAATGAAACTGAAACACGCCCAGAAGATACACTTAAGCAAACTCACCTCTTAGTCTTCGGTTGCTGCTCTTTCCGGTTGCTCAAATCAACTGGTATGATCTGAAAGACATCTTCGCTTGTTGGCTAGACATTCTCTCAGTATCATGTCAAATCTTACTTCACACTCCTGTGGAAAACTTGGTGGTTCAACCAGGAATCATATTCAGAAGACTCAGGGTGCCAATTAATTTTCAAGATAAGGTTCGTTCATTGGTGTACGAAGTGGTTTCTAGGGAAAACTTCATAGTCGCGAAGGTAACACACGGGTCTCCAGAGTAAATAGTGATAGCAAAGGGTTTAACAATCGGAAATCATGGTAGGGAGTTCAAAATTGTTTCAAAATGCCAAGGGTGAGTCATAAGAGGGTAGTTGTCAATATTGAATGACCAATCAATCAATTTCTTTATCAGAATAAAATCGAAGTTTAACTAACCAAAGAAAAGCGGATCACAAATCAAATCCTCATCATTCAAAAGTGAGGGGGAAAACATTCTTATACTCGTGATTAAACACCACAAGACTTCTCGTAGGGACAGAGATGGGTGAAACAAAATCAATTAGTGTCAGAAGATTCATAGGTACTTATCAAAAGAAAAGACAAATAACAAAACATATCCAGTACTTCATCGCCATGGAGGTTCTCAGAATGCCCGAATAGGCATCAAAGTGATTAACAAAATGATCAGAGTGAAACGCGGGTCTTTATCAAAAGATTAACAAAAAAATCTGAAAATAAGGATCAAACAGCGTCCGGCAACCATTATGCAATTTCATTGCCTTCATGATTTAGATCAGGTTCAAATATTAGGTGGTGCAAAATATCAGCTTTCGATTTCCAAAAGTGATATCAACAGACTCTAACCAAAACAAAGCACGAATCAGAGTGATGCGGAAGCAAAGATATTTAAGCAAATGCCTTATAGTCTACCCATTCTTCACCGGTCAAAACTTAGGTTCCTATGGGGAAATTCTAAAGCAAATTTTCAAAGTTTGACTTACGAGCGCCTACAGGGAAAACTTAGAGGTCCTAACTTACACAGGTCAAGGGTAAATGTATTACGAATCGCAGCCTGTCTCTCTGATACCATAATTTGTAACACCCCAACCCGACAAGGGTAAAGATATCACAATAATGGTTTCATATCAGATCAAAACAATGCATACATCTATAGTAATACAAGAATTCTCAAAGGTTACAAATGAAATACAGATACTACAGGGTTACAAATGAACTTCCAATAAATACTAATTCCGAAATAATAATAACTTCTAGTCATTTCTAAATCCAGAACAGCTATCAAGTCTTCTAAGTCCAAAGGTACTCTCCACTCATTACCCAGCTTCCAACTAAAACCTGCCGCAGGAAAAGAAATGCGATTGAGCTACGAGAGCTCAGTGAACAGATATAACGATAACAAACAGTATAGAGAATAGTACCGAGTAACAGAAATAAAAGTCATGCAGATATAATATGGTTTAAGGGATAAGTAAATGAATAAGTATAAAGGAAAGAGCAAAAAGGATAGTAATCCAGCACGAGCCCAGAAACAGATCATATCATATCGTAACCATAAATCTTCGTAATCATACAGAGGGGAGACCTCTCAGATAATCAGATAATATGAGGGGTGTCCTCATTCTTCAAATGGAGTAGCTAGCTCCCAGATATATGTGAAGGGCATGTATAGCACACAGTACCAATCACCAGACAATAATAAATCAATCATGTTAAATCCACTAAACAGATCAGATCTAGGATGCATCCATATGCCCCCGCAGATAAATAGTGGCCAAAATAATATAATGCGCATATCAGATAACAGATAAGGGGACGTGGCGGAACATCACTCTACCGCCCTAGAGTCATGCCATTGGTGCATCAATGACACGGCCATGTTACCTTCATGGCTAGGAAACAAATTTTGGCTCGGGTATCAAACTAAGAGTCAGATATCATATCAAATCAGAGTGTCATAACAGATGGCTCATAACAGATAGTTCATAACAGATGGTTTATATCAATTATCATCAGAAGTAGTACCAAAAGTCCAAATCAGAGTTTATCAGATTAAGGTTCATATTAAGTAATCAAGTCAAGGTTCAGATCAAAAGTTCATTTCAAAAGTTTCTATCAAAAGTCCCTTTTAAACAATCCTTTAATTCATGATTTTCATAAAACGATCCTTTAAAGTAGTTTTCATAAAAATAGTCTTTCAAAACGGTTTTTCATAAAGCTAGTCTTCAAAATATAGTGTTCATAAAAGTTAGTAACCTTTCATATAAAAGTAGTTTCGCATCATTTATAAACATCTTTTTAAATTGGTTTTTCTCAAAACATTTCCATGGTATAATTAAAAAGGTTTTCATAACATAGATTCATATCAGTGGTCATATCAAATGGAATCAATAGAGGAGGTTCAAGCAAGGGAATCATAGCAATGGCATCAGATCAGAAACTAACGGATCAGAATATGAAAGAGATCATGAGAAACCTTATAAGGAAGGTCAGAATATCTGTACCTTATACCGCAAGTGACAAACAGACACAACAGAAAATATAGAGGTCGGACGCAAACTCCATCTTCAGCGAATCTACACGAATCATGACTATCTTATTAAAAGCTTATTTAATTCAGATTACTTATTTTAGTCGGCTTTCCATTTTTAGTAACTTCCCTTCTTAGGTAACTTTCCAAAAATAGCAACTTTCCATATTTAGTAACTTTCTATTTTTAGCAGGTTTCCATAATTAGCAGGTTTCCATAATTAGGTTAAGTCATTAATTAAATGATATTATGGAAATAAGGTTCATTTTAGCAAGTTATAAAAGTTTAGGGTTATTTATAACAAGTTCCCATATTTTAGGGTTTTAATTGTAAATACACCAAAGTTAAAGGTTTAAAATGAAAATACTTCAAGTTACTGATTTAAATACTCATGTTATTCAGAAAGACACTTCAATCCCTTAATTTTCACAATTTACAGTTTACACCCCTCTAGTTATATTAATTACAAAATAAACCCTACATTTACATAATTCACAATTTAATCCCTTCCATATTTATATTTACATGCCAAGCACTTTATTTTACAAAATTACAGAACCTACCCTCAGAATTTTATGTAGTACGAATCATAACCCTCAGAATTCAGAAATTACACATTTGGTCCCTTAGCTTTACAAAACTTATAATTCAAATCATAACTTAGTAACAATTACATATTTAGCCCACAAATCCTCAAATTTACACATTACACCTCTAATATCATTATTTACACAGAATAACCATGAGTTTCCAGAATTTTCACTTTTAGTCCCTCTATTTTAAATAAATACCAATCGTACCCTATAAATACGAATTAATTCTTTTCTTGCAATATTTATACTTAGGACCCTTATGTTATATTTTTCCTACATTCCCACAGACCTAATTAACATTACAAAAATATCCCACAAGTTTAACAAATGACAAAACACACCCTTATAGTTTTTATTTTCAATCGGTAATACATTTTATTTACAAAACCCTAACCCTAATTTACCAAATCATTCCACAATCATTATAACACATTAAATGACCAGATCCAATCATAAAACACTAACCCTAGTTCATTCGTTTAGGGTTTTCTCAATTTTTACTAGTTTTTCTTTTATAATCGATTAGAACAAAAATCCACAAATAATATTTTAGGCTTTAACAAATTAAACCAACATTTTTCCAGAGTGATATGATTAATATAGAACCCAGAAAAATTATGTACATGACCCATAAAAATCGTATAGCCCGATTTGTAATTTATTTTTGTTTTTGTTATTTATAATTCGTATGATCAAAATAAGCATGCATGATTCGTGTTTATCATTTTTTATGAGTTATATATCATCCATATATCATTATAAAAATATCAAATCAGATTTAGAACGTAAGAATTTGGGCGTATGAATTAATACCTCACGGATTGAAAAACGCGACAAAAGAATTACCACAGATCGAACCAAGCTTCCAACGACCCAGAACTGATTTTTCTCCCCTTCCTTGAACCCAGATGAATGTGGGAAAATTATGCTAGGACCTCCATAAAATCGGATTATGTGTGTGTGAATTTGTGTGTGTCGACTTAGGGTTTTTGGGAGGAAATAAAGAAAATAGAATGGAAATAATTATAATGGTGGTAAATGGCCGAATATGGGGGGGGGGGATATGGGCTTAAGGATCGGCCAAATGATAACAACAAATCAGAATTTACAATACTTGATCATTTCCATAATTGTTTTGTGCTTATCTAAATTTTAAAATGATTATAAACATAATTATTTAAATACAATTTTATTTTCGGTTTATGTACATAAGGTTGAGGTGTAATATTAATTTTTTTTGGACATGCAAAAATGTTAGAATGTTGCCTCAAAATTATTTCACTTCATTTGTAGATCATTACCAGAAGTTTGGAATCAATTTGGTGTTTTATATGTGTTTTAATTAAATTTTAAAGTTTCAGGGGCAATTTGGTCATTTTGCATGCTTTGAAATTTTTGGGTTTTACAGTGGGGGTGGCTATTTCATCAGTTGGTACCGTATGAAACTCATGGAGAAAGTGGCTAGGGTTTTTAGGAGAGAAATAATTTTTGATTTGGTTCTAGATCTTGATTAAGATGAGGAGTAATTGTAGGGACGGTTTAATGGAAAAAATTTAAGCAAAATTCAGCTAATACCCTTTTAGCTTTGCACATAATATCCTCATCTTTAAATTATTTACATTAATTGCACATTTCATTGTAGCCATTGATCAAGAAATCCAACGGTTTAGAGAAGGTTCTCGCAGTTCCCGCACTTAACAGGGTTTTGAAAATAAAGATACACTATATATATATATATATATATATATATATATATATATATATATATATATATATATATATATATATATATATATATATATATAATACTGTAATGTAGCATTTTTATTTTTATTTTTTTATGATTAATTTTGTTGCTACTTGATTAGCTCCCCCTTGGTCAATACTCCTCTAGTTAGGGTGCCAAGCATAAATAAGTGCTAAGGTTAGTGATAAATAGTTCAAACATATAATATACAATAAGAAGTCACAAACATCAATAAACATCATTCATTAGTAGAAAATTTTGTGACAAAAGTCACAAAATTGGACAATAATGTACATGTTATAAAAGGAAATCTTTCATAATAAATTTCATATATACTAAAAGTGCAGTATAATGGCTTTAATTTAAGTTTGAGTATATATGAAATTTCCAACTAAAAATATGAGAGATATGAAATTACCCCTTTTTTATATAACCATTGTTAAATTTTTTGACTATGAGTTTTGAACCCACCGACAAACAAACTCAAACTAAGATTAATTCATTGGAAAATAAATCTAGAAAAACTAAAATAAATCTAGAAAAAATAAAATAAATCTAACAAACACATATGATCAATGGTTTAAAAACCCGGGTTGAACCCCCTGGTTGAACCAGGAACCGACTTGGAGATCGGGCTGGATGTGATCGGGTTTTTGCTTGTTTGAAAACCGGATTAAACCGCTGGTTTTTCATTGACCCAGTTTGATTAACCAAGCTGGGTCATGACTTTTTATCAAAAAATCTAACAAAACCATTTTTTTTTTCCAATCAACCTCTCTAAAACATTGTATATGAAACCTTTCGAAAACATTGCATATGACAAGTTGACAACTATGTTACATTACCATTTTACACGACCATTTTAGGTTTCTTTGTTACAATATAATGTTACATTAACATAATTCCAGAAAAAATAAAATAAATATAACAAACACATATAAAAACTAAATGAAGATTATGAAGGAAGAATGAAAAAAATAATAAGAGTTAATTGCATAAATTGTACTTGTGGCTTACATAACTTTTTATTTAGAGTAAGTTACAATGTCCGTCCATGTTGTTTGGGCCAAATCCCTGCCACAGTCCCTAATCTTTTTTTTTTTTTTGCTTTCTTCATCCTTATGGTTTTAATTTTGCACGCCGTCCATCCTTATCGCCCAATTCAGTTATCTTCTCCGTTAGCTCTCAGTTATCAAGTGGCAACGTTAGTCCATTAACCAAATGATCGTTTCAACGTTAGTCCTTTATACTAACGTCCGTTTCTAATTAACTCAAAATTTGGTTTTCTTATACGTTTTCGTCCGTTTGTATAAGTTTTTAACATTTTTATACGTTTTCGACCGTTTTTATACGCTTTTATACGTTTTCACCTGTTTTTTACCGTTTTCGTCCGTTTTCGTCCGCTTTTATACGTTTTCATCTGTTTTCGTCCGTTATTCATTTATTCAAAAGTATGTTTTCCACATAAAGTCAAAATTTTCAAAAAATGATCTGTCAAGTATAATTTACTTGTGTTCTGCGAATGCAATACAATCTGTTTTTAGGAGAACATATAAATTTAGATTGTATTCATTGATAAAACACTTGTAGGAAAATGATATAGACAAGCATTAATCATGTAGTTCACTGGATATCCTAAGTATGTTTGATATAGCATGTTAACAATTATAACAAGCAATATGATTTTGTATCATGCATATATCATGTTCATCAAGCTGTGACTAGATGTTTTACTTGCATGTCTGTATTGATACAACATGATGCATCATATTTAATGATAGATTTGGCTCCAAATGAATTTGGGTCGCATTCTTTAATTTGAGTTTTTGATACATTGAAGCCCTCATTTGATAAATCTACAAGTCATAGAGAGATGAAAAAAAATGACCCAAGCTGCCTAAATGTGTCGGTGTGTATTGGATTGATGGCTAAGTTTGTTGACAGACCTACGTATGTAGACCAAGCAATCATCTCTTCAGTCTCATTTGTAGGGGATAAACAGAATGAACGAACATAACCGAATATAATTTGAATCTCGACCCCAGCCAGGGGCTCTGCCCCTTGGACCCTGCCAGGGGCTGCCGCCCCTGGACCCCGCTCCCAGGGGCGCTGCCCACGGACCCCCCCCCCCCCCCCCCCCCCCCCCGTCCCTTAGGGGCTTCGCCCCTAAAATCATAATAAATTCAAATTGGCGTGCACTCCGCACCTCCAAGCCTAAATGATGTCTTATTATGACTAAATTGGTCAAACAAGTTAATCCAATTACACTAAAATATCCAAAATCGTTTGTGACAACTTGTCATACTTTTGTAAGATTGTTACCATCATTGATTCTGAATTCACTTCATTGCATATTTCAAAGCATAACTTTGCTATATCCTCTAATTCCTTTCTTTTATCATAGTTGAATAAACATTCAATCTTCCGCATTTCATATTCAATCTTCTGCATTTCATATGAATTAGAGATACGTTGCCCAGTTAAGATCTCTGCGAGTATCACTTTAAATCCGGAGAGATTGCTCTTTGGATGCAAGGGCCCTGAAAGAAGGATATGATGTTTATTTAGATGTATGCTTATTTAATATTTTTATTAAAAATAAATTATTAATGTGAAAATAATTATTATTTAATTGATATATAGTTTTAGCGACGGCATATATAGCACTATGTTTTTGGCAGCTAGATTGGTTTTAGGAGGAAATATCCAAAGAAATAGAAAAATAAATTATTTAATATCAAAATATTTATTAATTAATTAATATAGTTTTTGCGACAACACTCATCGTCACTAAACCGTAGGTCCCAAGGTCAAACGTATACCAAAATTCTTCGTTGAAAGTCAGAGTGAAAGTTTGAATTTTTTGTCGTTTTGTGACTTGCGTCATCGCTAAAAGTGGCCCGTCGCCAAAACCGGTATTTGTTGTAGTGAATGAAGGGGAAGGAAGGTGTGAGAAAGAGGTTTATTAGAGAATAAATAGGCTCAAGCCTGGTTTGTGGGTTTAGGGCATACAGGGTTTTACAATTATAAATAATGTTCAATAATAAAATCATACGCACGGGGTTTACAATGTCTAACGTGGTATCAGAGCGGGTCTGATCCTTAGACCTAGGTGGCTACGTTGAGTCGCCTCCTCTATGTCACCCGTCAAACCCTAGCCGCCACCATTTATTTTTTTTTATTATTATTTTTTTAAAGGATTCTAATTTTGCCGACACACGTTTTTCATCAAAGACTACAAGGAGATTCAGAAGATATTATTTTTTTGTTCTTGGCGACTGTGCAAACAAAAATTCTAATTCTTTTTTTTCTTGATGCTATTAATACGTAACATGCAAAGCAGAGTTGGTACATGTAAAAAAAAAAGTTATAGTTGTTAGTCGATTATTCGTACGGTTTTGTTACCAGTCGACTAAAGTTGAGCGTTGGTACCAGTCTCTAAAGTCGACCGTTGGTACGGTTTTGTTACCAGTCGACTTAGCCTACCGTTGGTAACAGTCGACTAAAGTTGACCGTTGGTACGGTTTTGTTACGAGTCGACTAAAGTTAATGATTTTATTATGTTAATGGTTTTTTTTTTTAGTCCGAGCTTTCAGGATTTCGCCGCTCGGATTGAAGGGGAGTATTTGAGAATAAATAGGCCCAAGCCCGGTTTGTGGGTTTAGGGCATCTAGGATTTTACCATTATAAATAATGGTCAATAATAAAATCATACCTACGGTGTTTACAATGTCTAACAAGGTTAAGTAACTTACAGCACCCAGGATCTTGACCGTTATCCTGACTGGGATAGCAACCGTACCGTGTACCAATTTAGTAATGTCGTAATCTGAAAGCTTTGTTGTAAATTCCTGCAAATTGTTTGATAAATACATTTGAAGCAGCAAGAGATGTTACAAATGTAATTCAGAAATTGAGAGAAGTCAACTTGAACCAGAGAAGAAGAGTTCATGTTTTTACCTCATCCAGCAATATATTATGTCTCTTAAGCAAAGGCTCGTCGACGTCGAATCTTGGCACACACTGAATCTGCGCAGGGGGTTGGCCTTGCGAATCACCTCCGGCGTGTGAATGAGTATATGATATGGTAAATATGTAAGCTTCGGAGGATATGTGTGTGTTTAGTGAACGTACCATACTCAATAACCCGTCCAAGCTATTTATAGGAGAGGAAAATAGGTCTTGGAGAGTTCTATGCTCAATCTGAGAAATCATAGGGGCGTCCCATGATTTATGGTGACTGCTAGGGTTTAGGCGAATATCATGGGGGAGTCTCATGATAATAGCTTGTTAGGAATATAAATATTCATATGAAAGACTCAGTCACCCCGAGTATCTATTATCATTAAGTTAGCTCGTAGACTTATTAGTATTAGTTTAGTTATCGTAATACTAGTTTAGTCATAGTAGTATTTATGAAATTGGGTTGGGTCTTTACCTACTGTCAACTCACTCCACAGCCCATGTAAGGCTTTTTATGTGTAACTATAAATACCCTTTCCCACATAAGGGAAAGGGTTGGATGTTCTTATCATATTAATCTAATAGATTCACTTTCTCTCTAGAATATCCCAACCTCCCCATTTCTCTCTCTAGAATTCGGCTAGTACACAAATCTTACCTTGTGTTATGATATCCAATATCCTACAATTGGTATCAGAGCACATGGTTTGATTAGATAGATTGTGTGTGCGTTTTCTGGTTAGTTTAGATAAATAGTTTGGTTTTTGAAGGTTTAGGGTATTATTCTTGGCTTTCTTTGATTCTCACGTTTGTGGTGTTAAAGTTAGTGTTTTTATAGTTGTTATAACCTTCTAGGATCAAGTTGTGCAAAAGAAACCAAGCAAAAACGTTCAAAAGGGTGATTTTTAGGTGTTTTTAGGTGAAAAAGTTTGTATTTCTTCATTGCGATTTGGTTCTCGGTAGTGTGTTCTTGGTTGCGATTTGTGGTTTAAAAAAGTAGTTTGTTGATTGCGATTTTCCTAGTTCCAGATCTGCAATTTGGTTTGTAGCTAAAAGGGGAAAAAGGCAAAACCAGGGCGGTATACTATGTTCTGGACAAAGAAAGATCTGGATATGAACAATGAGTTCATTCGTGCCATTCAAAAAGACAAGGAGGATCTTCCACAGTCTGGAAAGTTATGTTGGTGGACGTGTTCGAGAGGGCGATTACAGACTTCTACAGAGAACCGAATGAGAATATCTTCTCTGTAATAATTAGTCCTCTTTTGTTGTTGTGTAATTATATTATGTTGTGAACTTTGTACTATTTAAGTAGTGACAAACATATGCTTTGTGTGTCGTCCTTACCTCCCTCACTTGTTGAGAGGGAGCAGTATGAGGTACGTTTCAGTGCCTCATTCTTGATAAAAGAAGCGAAAGCTTCTTACTTTTGAGTAGAATTAATCCAAACCTTTTCAAACGATCTCTACTAATTCTGCTCAAAAGAACAAGTATTCCCTCTCAAGAGGGGGAGTATTTGAAAGTTGAAACTCTTTGTACAAACCAATACAATCTTGTGAGACTCTTCCCGAAAACCTCAAAAAGCATATTTTAATCAAAGCTTTTCAAAAACAACATCAAGATGCTATTTTTGAGGGGGAGAAAAATATAAATGGTGACTAAAATATAACTAAGTTGAAATGGCATCTCATGAGAGCGCGGCTCAGACTTCACCAATGAATTGACGAAACTACAATTGTCAGTAATCGAAAGGACTTGTCTGAGTAGAGTGTACCGTTTCGAGAAACCTTCTGTGAACTTGACCGGGCCGGGTAATAAGTTCAAGCTAGTCTAACTAGTGATGTAAGCGTGCCTCGAATGCCTGACCATGTTCACTGAAGGTGGAACAATTTAAAAGTGCAAACTCTACCCAACATGTGCAAATTTTAACTAAAAACATATGAGCACATGTTAAGGGGGAGTATTTGAAATGTATAAAACTCTCAAAGTGTTAGCAAAATGTGTTTCATAATTAAAACACTTTGTGAGATTTCTCAAAGATTTGGTTTACGGCAACATAGGATAGTCATGAAGTTATAAGGTGACTAAGGTTAGGAAAACCGTCCTATGATCCGCCAGAGCCGGAGGGATCTACCCAAGGACAATACCGAATAGTTAGTATTAGAAAGTCCTTAGGTATGATTGATGTGCTGCGTGATGTGTCGTTGCGGTTTAGCAGTTTTAATGCCTACTCAAGTTTTAAATTTATATTTAGCCGACTTATCAATAACACACACACTTAACGAGCAGTGTACCCGGTCAGTATGAATATAATGGTAAGTAGAGTGTCGATCACTAAGAGTGGAACGTATTATCTCGTTATTCTAATCAGTATTTTAATATCCTAACGCAAGGGGGTTTCAGCCTGAGAGACTGGCACGATTTGTTTGCAATTAAATAATAAAATAAACCAATAGGCACGAATCAGCAAGTAGCACACACGTACACAGATAAATACTCGAGACAATAAGAGGGCTGTCCTTATGATTAAGTAGATTGTCACTTGTTTTATTGATAGCTTTATATGAAGTGTATGTAGTTAACCCTTTCTCGTTGGTCCTATTCTTATCGGCGAGTAAACCCTTAATGATTACTTATGTCTAAAAGTTATTCCTAAGTGATCAATTTAGTAATAACCGTGGGAGCCACATTATTTTCCGCAGTCAAATGCCCGCAAGCCACTAATAAACACAGAGGTTATCAATGCACTAATAAGTAGTAACCAAAGACATCAACATATAAACTTTAATTGATGGGAAAGCAAGTATTAAAGGGAGTGCAATCTTTCGTTGTCACATTACACAAGCCACCAATCCTGATGAATTAAAGTTTGCTAACACAATAAAACAAAACTACTTAATGAATTAAACACATGCATCACCTTCTTACAGCTCTTGTATCTTCGTTTGGTGTGTCTTGTGCTGCCTCCTTGACTGAATTCGTCCTAGGGTTCTTATGCTTCGGTCTCTATTTTAAAACTTTTGGAACTCCTAATTCGTCTGGTCTACGGGGTATTTATAGTTTATGTCTGAGGGAAGATGCGGCGCATCTATTAAGTAGATGCGGCGCATTGACTTAACTTCGCGTGGGGTCCAAGATTATAATATTCAGGAATATTCGTACACCGCCAGAAGATGCGGCGTAACTCCATGATTAGATGCGGCGTATGTCCTCTTGTATCTTGGATCGTATCTGGTGATATCTTGATATAGATGCGCCGTATGTAATGAGTGAGATGCGGCGCATCTGGAGCAGATTAGTCTTGATCTTCTTCATTTCAGTAGACTCTTAACTTCTTGCATGTTTTGCTCCATAATCAGTCCAAAATCGCTAAGTTTCACCAAATGCTTGTTTTTACCTGAGAATTACAAAAGTAAACGATTAAGTATCAATCCTCATACATAATATAGTAAAACAAGTCAAATTAATAGGATAAATGATAGTAATAAAATGTACTTATTTGAGTTCATCAAATATCCCCCCACTTGAACTTTACTTGTCCCCAAGTAAACCTTAGAATTTCTCTTATGAAAATGTATCCTAAAAGATGTTAGGATTTATTTTTATATTTAAGCATGCATTCGTTTATTTCATAATCACACAACTAAACACTTAACGAATTAGAAGTAAAATAAAATAAGTTGATAAAAGCAAATCTAATCGTTTAACTGTCCAGTCGTGACGAATATTCTATCATAAGCTTGGCAAGTATACACATCTCCTCCACTAAAGCTAAGGAATAACAAGTCTAAAGCGGTAAAAAGGGTTTTCAGGCTTAAGGGTTAATTATTCTCTTTCACTATCGATCTCAAATTCCAGAAAAGGCGACAAAATCACAAATACATGATCGAATCCACGAACACGATACTTGCAATTGCTCAAATCCTTAACTCGAATAGGCTAAAGATAGGTCCAAACTTCACCAATAATAATATATCAAAAAGGGCGACAAAATCATAAATACATAGCCGAATCCACGACTACGATACTTAAGATTGCTCAAATCCCTAATCTCAATAAATCAAAGGTTTGGTTGGATAAAGAATAATATAGGGTATAGATAATATTTGGGATATAAATTGGTGTAAAAATAAAAATAAACAAAACAAATAAATTAAAATCCTAAGTGTGGTTAATCACTATCCCAACCATCCCATGAATAAGACTCATATCATTGAATAACTCACGCTTTAACACTTGAAACGCACGCTTTAGGTAGACACGAATTATACTCAACAAGATCTTAATCAAAGAATAAACCTTAATTGGCGTTCCCATAACTGCCAATTCCCATTCAATCCATAGATATAGTACAACAAATAGTGGTGATATCGACCACTTACATAACTTAACATAAGTTGGTTAAAACAAACTTCCAACTTTTCTTTCTTTCTTTTTCTTTTCTTATTTTTTCGATTTTTTTTTTTTTTTTTTTTTTTTTTTTTTTTTTTTTTTTTTTTTTTAACATAGACATAGATGTGTAAAATTTCACCACATCACTATAATGATAATTCTGGATAATTTTTCCATACTTTTCATACTTCAGAAATAACGGTAATAGTGAAAGTAGTAAACACACGAAAAATAAACTCAAAAATATACAATATTTACTTTCACTCCAATTGCATTGTGCAATTTCCCGACCTAACCAAAGATAATGAATTACGCACGCGAACACAGGTAATGTAAGGAAACACACTTTGCCTATAGCAATTAACCAACCACGGATTCTAATCTACAGGGTAGGCTAAGGTGTAAGGGTGTAACGAAACATTTTAAACATAGGTGTAAGAAACGAAAGGAATGGCTCTGAGTGTTTTTTTAGGGGTATCTTACTCTAAAAATGAGAGTAACAAAAGGGTTTATACGGGGGTTAACTAACCAGTGTAGTTAGTTAATAACACATAACATATAATAGGCTATTTGGGTGTAATCCTAGAATTTTACCAATTTAGACAAGTCATTCCAATTATATAAATAATACTCATTATGGTGGTCTCGAATAGTATACAAGCCAAGTTCTAAAGTTTACAAGTCACCGGCACACTCATAGATTTGTAAATTTTGAAAAATCACAATTTTTGAAAATAACGTCATGTGTGCAGCTATGCAACTTAGATCTTAAACAAAAACATGCTAAAAAATTTTAAGTTTGATATATTAAGCACATTTTAAGCATAATTTTTGAAAAAGTTTAGGACAAGTAATTATTAAGTGTTCTAATTCTCCAATCCCCCCACTTAAGTTAAACAACGTCCTCGTTGTTTGTATAAAAGGTTAAAAACTGGAAAATAAAAGAATTAGAACAGAAAAACTCCCCTGAGATTTGCTCGGTATGATCCTCCATTAGTATAAGAGCAAAAATCAACTTTCTTGTGGATTAGAACGTTTAAGCTTCATACTTGATGTATCCACAGGAAATCCAGGAAACTATAATACCACCAACACTTTAAAACACACCTAAGATAAGAAAGGTTCAAACTTGCATAATACATTAGTAGTTAGGAAAAATAAAACTTAAAAATTAAAACTGAAAATCATCAGGTCAGTCGATGCGCCGTATCTTATGGAAGAAGATACGCCGTATCGAGCCTGGAATTAATACGGATCAGAATAAAGATGCGCCGCATCCTTAACCAGGGATGCGCCGCATTAAAATAAACTGATAAATAGTTTTAAAGTCGAAAATAAAAATGCAGAAAAATTAAAATAAGATATGACCATTGCAGGAGATGCGTCGCATCTCAGAATTGAGATGCGCCGTATCCTCATGCGGCCTGAAACAAAAATAAAACGAAATAAAGGATAGGATGCGTCGCATCTGTTTACCAGATGCGGCGCATGTAGTTACCAAACAGACTGTTAACAGCCTGTTGCAAAAATGACTCTTTCCACGGTATAATCTCTCACGTCCTCTCGTACTCTCATGCTGAACTTAATGCCAGTCTTCATTAGATAGAACAGGAAACATAAGCTGAAACATTAAATATACACACGATAATAGTGATGAGTACAATCAAAAATGAATATATGTAATGTACGAAGAAACGTGTCCATAATGAAAATGCAAAGAGTGGTCAAGCCATGGGCTGGTCGGGAGTCACGTCATCTGATTGGGCTCCTGAAGTGCTAGCTCCGTCTGTCCTGGGGCGAACCCTGCGCTCGTATGTCGTCATCCCTCTGACATAAGCACCATCCGGGAGGTTGTGGCTGACCCCATTTAGAGCCATCAACCTACTCACACCGTCGACTACCCAGCTCGTATCTCTCCTCACCCCAGCAAGCTCAACTCTCTGTGCCTCGAGACCTTCTCTCAGTGATCTAACCTCAAGCTCCATCCTCTCGACTCTCTGTCCAATAGTGCGGGGAGCTGGTGGTGCTGGTGCATGTACTCCCTCCTGAGCAGGAGCAGCAGCCGGGGCTACATGAGCATCCCCCTGCTCTGGCTCAGCAGGCCTAGGTGGTCCTAATGGTGCCCAGAAGTACCCATCTACCATCTCTTCACATATCCCAAGTCTAGTCGCAAGATAGTCCGCATCCATACCAGGTAACCTAGCAACATCAACCGGAAGATCACCGGGAATCTCATCGCCTAATACCCCAAAGTGCCTAGCAAGACGAGAGACAAAATGACCCCCAGTCATTTGGCTCCTACCATCTCTCCCTGGAGCAACTCTGTGTAAATAATGTGCTAAGAAGTGAGGGATGTTCACCACAGCTCCCCCGTCCATGCTCCGTAAGAGAAAAAGATCCAAAGTAGTCACCTTCTCAGGGGATTGTCCCCTCCCGGCAATAGTCAGGGCAATCAGACGATGACAAAGCCTCCGCATCGGCTCTGTAATCAGTGTGTATGAGGGAGTGGTGGTGGTAGAATCTCCTCCAGATGAAATCTCAGCCCAATAATCTCCCAACTCCCCACGATCTGAAACTACTCTCAAACTGTGATCCCAGTAATCAGTAAAACCTGGAGATGCCATCTCTGCTGTAGTATGCAACCCGAGAGCTAGAATGAACTGCCCCATAGACATCCTTCGCTCAAAACCACCCAATCTGAATACCAGAGTGTCAAATGTGTCGAGACCGAGATCAGTCTCCCTATAATGTATAGTGCAGAAAAACTCCAACATCAAAACCTTTATCAACGGTTCCTCTATCCTAAACAACCTTTCCCAAGCGTAAGACCTGAATAAAACCTGCCCCTCCCCATTTTTGTGTATCATCTCCAACCTAGTTCTAAACCTCTCAGTAGCGTTACCCTCGTCAATATTCTCGATGCTGTCAAAATCCAAAACTGGAACACTGAATACCTTCCTCTGATAAAACTTTCTAAGCCTAGTCATGTAATCATCAACAGCACCCTGTGCTAGTCCCATCGTTTCAAAACGAAGCCACGGGTGTCTACGTGCAGGTTCAGGTAACGCCATCTGAAATAAACATTCACAGTCAGTAAACAGTCTGTAAGTAAGGTAGATACGGCGCATCTGATTTAATCAGTGCGGCGTATCTGTATAAAGTATAAGAGATGCGGGGCAGTAAAAGAGATACGGCGTATGGAGATGCGTCGTATCTAGATTAATCAATACGGCGTATCTAGAATTTTATCAATTTTGAAATAGGTCGTTACGCCGCATTAATCAACCTAGATGCGCCGCATCTAAAAGCATATCAGTATAAAATAAAGGGTCAGGCACGTTTTTCAAGAGTCCGTATCCGTGACGCAAACTACCACTAAACATTACACTGTAATATACTCCGTAAATCAGTTCTAAAGTTTCCCTTAGTTCTAATAATCCAACTTCCCGCTAAATATTCAAAACCGAATTCATTTTCTCAAATTTTCGTTCAAATCAAACTGGGCTAGAAATTCGATTATCTTCGCAAGTTAGATACGGGGGAAATCATCTAATTCAAACCCTAATCACATCTCTATATCATTTAAGCACAAATCAATTTAATCACATAAACCCTAATTTTCATACTAAACAAGATTAAATCGAAATTGAGTAATTACCTTAATTTGATGATTAGGAGAAAGATTCTAGATCGGATTAAAGGTGGATTAAAGAAGAATGATCGGGATTCGAGTATAATTTTAGTGCGTGTTCTTAACTGTGTGAGTGAGGATTATGCGGTAAAGAATTTAGATCCGGCGCATTCCCGTCATATTTATAGGCGAAAAGGATGCGCCGTATTGAAAATTTGGATGCGCCGTATCTATCTAATCTCGTTGACTAGTCAATAAGTTCTAGTTGGTCAGGGATACGGCGCTTTGGATATTTAGATCCGCCGTATCGCTATTATAGTGAACGAAATTTAAATGAAGAACGTACCTTGGCCTCCGCAACACAGTTCCTTATACATCAAATTTGGGTTAAACGGCATACCATATAGATGAATTCAAAATAAGAGCAATAGGCATAAACGTTTTATTAATAATTGTAATCTTATTGTTTAGAGGATAAGAATTTATTCCGAGGTTAGGAACAAATATCGTTTTTTAAGCATACAAAATTAAGATTACAATTTTAATCAGATGTATAATATGGATAATAAAACTGAGATTATAGTGTAGAGAACTTTCCTTTGGGCAGGTTGAATTATCGTAGAGTTTACCTGGGATTCTATTTCAAGAATTTAAGACGTTCAATGTTACCAGTACTGAGTTTTCCTCCACTCTTGTCGTCTTATGTTCGGTCACTTCAGCTAGCGTCTCTTGGTTTGGTTCAGAATGTAATCTTTCTTGGTGATGCTCGAGTCATCATTTATCCTGAAAATAAACAACTTGCACACGAGAGTAGCGGACCGATCAAAGTAAATATCAAAAATCAACTATATTTATCAAATTATATTCGTCGTACTAACAAAAGTTAATGCGCCGTATTTTCGTTATGCTTAAAAATACAAGATTTTTGATTCAGAGGATACGCCATATCGACAGAGATCGATGCGTCGTATCTGTTTAATAATTCGAAAACTGTTTTTAATTAAAATAATAGATACGCCGTATCTGCTAAAGCAGATGCGTCGTATGGCGTTAACGTTTAGAAATTTTTTTTATCAAAAACAGATACGCCGTATCTGCTAAAGCAGATGCGTCGTATTACTTTATCGCTTAGAAAAAATTTTCTTATTAAAAACAGATACGCCGTATCTTGGGGAAAAGATGCGTCGTATCGAATTAATTAAACGCGTTGTATTTTTAAAAATTAAACGCAATACGCCGTATCTGAGAGATCAGATGCGCCGTATCGTTTGATTTAGCACAGTACAACGATAGCAGAACAGAAAATACGAAAAATAAAAACAAAAAATTAAACACACAAACAAAAATAAACACACAAAAATAAAAGAAAACAATTAACACACAATACAACAAATATGCAAAATAATACAATGATGCAATTAATCTAATAAAAAGAAAAACCTAATTAAAATACTAATCAGATTAACAGATAATAACAATTCACTCCCCGGCAGCGGCGCCAAAAACTTGATGGAGCGTGATGTGTCGTTGCGGTTTAGCAGTTTTAATGCCTACTCAAGTTTTAAATTTATATTTAGCCGACTTATCAATAACACACACACTTAACGAGCAGTGTACCCGGTCAGTATGAATATAATGGTAAGTAGAGTGTCGATCACTAAGAGTGGAACGTATTATCTCGTTATTCTAATCAGTATTTTAATATCCTAACGCAAGGGGGTTTCAGCCTGAGAGACTGGCACGATTTGTTTGCAATTAAATAATAAAATAAACCAATAGGCACGAATCAACAAGTAGCACACACGTACACAGATAAATACTCGAGACAATAAGAGGGCTGTCCTTATGATTAAGTAGATTGTCACTTGTTTTATTGATAGCTTTATATGAAGTGTATGTAGTTAACCCTTTCTCGTTGGTCCTATTCTTATCGGCGAGTAAACCCTTAATGATTACTTATGTCTAAAAGTTATTCCTAAGTGATCAATTTAGTAATAACCGTGGGAGCCACATTATTTTCCGCAGTCAAATGCCCGCAAGCCACTAATAAACACAGAGGTTATCAATGCACTAATAAGTAGTAACCAAAGACATCAACATATAAACTTTAATTGATGGGAAAGCAAGTATTAAAGGGAGTGCAATCTTTCGTTGTCACATTACACAAGCCACCAATCCTGATGAATTAAAGTTTGCTAACACAATAAAACAAAACTACTTAATGAATTAAACACATGCAGCACCTTCTTACAGCTCTTGTATCTTCGTTTGGTGTGTCTTGTGCTGCCTCCTTGACTGAATTCGTCCTAGGGTTCTTATGCTTCGGTCTCTGTTTTAAAACTTTTGGAACTCCTAATTCGTCTGGTCTACGGGGTATTTATAGTTTATGTCTGAGGGAAGATGCGGTGCATCTATTAAGTAGATGCGGCGCATTGACTTAACTTCGCGTGGGGTCCAAGATTATAATATTCAGGAATATTCGTACACCGCCAGAAGATGCGGCGTAACTCCATGATTAGATGCGGCGTATGTCCTCTTGTATCTTGGATCGTATCTGGTGATATATTGATATAGATGCGCCGTATGTAATGAGTGAGATGCGGCGCATCTAGAGCAGATTAGTCTTGATCTTCTTCATTTCAGTAGACTCTTAACTTCTTGCATGTTTTGCTCCATAATCAGTCCAAAATCGCTAAGTTTCACCAAATGCTTGTTTTTACCTGAGAATTACAAAAGTAAATGATTAAGTATCAATCCTCATACATAATATAGTAAAACAAGTCAAATTAATAGGATAAATGATAGTAATAAAATGTACTTATTTGAGTTCATCAATGGTTGAAAAAAAAAGTGGGGTAATATGAGAAAGGAGAAAAAAGGGGTTGAAGAATTAAAAAGAAAAGTAATGTGAAAGGGTGAAAAGAAATAGCCCTCCAATTATTCAACCTTAGGGCAGAAACCGGGTTCAATTCATATGCTACTGGTTGTTACTAAGGTGACGCCGGTATTGAAGACAAGACGTCATGGACCCAATGATGCACTGCACTAAACCTTATAGCCACTCAAGTTCTCTTAAAAGAACTTGTTTCATTCTCATGGGAAACCCTGCATAATCTATCAACCGCTCATTACGAGTTATGTTGATATTGAAACATGCGACACCGCTCCAGTCTCCGACTACCAAAAATTGCACTTATCAAGTCTAGAGCCGCAAGATACATCAAAAGATCTCATAGGAACACATGTTACTTCTACACTGGTTGTTCAATATTAAGGACACCAGTTGTAAACTTATGAGTCCTACGCAGATCTTAGCAATCTGCCAGAACATTTATGAGGGAATTAACAAATGTAATTCTCAGTGATTGAATGGAAATTCCTGCCAGGGTCAAAATCAAACAGCCCTGAAAGCAGGTCACTCCGGTAATTCCTTGTGGATTACGCTTAGTGGTCGCGGCGGATTCAAACGGTCTACAGTCGTGGAGTGAACTCCAGCGACTCACCTAATCGTTGATGTACTTCGGTATATCCTGTAAGCCCTCTCGGGGGTATCCGATTCAGGAACGGCCTTGGTAGGGATTAGAGAAAGTTTTCACACTATGCTGTTAACAATCTCGAAGTCCGAACCTGTAAGTACCGGATGTTTTATTGCTAACTGTCGTATGCAGGAATCCCTAGCGATTGCAGCTGATTGTCGAAGTGATGTCAATATTATCACCTTATGCTCACACTTCACAATTGCAATCAAAGAAATCATGATTATTATAAGACCTTCAACAATGCTTCCGCTACTCTGATGCTGAAAATCATGATCCAGAAAAGTGTGAGCATGCCGGTCCAATGATCACTTTATCACAAGGATGCAACAGTACAAAGAGAATGACACACAAACTACCAAAACTGATGATTACAATGAATGCTCAACAATCACACTTACCAAAGGAACATTCATCAGAAGATCACGACTTCAAGTACAAAGTTTACCTATTATGAAGAATCAAAGACTACGAGCTAGGAAATTAAGTTCATTAGAATGCTAGAATTCAAATTGTAATTTCCGGGGTGACCTCCCTTAGGGGGAGATTGTTAGGAATATAAATATTCATATGAAAGACTCGGTCACCCCGAGTATCTATTAGCATTAAGTTAGCTCGTAGGCTTATTAGTATTAGTTTAACTATCGTAATACTAGTTTAGTCATAGTAGTATTTGTGGAATTAGGTCGGGTCTTTACCTACTGTCAGCTCACTCCACAGCCCATGTGGGGCGTTTTATGTGTAACTATAAATACCCTTTCCCACACAAGGGAAAGGGTTGGATGTTCTTATCATTTTAATCTAATAGATTCACTTTCTCTCTAGAATATCCCAACCTCCCCATTTCTCTCTCTAGAATTCGGCTAGTACACAAATCTTACCTTGTGTTATGATATCCAATATCCTACATAGCTAAAGTTTTGGGCGGAGATGGGGGTGTCCCATGATTACCGCCTTAGCACAATCTCTTTATTGGCGGGAAAGAAAAAGGGAGAGATTGCGGACTTCATCTCTCTAATATCTTTGTAGGCTTTACCCCGAAGGGCTTAGGCCTTCGATTAGCGAGAATGGTTTGACGCCAATGAAGATATTAGGAGGTTATCTTGGACTTTTGGGAAGAAGGTTTCGTACAGGCTCGAAGGGGTTTCCTTCGACCTGTTCGGAGGGTACATCATCACCTACCCTAACTTGGACTCCAAGATATGATTAGTATAAATACAATGCACTTGTGTTCATTCTTTTCGAATCTTGTGTTCACATAATAACCTTAACTTCTCTTCTTCTTCCTCCCTTGAGCTAGAAGCGATCGTACACCCCAATTCCCGTAGGGAATCGATTTTCTTTAGCTCAACAAAAGTGTTTGGTTGTTTTGTGAATCAAGAACCTAGCTTTTTCTCATTGAATCGTTAGTAATACGTGTGCACAAGAACGAAGTACAAACACACTATTGTTTGATAATCCCTGGGTCGACTTTTTTGTGTAAGTCGACATATTGAAACCCTTTGTTAGGGTTTATTGGTTCTTGTGTTTATTTGCTAAGGAATTGCTAAAAGGTACGCATTAGTTTTACATTCGGTTAATTATATTACAAGTATTATGATCTTACGCTTCCGCAATGCGTTCTTGATGTTTATGTGTTATTTATATACTTGCCATGATATTATAATTCCGACACATACTCCTTTAAGATTACTACCATCTTTGATTCTATATTCGCCTCATTGCATCTTTTAAAGCCTAACACTGCAATAACATTTAAAGAACCATTTTTGCTGAACAAACGATTAATCTTCCATAATTAAGTCGGCATATAGACTTGTTCCCTAATTAAGAGCTCCGCTAATACAACTTTAAATCCCGAAAGGTTGCACTGTGGCTCACAGGGCTCTGATATAATGACCGAAACTATATCATGTAACTGACATTCTAAATTTCTAACTAACGAAAAATAGGTTGCGCGTCCAGTTAACACAACCTACATCATTATAAAATAACCAAAACTATATCATGTAACTAATATAATGAAAATAGCTTCTGTAATAACACTTGATCAACTCGTCTAGTAAACATACACTAAATCACACTAACAATAAGCGAAAATCGACACTATGATTAAAACTGGTGATAATTATGACAACCTCGAGAATGTATTGAGCCGCAGCGACACGGTTATTCAACGCGGCCCACTGCAAGGCGCGATAACCTAATTCATCAGGTTTATGGACCGAAGCACCTTCTAATTCAACCAAATTCTTAAGCTTCTCTAAATCACCATACGCAGCTGCTGTGTACACGTCATTCTACATACTATCCTCCGTCACTCCGCCGCTGGAGACATCGGTTCCGGCGGTGGTTCCGGCGTGATCTAGAGTTTCATCGATCTCTGATGACATGATGATGTTATGATTGAGAAAATGAATAGTGAGATGACATTAGGGTTTTTTATATAAATTAAATTGGTGTTGACTCGGTGTTTTTTTTATAACGACGGCTTAAATTAATTGTGAAAGGGAAATGGAAGAAGAAAGAATAAGATCACAACAGAAAAATAACAAGAAGATCAATTTTAATATGTTTATATATTAAATAACCTTTTTTAATTTTCAAGTGATTATAAGTTTTTTTATGTAGAAGGCTCTATCAATGTATGTAGCATAAAAGTAGGGGTGACAATTTTCGACATGACACAATAAACAATACGAACCCGACATGAAGTTAAACATGTTTATGTTAAGGATAAACAGGTTTGGGTCAAAAAAACAGGTTAACCCTGACCGGATCTACACACACTCCTTGTGTTAGATGTGATACTAAGAATTATACGTAGTCTAGCACGCGGAATTTACTAGCTAGCACTTAGAAGACTTTATGTGTTTTGTATGATTTGGATGAAACAATTAACACAAAATAATAACCTTCAACGATTCAATATTATTAGAATAATAATACGAGTGATCTCCTATCACTAGGGTTTACAACCTTGAATCTCTATGAACTAATTCGTACTTCTATATCTCTGTATGTTAACCTAGGCAATCCTTTTATAGACCAAGGATTCCTTTACAAGATAACTATCAATCTAATTCTATACGATATACACAATATCTTTTCCATATTTATCTATTACATAAATCATAAACCGTACTAACTTCTTCACTCAGCAGTCTTAACTGCTCATGTCTTCAAAACTCTTCAGCAGTCTTAACTTCCATCTTCAACAGTCCTAACTGTTACCTTCAACAGTCTTAACTGCTTAAGCTTAATTTCCTAACAATCCTCCCCTAAACTTATGATTTCTATCCAAATCACTAAGTTTCTTCAAATTAAGCTTCTTCTTCTTAATGCTGAAAATTCTTTCAAACACCTATCAAGCAAATCTCTTAGATCTAGCTTTCACTTCTTGTGCAAGGTTGAATATCTTTGTCACCAGCATATCAGCCATCTCAGATTCTTCATTAGCTTCCAGTCTAACACATGCCATCATTGTCAAAACACCTGGTCTGAGTGGATAATCTTTTTCAACCAGCATATAGATCTCTATTTCATCCTTGGTAGATACTCTGTGTACTCCACACGTTCCAAATAACTTCCAAGTGATGTCCTTGACTTGTGCTTGAAATCTCCATATCGACTCTCCACCATCTGGTTCATAAATTCTCTTCAATTGAACCCATAGTTCTTTATCTTTATCTTCAATAGGATCAATATCTCTGAATTTCTCTTTCACTAAGCTCCATAGTTGATTTAGATCTTCTCTGTCAAAGCCTTTGAGTAAATCTTCAAACAACTTATATCTTTCAGAAATATCTCCAAGTCTGATAATCTTCCATCCCTTCATTCTACCATCAGTGAACACTTCCCAGTCAATGATTGGATGTTTTACCTGCAAAGGTTTAATATAAGAAGACTCTGGAATAATCATCATCATACTTCTGATCTTCTCATTAGTTAACCCTTCTTCCTCAGACTTTTGTTTCTTAGCAACTTCTGATTCCATAGTTTCTGCTTCCCTCTTCTTACCTGTTTTGAAACTTCTTCTTGGAGAATTCAAAATAGCATAAGTTCCATAGAATTCTTTTTCAATTATAGCATAAGACTTTCCCTTGAAATCATTCATGGAGTAATTTGCTGAGTTCTTCAAATAGTGCTTCATAGACTCAACAAGTTCCTTCTTTGTTGGCAATTTTGTCTTGTACCCTGACTTATGTCTTTCTCTTATTCTATGAATCAGATCTTCCCATGTTGCAACTCCATTCTTTTTTGGTATAAATTCTTTAAGCTCCTCTGTCTTTTCTTCTTCATTAATCTGTTTATCTTTAAGAACCATTGAAGCTTGAGCTCTTACAATCACATCAGAATTCAGAAAATATTGTAACTGTTCATTGAACTCTTCTTGATTTACTTCATTTGATCTTTTTCTTTCCATAAATTCAGCTATGTTTCTTATATCATCAGCAGCCATTTTTCTTGCAAATTCTTCATCTTGAGCAATCTGAGCTTGTTTAGCTTCTTCACCAGCCAAATCTTCTTCTACCAATTGCCTTGCAACTTCTGCATCATGATCTATCTGTTCTTGAGTTTTTGGTTTCAATCTTTTAAGCCTTTCAAGTTCTTGAGCAGCAGCCACTTCTTCAGATGTCATAGGCTTCTTCCCTTTATCTGCTCTTCTCCTTTCATAAACTTGTTCAGCAGAAGTTTCATCAGTTGGAACTGCTTGTTGCTCTGTCGCAGCAGTTTGAACTGTTTCTTGCTCTGTCTCAGCAGTCTGAACTGCTTCAACATTTGGAACTGCTTGATGTGTCTCAGCTGTTTCTTCTTGAACATAACCAGAACCTGAACCAATATCAAAACCTTCATCTTGTTCAGAACCTTCTTCATACCTCCCCTGAGAACCTGATCTGTCCTTATCTTTACCAAATTTCCTCCCCTGTTTGGAAGAATTTTCATCATCCCCGTCTGAACCATCTGAATCATCATCATTAGAATCATCATCCAATATCACTCTTGCCCTTTTCTGCTTCAACTGTTCTTCAAGCTTTTTCACCCTTTTCGTTAGCTTGGTATAGACTTTGGCAAAATTCTCCTTGTGAGCTTTGAATTCCTCCTTGGTTTTCTTTAGCTCCTTCTCCAAAGTGTCAACCTTGGCTACTAACTTGGTACATAAAGCCGTCAATTCAGTTTGTGAAGAACTACCCTCATCACTTCTAGCTGTATTACCTGCTAGGAAAGGTGAATCTTTGGGCAAGGATCTAGTTACAATCCTAGTTAGACTAGGTTTAGACCTTCTCCTATAAGTGATGGGTGGTTGTTGAGTTGTTTCAAATTCTTGAGTGGATGTGTGATGGGGATCAGTTGGAACTGCTGAACCTTCACCCAACTCAGTTTGAAGCATTTGAGGAAACAATGGAACTGGTTCCCCTTCAAAAAGCCTACTAGCCATAGCCATATTTTGAAAAACCTTTGATTGTAGACTAGGCGTAGCAAAAGTTTCAGTTGGTTTTGTAAGCAGGTATGTCTTTTTATTTAAAATTGTTTGAACAAACCTGGGATACATTAAAAACTTTGTTTTACTATCAACATTTGATGCCATACCCTCAAAAATATTTTTTGAAAAGTTAAAAACTCTGTTTGTAGACAAGCAAATGAGAGCAATAGCAATATTGCTACTGAAATGCTCCCAAGCAGTCTTTTTAGGACTTAAACAACATAGAAGAGTATGTATCAAAAATCTCCATTGAGGTGAAAAACATCCTTTTTGAAAAGTCAATTTATGTTCAGATGTATTATACCCCATTTTTGTAAGTTCTTCCCAAATTTCAGTATTTAGCATAGTGTGGATACCATCTGAGTCATTTAATTTAAGATGTCTCCTAAGTATAGACTCGGTAACAACAAATTTAATGCCATCTACTTCAGTATGAATTTCTAAGTCTCCGTCATCACTTGTCAAGACAGATGAATTCTGCCAGAACTGTGTGATGTGCGAAACATAAAGAGTAGGAGAAACAGTTAGAGCATACCTTATGTGAGAGTGGTTGAGAAAGTCCAAAATCTCATAAAACTTTGGCCCATCTCCTTGCACTGTTTTCTCTAAAAACGCAACCTGGTTGTGACGCTTAACAAAATCCAATCCAGCCATTCTTAATGATGAAAAAATGAAAGATTTTAGCAATACAATGATCTTGTAAATTGGAATTAAAGTTTATGCAGTCGCTTGGGGTTTATTGGTACTGTTTAGGGTTTTGCGAATTATCCGTATGAGATAAATTATCTTTAGTAAGAGAATAAATGAATTTATGGTAAAAAGATAATTATCGTATATAAAAATCCCTATAAGTATCTTGAGAATAACGGTTTTAACCCAACGGCTAGAAAATTAATTACTGACAGATTTTTTACAAAGGCTAGTTGAGCCGTCCCAACTTTGTACTAACCGTACCAACTGTTGCAAAAATTTTGTTGAGCTGTACGAATTGTTTGAAATAAAATTTTAAAATACCATGGCTCAAACATAGTTTTTAGCAAACTATCATCTATCAACGGATTTGATATGTCTTTACCAATAGCCGTTTGCTTTGGACTAGCCAACTCTTCACATTTAGATATGGTGAGCTGATAACCATACAATTTTTGGTAAATTGTCAACCATCAACGGATTTGATTAGTCTTTACCAGAAACCGTTTGCTCTGGACTAGTTGGTTCTTATGTGGATAAGACATGGTGAACCAATTACCATTTGTTGTATGCAAAGATCACATACTAATCTCCAGAACACCATTTAGTCCAAAACATCAAGCATTCTTAATCCCTTGGTGTTTTCTCTCCAATTCTGCAATTGTTAGTCCAAAAACAAAGAAACAAGATACAAGCATATGACTAACAATGCACATAACAAGAAAAATTAATTTCCTTGTGGAACCCAAGCCAAAACAGACTTAGGCTTTCCTCTAGCATCAACATAATTCATTCTTTTCAAAACAGTCTTAGCACCATTGGGTTTAATTGGTCTCCATACCCAACATGCTGAAGCATTCACTCCATTACCCATGTTTCCCTTAGCAGTGTTTTTATTCACACAAGTACCAATTACCCTGCTAGCAGTTGGAACTGCTGGCTTGGTAGTTGTTACCTTAGGTTTTCAAACTTGATTTTTCACCACTACTTTCTCATAAAAAGTTCTTTTACCAGTTTTGTATGATGGTTTAAAAACAGTTATTGGATTTTGAACTGGTGGCCTTGGGTGAATTGGTCTCATAGGTCTGACAGTCTGAACTGCTGGTCTAGCAGTTTGAACTACTTTAGGTCCAGACCTTAAAAGAACTGATCTAGGTATCATCTTATCATTCCTAAGAAAAGATTGAGGTCTTGCAATGCTCAACCTATGATTTGTAGGGGTGTGCACGGTTCGGTTTGGGTCGGTTTTTGGCTAAAACCGAAACCGAACCGAAACATTCGGTTTTTATAAAATCCAAAACCGAAACCATTCGGTTTTTGGCGGTTCGGTTTTTTGGCGGTTCGGTTTTTTGCGGTTCGGTTTTTTGGTTTTTTCGGTTTTTAACCGCTTATATTTGTGTGTAGCCAATTTATACCAACAAACTTGATTTTCGTAGAAAATTGGTTATTTTTCTTTACTTTTTTGTCAAGATAAGCCTAATAATGTTTATATCATAATTCTACAATTGCACACGTATAGATGAGATACACACATGCAAGTGAATTTACACATAGCATGATCATTGTCACATAAGTATTGATATATTGTAAAGTAAACACACGCACACGAAAAACAAACATAAAAACGTTAAGATAAATATATTATAAATTCACCTAAAAAATTAATATGAATTTATAAATTTGATTTGTTTAGTTATTTACTTATTTATTTACATTATATTAGTTATATACTATTATATAATAGAAGCGGTTCGGTTCGGTTTTTACGGTTCGGGTTTTGGACAAAAACTGAAACCGAACCGAATTTTTCTGTTTTTGAAAAAGTAAAAACCGAACCATCGGTTTTTAGTTTCGGTCGGTTATTTCGGTTCGGTTTTTTCGGTTTTCGGTTCGGTTTCGGTTTTTTTCGGTTTTTTTTTGCTCACCCCTAATGATTTGTATATCCAGATACCCATTTATCACAATAATCTGCAAGATGGTCAAAGCTACCACAAGAGTAACAAGCTTTTCTATAGCAAACAAAATCCTTTCCTAATTGGTGGGATTTGAGGTCATTCCAATTCCTCTGGTTACCTCTTGGCTTGTTTGTGGTTCTATACATTTCTGCATACCTAACTGTTGGTCTAAAAGGTTTGGCATTTGATCTAGGCCTAACAGTCTCAGGTTTAACCATCTTTGGAACTTTTGGTTCCTCCACTTTAGCACTAACAGGCTTAACCACATCCTGATCATCCTCATCATCAGAAGTCCATTCCTCAATGGTTGGAGCATCTGAGTCCTTAGGTGAGGACCTATTAGAAGACACCTTGTCCTCAGATAGTGATTTATCACTTGCACTTTCAAACACAGGTTTATCAACTACATCCTTCTTAGGTTGAGGACCATAGTTAAGCATAGGTAATTGAAATTCAGGGAGTCCTGTGTATTCTAAGTCTACACCTTTGGGTGATGGAATTCCTCTATAGGGAGGTGGAACTGTCTTATATCCTAGGCCTGACTTAGCTTTATTTTGGATCTGACTCTCAATTATCTTTTGAACACCTTTTGATGTGTATTCAAGTGTGTCTACACTCATCTGAATGTTCTCCTTAGCTTTCTTAACCTGTTCTAGCTCATGTTTTAAAACAGTAATTTCATTTTCTCTAAACATTAAGTCTCTCTTAACAATAATCATATCATCAGAAAACTTAGACTCATTGTTTTGATAATGAACAATTTTTTCTTCTAACACAGCTAAAGCTCTCTTATGATTTGCTAAGCTAAAAGCAGTTTCAACTAATTCTTTTCTCTGATTCTCATATCTTGTTTTAAGTGTTTCTAGATCTTTTAAAGCTTCACAAGATTTAGAACATTTTGAAACTTGTACCTCAGAATCTGAGAATGCCATGAGAGCAACCTCTGTAGATGCTTCTGCTTCCTCCTCTGCAATATAGCTCCAGTCAAATCCTAAGCCATCAATGGCAACCATGGCTTTTGAGCTTGAATCAGTAACCTCCACAACTCTTGACTTGTTTCCATATGCTCTACTTTTTCCATCTTGTTGGCTTGGCAATCTACACTCCCTTGAATAGTGACCTTTCTTGTGGCAGTTGAAGCACTCAATCTTGGACTTGTCATACCCTGCAACATCATTACTGTTTATGACAATCTTCTTGCCAGTCTTCTTCAAGAATCTCCTATCTCTCAAACTGAGAAGAGAGAGCTGCCACTTAATATCCATCTCTTCAATATCATCTTCATCAATCTCTTGAAGATCTGAATGAGTCAACATACTTCCATTGTGCTGAGTAGTCAAGAAAGCACAATAAGTATCATCATTCAAAAGTCCACTAGTACTGCTTGAGGTGCTAGCAGTACCAAGGTTTGCACTAGCAGTACCAACTGCTCCAGCAACTTGCACTTCTTCATCTGGACTTGAGGAACTGGGAGTTGATACAAAGGCCAAATTTCCTGAGCTTGAGCTTGATCCAGCAGACTTCTTAATCTCATGTTCAACTATCTTGAAGTTGCTATAGAGATCCATTAAGCTCATGGAATCTATATCAGGCTTGTTTTTCAATACTACCACATGCATAGCCCATTCAGCAGGTAGACTCCTCAGAAATTTGGAGTTGAGATCTTCCTGAGGCATCTCAATTCCTAGAACAGCCAATTGACTCACCAGTTTTTGAAGCCTATTGAACATATGATCCAACGACTCATTGCTTGTTGCAGTAAAATTCTCAAACTGATGCTTGAGAAGGGTCTTCTGGGTTTTCTTGGTGGCTTCATTCCCACCATTTCTTGCAACAATAGCTTCAAAAAGAGATTTAGCACACTTGAACTTACTAAAACTCAGCAACTGATCATTGGGAATAGTCATCAGAAGCAAACTTCTAGCCTTAACATCATTCTTGTACCTTGCCTTCTCTTCATTAGTGGTTGGCTTTGTCTGCACTGTACTCTCAGATTTACCATCAACAACAGTTGTTGTTGTTACAGGTGTAAAAGAGTTTCCATCTTCGATGATCTCCCACAGTGCATAGTCTTGCACTTGGAAAAACTGCTCAATACGAAGTCTCCACATGTCGAACTCATTAGGTTTAAGCATAGGAAGCTTAGCAGCAATGTTGGTTGTGGATGGTGTTGTTTCCATGTCCATCTTTGTTCTTCTCGGATCTTCTAAATCTAAGTATCAGTAAACCTGTCTCTGATACCACTTGACCGGATCTACACACACTCCTTGTGTTAGATGTGATACTAAGAATTATACGTAGTCTAGCACGCGGAATTTACTAGCTAGCACTTAGAAGACTTTATGTGTTTTGTATGATTTGAATGAAACAATGAACACAGAATAATAACCTTCAACGATTCAATATTATTAGAATAATAATACGAGTGATCTCCTATCACTAGGGTTTACAACCTTGAATCTCTATGAACTAATTCGTACTTCTATATCTCTGTATGTTAACCTAGGCAATCCTTTTATAGACTAAGGATTCCTTTACAAGATAACTATCATTCTAATCTTATACGATATACACAATATCTTTTCCATATTTATCTATTACATAAATCATAAACCGTACTAACTTCTTCACTCAGCAGTCTTAACTGCTCATGTCTTCAAAACTCTTCAGCAGTCTTAACTTCCATCTTCAACAGTCTTAACTGTTACCTCCAACAGTCTTAACTGCTAAAGCTTAATTTCCTAACAAACCCGTCTAACCCGTTTAATTAACGGGTCATGTTTGGGTTGAGTAAGTATTAAACAAACACGTGAACTCGTTTAAATATATAAACCTTTAGAAAATATATAGCTTGGTATTTATTTTGGATATGGATTAAATGTATATTGTTATGTACTTTATATGAGTAAATTACGATTATAACTCAAATATCATTGAAATTGATGTTTATAACTCAGATATCAATGAAATTGTCGTCTAGTTATTCGTATTTTATTTTTATCGTATATTAGATCCTTATATTATTTTTGCATTTAAACTAGTTAAATCAACAAATCACCAACCTATTCTTTCACTACTTGACCTAATTACTTAAACAGATTAAACGGGTTACGCGTGTTGATGCGAGGATTGCGAACCTTAGAAAAGAAGTTTACAATCCTCTAGGCAGTGTACCTAACCATTGTAGTGTAGTATAGGTGAGTCCGGGGGATTGATTGTTCTCTAGGGGAATTGTCTCGCAATAGATGTGGAAAGGTCAAGATGTATGATGAGACAAGTCTAAAGGCGAGGGATGGTTTTTTTTTTTGTGTTTTTATATCTTTTAGAAAGCAATTAAAATCTCGGTTTTGAAAGAGTGGGCAAAATTAGTTGCTAATCAACTAATACAAAACTAATTATAAAACTAAAATTAACCTAATAACAAGAAAAAATTAAATTGGTGGTAACTCTTAAGATAGGAAAAACGTGTTCACTTAGATTTAATTACTCCCTAGTTATCTCCTACTGATTTGTCGAATTGTCACGTCCTTGTTTTAGTTGAAGCGCTATATTCCTTAATATTGGTCGTGGGGAGGTGCCAAAGTCCCCAACTCTATGAATCTTAGTCTCCCCTAAATCACTTAAAGTCTATTAAGTTTTCTAGGATCTACAAGCCACAATTCACGCAATAAATACAACGAGAAAAACCAATAGTGCACTCTATGGTTGCGTTTTCTAAGACGTTCAAGCTAGTTACATATAAGAGGTCATCCAGTTTTCTTTGCCTAACGTGAGGCAATCAACTAAACAAGAGACAACAAATCAATATTCAACAACTAAGTTTCACTAGATCTAAGCAAACACAAATACACTTAAGCAAGCATGTTAAAGTAAAGAAAAGATAAAAAAATAATCAAACAACACATAGACATATTAAATGATTAAATGAATAACTTATCTTCTTAAACATGGATGAAAAAGCCTTACAAAAGCTGTCAAAATCGTCTAGGGTTTTGTCTTCATATTTTTCTGAAGCGTCACTTGATAGTTTTTCACCAAAAATCTAGCTCGAATAACAAGTGACGGCGTCACGTTGTAGCTTGTGACGCCGTCAGACTCCCATGTCTGATAGAATTTCGCGACTTCGTCGTTTTCTTCACTTTTTCGTCCAAACTCGCCCTAATAGTGCCAAATTCGAGAATTCTCGACCCAAGTACCTAAAATACAAAAAGAAATGATTTGAGGCAATATTTGATCATATTTATACGATTTTGGACTTAAATGACCCCTTAAAAATGTACCAAATAAATTCTTATCACGTGTTATGCAGGTCTGGGTTAGAGTTGAGTTTCTTGACACGATTAATAAATGGGTCGTGTTTGGGTAGACGTTATACTAACTCGCGAACCCGAAAAGGTCAACACGAACACAACTCGATTGCCACCCCTACATAAAAGAGATTGAAAAAACAATTTTATGACATGTAAAATGAATATGATAGTGATAGTAACTCATTTGTATTGTTTATGGGTATTTTAAATCGGGTGTCATGGTGGTGGTGCTGACTACCTTCACGGTATCCCTTTTCTCACCAACTTCTTATCATTTTTACTTATGTAATGTGAATTGATTTGCACACACACACTTTTGATTGGGACACTCAACTGTATGTAGGGGTGTTATTCGGGTTCAACCGGTCGGGTTCGGGTTAATTCGGGTCGGGTCAGTTCGGGTCAAGACTAAAAAAACATACCCGAACCCGACCTTGTTTAGAACTTGGTTCGGGTCAATTCGGGTCGGGTCAGCTCGGGTTCGAGTCTAGGTTTAAAAATTATACAATTTTGGTGTTTACATACAAATTAAAAAGAAAAAAAATAAAACTCGTGTCACTCGGGTTGACCCGAACCCGACCTTGTTTAGAACTCGGGTCAATTCGGGTTAACCCGATTAACCCGAATATACTTTTGGACCCGACTAACCCGACCCGAAAAGCCATATTCGGGTTCGGGTCGGGTCGACTTTTATGACACCCCTAAATGTATGCATTACATACTTGTACAATGCTTACAGTGTGCTTTAACTGCTTGTACAGTTGAGTGTCCCAATAAAAAATATGAGTGTCACAACATAGTCACTACATTCCTTACCATCTACTTATATGTCACTTAAATACAAACATATCTCACAAACACATGCATACATGCACACAAGAGCACATTCAACACTTTCATTTCATTCGGTCTTCATCACCATCAAATCACCTATTTTTTACCCAAACAGTGGTGGTCTATCCTCAAATGGAATGAAACTTTCACGCTTGATTATCTAGACCATGTGTGGCCTTAGGCCTTATTTTATTTATTTATTTATTTTCTTTTTTTAGAACGGTTGGGTTAGTTCAGATATAGTTAGTTTAGTTAGTGAGAGACCCACTCTCATACTCCTACAGGAGGAAACAACCATGGAGAGACTCGAACTCGAGACCTCTCGCATGAGAAAGAGCCCCCTGACCAACTCTGCTAGGCAGACGTTGGCGGCCTTAGGCCTTATTATCAGTGGCCTTAAGATAACGTGGGTATTTATAACAACATATCTCACAAACACATGCATACATGCACACAAGAGCACATTCAACACTTTCATTTCATTGGTCTTCATCACCATCAAATCACCTATTTTTTACCCAAACAGTGGTGGTCTATCCTCAAATGGAATGAAACTTTCACGCGTGATTATCTAGACCATGTGTGGCCTTAGGCCTTATTTTATTTATTTATTTATTTTATTTTTTTAGAACGGTTGGGTTAGTTCAGATATAGTTAGTTTAGTTAGTGAGAGACCCACTCTCATACTCCTACAGGAGGAAACAACCATGGAGAGACTCGAACTCGAGACCTCTCGCATGAGAAAGAGACCCCTAACCAACTCTGCTAGGCAAACGTTGGCGGCCTTAGGCCTTATTATAAGTGGCCTTAAGATAACGTGGGTATTTATAACAACATACTACAAGAAAATTCAAAGCCTGAATTGTTACGTCATAAGACTTTTATACAAGTGTAATACCGTAATCAGTAATGAAGAGAATTTTGAGAAAAATCTTGCATGAGGTTAAATACTACACTCCCTTATTATTTTTTCTTCATAATGTTAGTGTCTTAGTCAATTTAAGAGTAAATTGTTTGGTTCCTCACATTGACAAAATTTGTATATTATGTTACACTTTTTTGCAATTTGCCTTTTATAAAAGGATGCTTAAAAAAACCTTAGTAAGTTATTTCTACTTTATCAGCTTAAATAGCTTATAAACTCAGTTAAGTTGTTAAAAGCAATAACCTTATTAGTTTAATGAGCAAATTGAATAAACAAAATCTATGTTAATAGCTTGAGTCTTAAAAAACAGGTAAAAGAAATGATACATGAAAATTTTGAACTTAGAAAAGTTAACATTAAATTAGATATGTAAATAGAGTTGGCTAAACTGTATTTAAAAGATTAAGAACCTTTTTTATACTTTTTATATTAACATTTACATTAACTAATAGGTTTGTGATTATATTCAAACTTTATTAGTAATAAATTAAAAAATGTATTAAACTTTAATGCCCTATGGGCCTTGTGCATACATGGGTTGTGCCATAGAGTGGGGTTTAAGCCCATTAATGGACCATGCTAATCCTCATAATCGAAAGGTCCGCCAAACATGAGCAAAAGATGGATTCACATTTATAAGTAGTTTTATATCATGCCCATAAAAATGTGGTGACATTAATATATATATTGTCGACGGAGCAGAGAGAAAAAATGATGACATGGCATCCCCTTTCCACCGTAGGATCAAATTGATAATAAATCTCAACCGTTTAAAATGAACTTAATCATTACCTTAATTTTAGGGAGGCAAATATTTAATTAGCACATGTTCTATTATAATTATAAGTTTGAATACAAATGTAACTAGCTAGGTTCAATCTAAATAATCTGTAGCAAAAATATCGTAATGTTTGTTGATACTTTAAATTGAATGCCAATTAAATTTCAAAATTCTCTTGAAATAAATCACTTACTTTTGGCAGTACCTTTTATATCATGACTCATGATCAAGATTAATAAACTGTGTATCTGTTTTGAATTACACATGTTCCAACATGCTTTCACACAAGCCATTGTTTACGGTCTTATGGCTTCAGTTACGATCAGATTGGAATGACATTTAGGAGAAGGTTTCCAATTTGTTGTGGTTGTGCTACGTGTTGTTCAAGTGTATTGATTTTTTTTCGCTTAATTCGTTTAACCACTTCCCTCTTCAATCCATGTATTAATTAAGATTATGGTGTAATGGCAATGAGGGACAATACTTCTTGGCACCCCCTCATTGACTCATATTGGCATTTGACTTCAGTAATTAACTACACCTTTTATTACAAAAAATCAACAATCACGTTGTCTTATTTTCCATAGACCGTCATTTTCTTCTTTGGCACACAAAGGTTTCGATTTTTTCATATTTAGAAACTACAAACTCATACCGTACAAAAAATTTCGGTTAAGCATGTGAGATTTGACACTTTTAAGAATGTATTTGGTCTTTCAGTTAAAGGAGCTGAATATTAAGGGTATGGTTTGTCATTGTGTTTTACAGTTTAGTTATAATAGATTTTGTAATATGATGTTTTAGATATTGGCCATAATAGCATATAACCAATGATTAAATATGTTGATACTTTAACTGAAGTCACAAAAGATATAGAAGTAAAAGATATTAATCCATGCTTACGTTATACATAGATGACACCCAATTCTATAAACATAACTAAACGTGGAACGACATGTAACAAGGATCCAACTATTTGTAATACGGTTTTATAAATTTTTAATTTTTTTTTTTTTTTTTTTTTTTCATAATGTATCCAAAAAACTATGTAGAATAGAATATGTGTGACTATATTTAGTTTTGAGTTAACTACATTTTTGGTCCTTGTGGTTGTATCTGAATTGCACTTTTGGTCCAATTTTCAAAAACGTTGTGATTTTAGTCCTATAGTTTGAGTTTTGTTCCACTTTTGGTCCAATTTTCTAACGAAGTTAGTTTAGCCGTTAAGTCTAATTGTAAAGTGGCAACATTAGTCCTTTAACCTAACGGTCGTTTGCAACGTTCGTCCTATATACCAAAGATCGTTTGCAATGTTTGCACCGTTAGTCCTTTCAGTTAGTTAGTCTTTTAAAAAAAATTTCTAAAAAAAAAATCGAAATAAATTCTAAAAAAATGTTTTTTTTTTGTCGAAAAAATTTTTTTTCCAAAAAAAATAATTCGAAATTTTTTTTTAAGAAAAAAATTTCTAATAAAAATTTTCTTAAAAAATTCGAAAAAAATTATAAAAAAAAAAAAAAAAAAAAAAAAAAAAAAAAAAAAAAAAATTTGTCGAAATTTTTTTTTCCAAAAAGAATAATTCGGAAAAAATTGTTTAAAAAAATTTTTTATAAAAAATAAATAATCTAATAAAAATTTTCTTCAAAAATTCGAAAAAAATTATAAAAAAAAAAGTTTTTTTGTCGAAAAAAAATATTTCCAAAAAAAATATTTCGGAAAAAATTTTGTTTAAGAAAAAAATTTTATAAAAAAAATTTCTAATAAAAATTTTCTTCAAAAATTCGAAAAAAATTCTAAAAAAAAAAAGTTTTTTTGTCGAAAATTTTTTTTCCAAAAAGAATAATTCGGAAAAAATTTAGTTTAAAAAAAAATTTATAAAAAAAAAAAAAAAAAAAAAAATCTAATAAAAATTTTCTTCAAAAATTCTAAAAAATAAAAGTTTTTTTGTCGAAAAAAAAATTCCAAAGAAAATAATTCGGAAAGAATTTTGTTTAAGAAAAAAAATTTATAAAAAAAATTTTATTTTTTCTAATAATAATTTTCTTAAAAAATTCGAAAAATTTTGTTTATAAATTTTTTTTTTCTAATTAAATTTTTGTTTAGAATTTTTTAAGAAAATTTTTATTAGAAAAAAAAATTATTTTTTTTATAAAATTTTTTTCTTAAACAAAATTTTTTCCGAATTATTTTATTTGGAAAAAAAAAATTCGACAAAAAAACTTTTTTTTTTTAGAATTTTTTTCGAATTTTTTAAGAAAATTTTTATTAGAAAATTTTTTTTTTTATAAATTTTTTTCTTAAACAAAATTTTTTCCGAAATATTTTTTTTGGAAAAAAAAATTTTCGACAAAAAAACTTTTTTTTTAGAATTTTTTAAGAAAATTTTTGTTAGAAATTTTTTTCTTAAAAAAAAATTTTCGAAGTATTTTTTTTGGAAAAAAAAATTCGACAAAAAAAAACATTTTTTTAGAATTTTTTTCGAATTTTTTTTTAGAAATTTTTTTTAAAAGACTAACTAACTGAAAGGACTAACGGTGCAAACATTGCAAACGATCTTTGGTATAAAGGACGAACGTTGCAAACGACCGTTAGGTTAAAGGACTAATGTTGCCACTTTACAATTAGACTTAACGACTAAACTAACTTCGTTAGAAAATTGGACCAAAAGTGGAACAAAACTCAAACTATTGGACTAAAATCACAACGTTTTTGAAAATTGGACCAAAAGTGCAATTCAGATACAACCACAAGGACCAAAAATGTAGTTAACTCTTTAGTTTTTCTATTTTCTATCTCAATTCTTAATTTAACAAATAAGATTTAGCAGTTTACCCGGGCAACGCACGGGTATTGCACTTGTAAATTTTGGCTATCATGCATTTTCCTTGGTTGTCCTAAGTTTTTGTATTCGGTATTGGTTTAAAAATAATCTTATTGCTTGAAAGCATAGCATGTTCGTAACTCAGTTTTTACCATACATGTAATTCAATGTTTAAAATGCATGAGTTTATGAGCATTTTTTTTCTTTTTCTTTTATGTGTAGTAGTCTTTTCCTTTATAGCTCTTGTTTATGTTGTGAATATTTAGTTGCTCACTATTGCTTCTATTGTTTATGATTTATTGGTCAGTTTTTGCGCATACAATAAAAATAAACATACAAGCCTTTTGTTTTGTTTACAATATTTCAATATCATAAACATAATCACTGGCTAGACGTGATTGTTATATTTTAGTTATACTCTATATTTTTTCTAACGGCAATCATAAAAAAAACACGAGCAAGATGTTAGGAAAACGAAAAGCAATGATTAAGAGATTGTGTTACGAGGGTTGGAGAACCATACCACCCAATTACAGAAAGACTTTCTATGCCTAATAAAGATCCAGCTGAATGATATGAGCTTAACATCATTGAGAATCAATTCCTTGTTTAGTCGTTTTTTATTTGAAAGTGACTTCGTTTCTATTTCTCCAGAGGATCCACAAAGTCGATTGAATCACCCTGTCAAATAGGATCCACAAAGCGACTTTGTTTGGTCTTTAGTTATCCTTTATGTATATGGTTGTCTATCAGGTTAAATCAGGTGCTCCATGTTTTTTCAAAATTTTATTGGTTTAGGTGCTGCTTGGTATGGGGTATTTGGGGGGGGGGGGGGGGGGGGGGGGGGGGGGGGGTGTTTGGTTATTGTGTTCAAATGTATTGATTACCCAGTACTGGTTAATCAACCATTATAGAGTAAATTGGGGGGTAAGGTAATGATTACCCACCTCACCCATTCCTTTGCATTCCCTTACCCTTTCCCTTTCCCCTATATTTACCAGGCAGCCCCTTAGTTATTGTGAAAGAAAAAAAAAAGAAAAAAAAAAAAGTTTTTTTTTCTTTGGGTGTGTTTTTAACATCCTGTAAGGTTTGGAAGTCGAGTTTTACGTTTATACTAATTTGTTCATGGTTAAGTTCGATTCATTATGTAATGTCTGCAGTGACTCTCACGATCATCACTTTTTTTACTGTGAATACTCTAAAAAGGTTTGGTTGGCTTTAAAGGGAAAGATGGAGCTTACACGACTGAGTAATGATTGGCAAGATACAGTAAGAAATGTGGCCACAAGTATAGTAACTGTTTTAATAGCATCAAAAGTCTTCTGCAAAGGAAAGTTTGGCTACAGTGTTATACTATGTGTGGCACAAGACACATGCAAGGATCTTCACTTAAGACAAAAGAGATGAATTGAAGATACCCTATTAAAGGTCAACATTGATAATGTAAGATTGCAGCTAATGGGCCTTAATGTGAAGAAATCTGTTCAAGTTGAATGGAAAGTGGCCAGGGAATGGAAAGTTGATATGCATTATGCATAGTCAATTGGTAGTTATTAATGAATTGTTATGTTTGGAATCTGGATTGAATGGAGTGAAGTGTGAAGAATGAATAGGTTATGGAAGTAGACGATGCCTATCTTTGATTGATGCATAGGATAAAATGTAGTTTACTTCTATAACAATGGAGGTACAGTGGGTGAGGCCCTCACGTGTAAGTATCCGGTTTACTCTTGTGTGGTTGCAGCTAGAGGCGGCAATTTCTGACCCGAGATGAAACACGACCTGAAATTGATACGAAAATAAACCGGTTAGGGTTGAGGCTAAACAGGTTGGGTTGTAAATGGGTCGATATAACTTACCCGTTTAATAAACAGGTTAGGTTTGTGTTGCAATTCTCAACCCGCCAACCCGTTTAAAAATATAGATAAAACATTAAATATTACTGTAAACATTATGTATTTCGTACAATAATAATAATAATAATAATAATAATAATAATCCTTGTGTCTATAACTTATGATATGTCACCGACTTTTGAAGTTTTTATGCTTTTGCCTATATGTATCTTTAAATTCCAATTCAACTCTTAAGTGGGTCGACACGACTAACCCATTTAATAAACGTGTTCAGGTTAGGTTGAACATTTCGACACGATTAACTAAACAGGTCGGGTTTTGGTTGAGATCTATGAACCCGCTAACCCGTCAAACCGAACCCGACACGAATTTCCCACATAGTTGTAGCTGCATTTGGTACTGAATAAGTGTATTGATGAGGGAAATGTAGACTATTAAAAAGGGAGAATTCGGGTGGTCATGTACCACTCTAGTGTGGTGGAATGGTAGTATAAAAGATCTTGTATTCAAGAATGTATAAAATACTAGAGTACGGACTAGCTGAATGATTCAAGTTGGGTCATTGGAAATGCTTCTGATCCAATCTTGTTAATCTTTGTAAAAAGTTATATAGTGTTATTGTGCTTAATATATATTCACCCTTTTAAAAAAAAGTTTGATTCCATTAACAATTAGGTTATGGTTCAAATTTATAAAGAGATGAAGAGGTTTAAGTTTGATGATTTCAGATTTTCAGTGTAAACATCTCTATTAGAATTACAAGAAACGAAATGCTTAATTATACTCTTCAAATTTTGCGGTTGACTTTAGGCTAAAATGATGACTATAGCTAGCTGGTATACGATGTACCTCGACACATACGTAGACTATGGCGTTATAATAGGTTATTGTTCCGGTGAGAGATCATTTAAAATGTCTTATAAATTTAAAAAAGCTAAAAAGTATTTGCAACCGTTGGATCATAATTCAAGATGTGATCAAATTAAAGAAAGACACACACGTAGGAGCATACCGGTCATTCACCAAAAGTTATAATCTATATGGGTTTTAACGCTTCTTCTTTATTTCTCTATCTCCTTCCCAACCAGATCCCCTTTTTTTCCCCACCAGATCTCTACTCTTAAATCCAAAAATGAAACTCTACAAAACCATCACGTCAAATACAACAAACAACATCTCCAAACCCATCAACAAGACTCCAATATAAACGAAAATAAAAAGAAGTACATAGATCTCAGGTTGTTGCTCTTTCAAGAAAAATTCGTTATAGATCGAGTACTAAACCATCATTGATCTTTCGAAAGATTAAAAGAAAAATAACCAAAATAACACCTACCCCTTCTTGTGTGACTCGAAGTTTGAATAAGAGAACATTCACAGAATATGCCATTGTAGTACCTTATTGTTTTTTTATTTTCATATCAACGCAAACCTACGCGCCACATATCTGTTGGTTGCTTTCTTCACTGTCCTCTCGAACATATGTTTGCTGTTCAAATAAATTCGATAATGGAGTTTTTATTTATATCAAGTATTTAAAAGGTGTAGATCGGTGAATGGTAGTTTCGATCTGTGTGTTTTTCGTTGATAACAGAAAGAAAACAAATAAAGGAGTGTTGTTCGTGTGGGTTATAGAATGAAGAAAAGGTTGTGGCTGCTAGTGTGTACAAGAAGTGAGAAAGTTGTAATTTGGGGAAGCTGTGTTTGGTTTGAGGAGAAAAGAAAAAGTTGCTGCAAGTTTGTGAGATGGTTATTAGGCCACTCACATCAGTTAACTCAGCTTTAAATTTTAAGGCATGCCACATCAGCTTTTTCACCTTTTAACTTAACTCAGCTTTAACCCACACATCAATAACTCAGTTTTAACACACCTTAACTCAACTTTACACATAAATTTTCAAATTCAACCCCTAACTTATAAATTATTTCATTTTTTTTAAAACAACACATTTATTAAAACATAATATTACATTCAAACATAACACACTTAAAAAAAAACTTACAACGAAATTAAAGAAATAAATAAAAATAACGACGAAATTAAAAATTACATCATAAAAATAAAGGAAATGTTAGACTTAAAAGTAATGTTATATTCGGGAATTGCATAGTATTTAAGTACAGGGACTAGTTTAGCAAATAGTGGATAGTTAGACTAGTATTCTTGTATAAATACCTTCCTTGTCTCAACAAGGAAGGTTGGATTGTCTCATTTGTAATAAGGTGTGTGTGTGTTTCTCCTCCTTCTCTCTAAAATACACACACACCTTCCCCTTTCTTTAAGCTAATAATACCATGTTTAACCTTTACTTTGAGCTTCCCCGACCCCCCGAATCACATAAATCACTTGTATTATCGGTCCTACAATTGGTATAATGAGCCAGGTTGTGTTTTTTTACTGATTTGTGTGATTCGATCTGTTGGTTTTAGGCTGTTTTTATTACAGATTTGGTCGCCGGAAATTTTTTTTTCCGGTCATCGGAATTTTTTATTCCGTTTCATACGATAAAAACAGATCTAATACGTGTCTTTTATGTATCCTTGGTCCAAAAACATCTCATCTTTCATATTAACAGTTATTATTGTTTCATTAGTCGAACAATTCATACTTCATCGAACGAGAAAATTTGATCGAACGAGCTTCATTGATCGAACGACCAACATTGATCGAACGAGGTTTGTCATCGAGGACGCACAACAAGTTCACGTGATCGGGCTTAATGATTTATGAAGGGATTTATGTCGGAGATTGGTTGATTCTATGTCTTATCTTCTACTCATCTTATTCTACGCACTTCTACCTTATCCACCTTCACCAATTTCGGGCAACAATATCAAGATGATCAGTGGTTCAACTTGTTACTTTGGTGTTATCATTTCATGTGTACGTTATGGGCTGATTTATCATTTGAAAGATAACTGGGATGCATTTGGTGAGATGAAGATGTTGATACTCGATTTCCCCGAATGGATAATCTTGAAGAAGGTCGAGTCTACAGTCTGTTCTACATTTTTCGCTGCGTGTTAGAAGACTAAAGACGGGATGCAGTTAACTATCAAAAGACTTCTTCAGAATCACGGCAGTAATCAGAAAGGTTGCATGTTGTCAGTGTACGGTGAGTTCCATTGGTTGTTGTTATGTGGTGGGATGTTTAATGCTTTGGTGATTAATGCAAACGCATGTGCCAAATCAGTTGTGATATTGTTTTGGTGAGCGGCCATTGATGAAGTTGTATGATAAAGATGATGTTGGATCGATTAAAGAACTAGGATACGGTTGGTTACGATTCACGAGTTTTGTTTGATATGAAAATTATTATTATTATTATTATTTTATTATTATTATTATTATTATTATAATTATTATTATTTATTTTTTATTTTTTTTAAAGCAAAACACACGTCTTCACAAATGTGCAACGACTTCACTTGTAGACCATCCACACGTATGCAAAACAGAACTAGAAACAATCTCATGCACACACACGTATCAAAAGTTGATGTTGATATTAAACATATGAATACACGTCTCATGCAGGAACTTACCTCATGCAAACACACGTCAAATGGAGTTATATAATATATATAACAATGGTGACGATGAAGTAAGAAAGCAAAACACGTCAAAAGTTACTTAATAAAATACTATCACTATAATGGTGCAAACACATCAGTGTAGTATAAGTAGCTTATCACAACATTAGCTAAATATTATACTTAAATCAAATTACATGCAAACTACAATGAAGAAGAGAACACAAAAACACACGCTATGAAAAAGAGAACACAACAGTGATGCTTCGACACAAAAAGAATTTCTGGTTCGATGAGGTGAGTGGTACTTCGACTAGTCTTTGGTTGTTCGATCAAAATGATGGTTCGATCAACTTGTTGCTCGTTCGATTACCTCGTTCGATCAAGGTGATGGTTCGACTACCTTAGCTAGTTCGACTATCAACTCGTTCGACTAATCTTCTCGTTCGACTAAAAAGTTGGTTCGATGAAATTTCTGGTTCGATCAAGTTATCTTGTTCGACTAGTGAGAGTCGTTCGATGAAAAGAAGTGGTTCGATCAAGATATCTTGTTCGACTAGTGAGAGTCGTTCGATGACGTGAAGAGTAGTTCGACTACCAAGTGGTTCGATCAAGGTATATGGTTCGACTACAAAGTTTGTCGTTCGATCAAATGACTCGTTCGATTACCTCGTTCGATCAAGTAAATCCTTCGATCAAGTAGGTCCTTCGATCAACTAACTAGTTGCTTCGATCAAAGAGAAGTCGTTCGACTATGGAGTTCGTTCGATCAAAGTGGTCGTTCGATCAACAACTTCGTTCGATCAATGAACTCGTTCGATCAATTTGAAAGAGTGTCTAACTCGACTACCCTTGAGTCGTTCGATGAAGTTGCTTGTTCGACTAAAGAGATGCTCGTTCGACTATATGAGTTGCTCATTCGACTATGTTAATGTTACTCGTTCGACTATGTTAATGTTGCTCGTTCGATGACTGCTCCTTCGATGAAGTGCTCGTTCGATGAAATAAGTCGTTCGATCACTTTGTTGCTTCGACTATACTTTGTTGTTAGATAAAAGATGGTTCGATGAAACAGTAGTGATAAAATATAAACAAAGCAAATGAAAAACACAACAAATGGAACAGAAAGTAACCAATAAAGTGGTGATAAAGTGGTTCGATCGCTTTTAAACTAATGTAACAGTAACCTAAATGAATAGAACAGTAACGAGACAAAAGAAAAGAAAATATCCTAGATCTTTATATTTTGCTCTTGATACCACTTGTAAATGCTTAAAATTACTCTTTATCACACAACAACAATATGAGAATTAGAATAAAAAAAGATGGAGATGGGATGGTAACTTCTAGAGATTAGATTAAGAAGAGGAAATGAGATACAAGATGTGAGAATACCCCTAGAAGCAACACCCTCAAATGAGGAGGGTGAAGGGTATTTATAGTTTTGAGAGATGGATAGGCTTGGACTTGGGTGGGCTTTTACATGGGCTCTTTTAAACACTAAACATAACCTATTAGCTTAAGTCCAAGCCCATTGATTAACTTAACTAACTCAAACAACGACACATTTAATTAAACTATTACAATGACAAATGACCATCACTTTAAAATAAATCCTAACAGGAAATCCTAAATCTACTGTGGAAACTGCCCGAGCTTGTATTTTGCCACAATGCGAGCTTTTTCTTGGTTGATATACCACACCACATCTGGAGGTTGACTTTCGGTAGATTCCTTCAAAAACTTTATTTACTCTAGCCTTGTTATCGCCTCCTCTTTTTCTTTTGTTGCCCGATACGCGGCTTCGGCCAATTCCCTTTTGTGACGATACTCGACTGTCATATTCTCCACGAATTGCACTGACGACATACTTCCCGTACTCGCTCCCGTGCTCGTTCCTCCCGTGCTCTCGGATCGAGCTTTCTTTGCAGCACGCCTTCCCATTGGCCTTGGTTGTTCATTATGACCAAACAACGCCTCATTTGTTTGGCTTGGTGGTTCATCGGTGGTTAAATCAATTCCCTCCGGCGTGTCCCACTTCACATGACCCCGTAAAACCTCCCAAGCCTCCTCGTTGCTAAAAGGAGCGGTTTTGTGCTCGTCCCGGTACATTTCTCGGGCACGTTTCAGGATATCAAGTTCACTTTTGCCACTTCTTTCTTGGCGTTGGGAACGTTTGTAGTACGCGTTGAACTTTGAACAGTCACGGTTCAAAGTTCTCCACTTACTTTGGAGCATATCCTTGTTTCTTTGTTGGTAATTGACCATGTTAAACTCATTCTGCACTCGTTGCCAAAACGTATCTATGCTTTGATTTTTCCCCACATGTGCGTCTTCCGACGCTGCAACATAACACTGAGCAAGCACTTTTTCCTCTTGTGGGTTCCAACGTTTGGTCTTGTTGGCAACGGGTTCTTCATCATCATCCTCCAAAGGTTCGGGGTTTTTTGGTTTTCTAGCTTTGCGTTTGACACGCGAGGACTTGTTTTTCTTTGGAGGAGACGTTGGAGTGTCGGGAACTTCATTGGTTGCGGTTTGAGATTGTTGTGAATGTTGGGTGAAGTTGAGATTGGAGAAATTTTGGGTGTTTAGGTTAGATTGTTGTTACAAATAGAGCATTCGTTGATGTTGTTGGTACATTTCTTCGTCCGACAATCCAAGTGGGTTCGGGTTAGAAGATGAGCCGACATTGGGGTTAACCCCGGAGCTTAAGAGATCTAAGAACGATTCGTTCCCGTCATCGTTTAGGTTGAATCGAGACATTTTTTTTTGGTTGAAGGTTGAAAAGATAGTGTAAATATGTAGTGTATTGAGTTGTGGAAGTGTGAAAAAAAATATGGTGTGAAATGGTTATTTATAGGGGATTGAAAATGGTTTTGAAATTTTTATTTTTATTTTTTTTTTTTTTTTTTTTTTTTTTTTTTTTTTTTTAACTAAAGCCCGCTTTAAACTAACGGCTACAAAATTTAGGGGCCAAAGTGCAATTAATTCAAACATGCAACGGATAGTTTTAGGGGGCAGAGTTGTAAAAAAAAATAATAAAAATAAAAAATTTGGCAAATCTTACCCTTAACGCTACGTTAGGGTGCTAACGCAGCCTCTAACGCAGCGTTAACGCCCTATCCATTTATCGCTTAACGCCCCTTAATGCAAGTTAAAGCTGCATATTTGGTCCTTTAACGCTCGGATAACGCATCCGATGTGCATGGTCTTAGAGTTAGGTTCGAGTAAGGTGGTGTTTGTTTTTTCAGAGGGTCTGAATCTGAATCTGAATCGCACATCTGAATCTGAATCTGATGCGTAAATGTCTGAATATGACCGCATCTGAACGGGAAAAAAAACTCGTGTTTGAACCGCACATTTGCTTGCTCGTACTGAATTTTTTTTGGTTATTTTTGTGTCAACAAGAGGCAATAAGAGGCATTAAGACACCCCTTTCAAGTCTTGACCATTAAGATCTAAACTGCATCTGAAACGCGTCTGAACGGGGAAAAAAAAAACGGTCTGAACGACAAAATGTCTGACCGATTAAGAGTAAGGCCGTTAAGAGGCGTTAAGAGGCAAAAAAAAAAAAAAAAAAAAAAAAAAAAAAAAAACAAAACAAAACAAACACGCTCTAAATTTAAGGACTCAAATTGTTGAACAAAAGTTATTTTTGATAAAGTTCATTAGTTACTTTTTATAATATTTATCAATTTTCGAAAAAATAAGGTTTATCAGTTATTTTTAATATTGTTCATCAGTTGATAACGTTCATCAGTTATTTTTTATAATGTTCAGCAGTTTTCGAAAAAATAACGTTCATCAGTTATTTTTAATATTGTTTATCAGTTGATAACGTTAATCAGTTATTTTTTATAATGTTCAGCAGTTTTCGAAAAAATAACGTTCATCAGTTATTTTTGATATTGTTCATCAGTTATTTTTTATAACGTTCATCAGTTATTTTTTATTTTTGATATTGTTCATCAGTTATTTTTGATAATGTTCATCAGTTATTTTTTATAATGTTCAGCAGTTTTCGAAAAAATAACGTTCATCGGTTATTTTTTATATTGTTCACCAGTTATTTTTTATTACGTTCATCAGTTATCTTTTATAATATTTAGCAGTTTTCAAAAAAATAACGTTCATCAGTTATTTTTTATATTGTTCATCAGTTATTTTTTATAACGTTCATCAGTTATTTTTTGATAACGTTCATCAGTTATTTTTGATAAAGTTCATCAGTTATTTTTCATCTTTAACGTGCGATATCTCACTCATATCATATCGGATTTGAGTGATTCAAATTTATGGGTAAATAATGGCCAAAAAGCTACAACTTTCGTGTTTTAAGTTTTGCAAAATTCGGCCTTTAAACTAGGCAAAATTAGAGCCGAAAATGCCGAAAATTTCAAGAAATTCAACACCCACTTAAAAAGTTGAAAAAAAAAGTTGCGATTCATATATCATAATACATACCAAATTAAAGAGAATTCAATTTAAAAAATTGTAGTGAAATCGGTTTTTCATAAAAGTTTATCGTTTGAAAGTTATTTACGTTTGAAGATTTGAGGTGGAATAAAAAAGGGGTTAAAAGAACCAAAATGCCCCCTAACCGAATTTAATAAAAAAAAATGAGAGAGTGGGCGGTGGACACTTGTCACATTGTGAGTACCTTTATAGCCTTTTTAATTTTCCTTACTTTGTAAAGGATCCCATCTCTATTGTTCCCTTCGAGGAATCCATGGTAAGCTTCCAACATAAACAACCCAGGCTAAAATTGTTAGATAATGAGAAACCCCGTAGGTTATGATTATTATTCTTGCACAATATATAGATACATGAGCCAACCCTAATATATAATAACCCCAATTGTGCGTGTGCAATCTAACATATCATCTAATAGAGTAAACCATGATTTCCATATCCGCAATTAGGTTTAGGCCATCTAACCTATCATCTAATACTCTCCCGTAGTCTGAGCGGAAAAATCGCGAAAGCTCAGACCAGAGAGAAAACTTAAAATATTAAAGCAATAACAAATAAATTTTATTTTTTGAATACGATATCCGACAACAAGCTGAATCAATTCTTCGAGCAGCAGCTAAAGCAAATAACAAATTTGTTGATGAATACATACGATAATGACTAAAACCCCGTAAGTTATGATTATTATTCATGCACAATATATATCGATAAACCCTAATCGACCATAACCCGCAATTAAGCTTAAGACATTATAACCTATCATAGTATCATCTATTAAAAACAACGCCTGGTTTTGGATTTGGTGGTGGTATAATTAAGGAGCCAAGGAAGGTAGGTGACTAAACTTTATAAAATTATCAAGTAAAACCAAAATTTTATTTATCTTCTCATTGGTTATAGAATAGATTACTTGATAACTTGAACATGATTAAAATATATCTTATGGTCTTTCTTTTATTTGCCTATGACAGAAGCATCATGCTTTGTTGGGTCATGAAAAACCCAAGAATACCTAAAATGTGATTTGGACACAAATTAACTAAGTGTTAAACTTAAACCGAGAACAATTCAAGTCACTGAGAGAACAGCCTCTCAGTGAGTCATCTTCAAGATGCTTAAGGCGAATTCAAGAAGAAGGATTCACTACTCAGGAAGGCGGTACTCCCTGAGTAGGACTTAAGCCAAAGAAGAAGATGATTGTTCAGTGAGTGTTGGACAAGAACTCACTGAACCCCAGTCTCCTCAACAAACAAAGTGATTGAAGACTGAGGAACCAACGCCTGAAGAAAAGGCGGGAACAATAGGGAAAAGATCTGAGAAGATAAAAGTGTCAGCCCAACACTCTTCTCTTGTCAGATCCAACCTTCCCTATTGCGGCTAAAAGTCATGGAGTGTCAGCCAACAACTCCCAAAGTCTTATTAGCCCTTTCCTATTGGTTCTTGGAAATGACAACTACTATTTGTAATTGTCAGACACGCAACCTCAACAACTTGTATTATTTTTAATCACTTATACTTAGATTACTTGTGTATAAATAGATCAGATGGGAGAGAAGTTAAAGTGTGCTTTGTATATTGAAAGCTTAGAACTTTTACAAAGTAACTTCTCTCCTACAAAGAGTATACAACTCACTGAGATTGCTCAGTGGGTATATTGTTACCACTCAAGCAAAACTTGAGTTTCGATAGGAGACACCCCATACCCTTGTCTATTCAATCCCAAGTGTTTGTTCCGCAAAACACTTGGGTAATAGATTCTTGGAATTATTTCTAATAAGAATTTAAACGTTGAAAAATATTGTGTTTTTTTTATTCACGTTTTACAACTGTTAGAATTAATCTTAAACATTATATTAGTCATAAACACAAAATAGATTAACTTTCTAGTTAACTCTAATAGTGTAAAGGGACCAACAAGTGGTATCAGAGCCTCTGGTTTATAAAATCTTTTTTAAACTAACCAAGAGTGCTCTAGGTTTTTAAAACCAAGATCCTACTATGGCTGATATCAATGTACCCCAGCTAGTCGACAAAAAGGGTGGAAGCTACTCTGCTGTTGCACCCAGACTTGAAGCTGGGAAATTTAGCAAATGGAAGAAGCGTATGATTTGCTATCTTACCGGTATGGAACCCTACTACATCACCTGTATCAGGGATGACCCATTTGTTCCTAGGACAGCCGCAGGGCTAAACAAGCCTGAGGCCCAATGGACCAATGATGAGAGGAGGGTGGTCAATCAAGACCAACGCCTGAAAAGCATCCTTATATCATGTCTTCCTGACGATATAATGGAATCAGTCATCAACTGTCTAACAGCCAAGCAAACTTGGGATGACTTGGTAAACAGCTTTGAGGGTCCCTCAGATACCAAGGAAAATAGGGTCATGGACCTTAAACTTGAGTATAATACTTTCAGGGCAAAAGACTCTGAAAGTCTCTCACAGACCTACACCAGATACAAGACTTTGATAAATGAATTATCAAATGATGGTGTTGTACTGTCTAAGCATGAGACAAATGTTGGCTTTGTCAACAGTCTCCCTGAGAAGTGGCTCAACTTCTCACAAGGCCTGAGGAATGCTAACCACATTCAGACCCTTGAGCTCCCTGAAATTTATGGGAAGTTTGTCTATGAAGACAACTTGATCTCAAGGAGATACCCTGACTCAAAAGCTCTTGAGTCCAAAAAGGCCTTAACCTCCACACCCATATCAACTGCTTTCTATTCTAATGGTGTTGTGCAGGATATTCAAGAGGATTCTGAAGAAGAAATTGATGAAAGGACTGGTGAGGAGTACCTGAACGACTTGAACTTGGAATTCCAAGAAAGGGCACTCCTTGCTAGTTCAAGACGTTTCATCAAAAGAAATCAGTCCAACTTTACAAAACCAAAAGCAAATGAGACCACTGAATGCTTTAAATGTGGTAAAAAGGGTCATTTTGCTAGGGACTGTTATTCTAAAACTATCTCAGAACCCTCTTACAAATTCTCAGGAACTAGCAAGTTTCAACCTAAAATGTTTCAGTCCACCCAACAATTTCAAAACAAGGGTCAAAAGGATTTTGAAACAAAATATAGGAAAATCAAAGCTAAACTTGCACTTCTTGAAACTAACCCCATATTGCCTCAGGCTGCTCAAACATCTAAACCTATTCAGACAAAGAACAAGGTATTAGTAGCTGAAGCATATGATTGGGATGATGAAGAGGTTTCCTCAGATGAGGAAATAAGAGTTAGTGCACTGATGGCACTTTCTTAAGAGGATCAGGTGGCTGTGGGAAAAAGCCATGCTAGGAATGGAGAGTGGGTCAACATCACCATGAAGAAGGTAAATACTTTACTTTCTATGGATGATGATTCTGATTGGCAGTCTTACATTAGTTATATTTGTGTTGATCTAAAGTTTGTTGAGGAACAAAGGCTTAACCTGTTTTCAAAATATAACAATATTGTGTCAGAATTGAATAAATGTAGAGATGAACTGCTTGCATTAAAACAAGCCAAACTAGAATCCATTACTCTACAAATTCAGAACACTGAAATTTTGAAACAAAACCAAGCCCTTCAAACAGAACTTAAGAATGAAAAAGCTGTCATTGAAAGCTGGACCAAAAAGAACCCTAAGGTCTTTGATTCTGTGGGCTTAATTCCTCAAATAACTATAGGAATTGACCACCTCACTGAAACCTCCAGTGAGAGTCCCAGTGAAATGACCTTTATTCCAGCTGGCATATCCTTTGAGCAAGAGATGGAACCCAAGTCAAATGACTGGATTGTCAGGGACAACCCAGTCAGTAAGTTGCCAAACTTTGAGACTGGAAACATCTTGCTCCCTGAAAGTCAGGCTCTGAAAGGTATGCTTGGACTCTTTGACCAACTCAGTATTTCTGTTACACCCGTACCCCGAGGAGGTACCTTTTATGTAAATATATTGCTAGGTAAATATAAATTATGTATTGTAAGTCAAGTAATAACTAATGGGTGGCCAAAATAAGAAGAATAGGAATAGAAGGACTAAGATTGCCAAGAGACCAAACTTGCAACTAACCTTTAATAAATATCTTAGTCATTAGAAAAGTCTGGAAAATTTGGGAGTGTTCTTGGTGTCGACATTAGCTAGGAGAAAAGAGAGGGAAGGCCAATATCATCATCTAGCTCTTTTCTAGTATCAAGAAGTGATCAAAAGGCATAAGAGAAGCTTTAATTGTAATCTTTTCATCTTGTAAGTATCTTTCCCCAAATTATAGAAATTAGGGTTCATGTGTGGATTTGAGTATTATGGTTAGAGGTAGTAAATTAATGATCTTTTTAGTTAGTTAGTTTCTAATTTTAGTTAATGTTGTACTAGGGAGCATTTGTAGAAGCCAAGTCAAGCCAAATAGGAAGCTAGTAGGATTAGAGGTAAGTATATGAGTATAATCCTTGTTAATGTTATGTTGTTAATGTTATGCTTGTGTTAATGTGATTATTATGGAGCTTGTGAATGTATGATAGCTTGGATCCAATGCTAGATGTGTTAATGCTAAATAATTACTTGCCCGGTCAAGGTGAGTAATAATCTCATTTGATGCTCCTTGTTAATGTTATGATTGGTGGTAATCACCAAACTCATGTAAATGTGATGTGGATTATATCTTGTATACTTACTAAGCGTTTTCGCTTACGTTTTAGATGTTAATGGTTTTGTAGGTTCTAGCGGAGGAAGCAAAGGTAAGGATTTGGCGTAGTTGTAGCTTGGAAGTAAGTAGAAGTGTAACTAGAAGCTAGCCTAGAAGATCGGAATTCTTTTGGACCAAACGCTTTTGAAGTTGGAAGCCCCCAAGTGTTCTTTTGTGTCGTGGGTACACTTCATTTTATATGGTCATTTTGTTAGTTCATGGTCATGTCTTGATGTCTAAATTATGGTTTAACTATGTGTGTAAGTCATGAAGTCTCTATGGTACATGTTGTAGTTCTAGACGTTTTAAGGGAGTGTTTGGTATATAGCCTCCCTCGTTATTTTGGAATGAAAATGGGATATGTACCCTTGGAACAAATTTGGTATGTTAAAATAGGTATGTGGTTCAGGTATGATGGGTAAAAGATGTGTTTTTAATGGTTTGGAGTGCAAACGGGTCATAACGGGTCTTATGCATAACCCGTCCAATTTTGAGGTACTATTTCGGGTGGTCAAACGGGTGATGTTTTTGTATGAAAATAATCTTACGGACATACTAAAGGACTCTGGAAAGTTTCGTCAAGTTTCGAGTCCGGGAGGTCGGGTTTCTGAGCGGGCCTGGCGAAAATGCAAAATTGGGACAGTAGGTCTGTCCAGAATTGCTGGACAGAGCAGATACGGCGCATCTCCTTGTTGAGATATGGCGTATCAGGTGATACGGCGCATCTCATTTTTGAGATACGGCGCATCTATCCACAGTCCAGGTTTGGCAGTTTTCAAAAAAATCATATCTTTTAATCCGTAAGTCGAAATAGGTCGTGCCACCTATCGTTTCGAAGGTAATTGAGTCTAGTTTCATTTAAAAATAGTCTCAAGGGCTAAAAGTTTATAGATTTTTTTCAGTGGTCAAAAGAGTAAGCAGATGTCCGTCAAAGTGAGTCGATTCCGCGTAAAAAGTTTTAAATTTTGGTCTAAACGGGCACGGGACGTTACAACTTGGTATCAGAGCTTCGGTCTAAGAGATTTAGGATTTCACCTTAGGATTTCCTAGACTTAGACCTTGTGTAGATGCGTTTAGAGCTAGTGTTTGTTATTTGTGTATCGTTTGGGTGATTTTAAGGACCCATATGTTGGATATTTTTATGACTACGCCTGGCCACCGTAGTGATAAAAATATGGAACATATGTGAAGTTGAAATCATTTAGATCATACATGGGTGACAAGCTAGGGTGTTAGTATAAAGATAAAATGTCATTCATGCATCGATTAAGTATATGGTTGTGCTTGATATTATGAATTGCTAATTTTCAGTAAGAAGAAATGGAAACTCCTCACCAAAAAGAAGTTGCAAAATCCACGGCTTCCAAGCATGCCGAGTCTTCGGCAAAAGATGTGGGTGATAATGATAAGGAGAATGAAAACTCATTTTCCTCCAGTTCCGGAGGACCTAGCTTTAGAGGTTTCACGGGGGAAGAAATGAAAGCCCTAGACCTTATGATGGCAAAAAGAGTGGGTAAGGCTATTAAGAAAGCAATGCCCTACTATGTCCAACAAACAACGCAAAATCTTAAGGAGCTAATGAAGGAAGAGTTTAAGGACTTTAAGAAAGAATGTGGAGTAGCGAAAGAACCTAGGAGCGACAAAGCTACTTACCGGGACTTCACGGCTTGTGATGTGCCACAGTTTACCGGTGTCCTTGACCCGATTGTTAGTAATAGGTGGGTTACGGCTGTGGAGGGTGCTTTTCGTACTAGTGGTTGTGAAGAAAGGAATAAGGTTATCTATGCTACTAACTTTCTTTGTGATAGTGCTAAGACTTGGTGGGAAGGAAAGGTGTGTGAGAAAGGTGAACCTTGGGTGGAGACTTGTACGTGGAAGGAATTCAAAGAGTTGTTTAGTGCCGAGTATGCTCCGGTTGAGGAGATTGACAAAATTCGAGAGAAATTCCAATCTCTCACTCAAACTAATGAGACGGTAAATGAGTTGTGGAGGACGTTTAATGATATGGTTCCTTATTGTCCCGAGTATCTTGGGAATGACAAGCTTAAGGTTGACAAGTTCCAAAGAATGCTTAAGGATGATATTCGTGATGTGATCTCTCCATTCAAATGTACTACTTTGGAGGACCTCTTGAGTAGAGCACGTGTGAGGGAAGCGGACTTATTGAGGAGGAAGGAGAAGGAAGCTAAGGAAATAAAAAGGAAGCAAGAGTTTGGAGATCGTGATGGAAAGAAAGCCAAGTTTGATCATGGCAAGGAAGATGTGGAAACCAAGACTAAGGTGGCTTGTCCGGAATGTAATAAGTTTCATGTTGGAGAGTGTAGGCGTAATACGCCGAGTTGCTACAAGTGTGGAGCTCTTGACCATAAAAGTAAAGATTGTACCAAGCCGATGATAGTATGCTATTGGTGTAACGAGATAGGGCATAGGTTGAGGGATTGCCCGAAATCGAAGGCGATTGAAGCAAAGCCTTTGAGAACTGTCAAGAATGAGAAAGTGGAAGTTCCGAAACCAATGGCTCGAGTTTATCAAATGAGTGTTGAAGAAGCTAGGTTGGAGTCCGATATTACTTCAGGTATTCATCTTGTAAATTCCGTACCCGCTCAGGTTTTGTATGATTCGGGTGCTAATGTTTCCTTCGTGTCTTATGATTATAGCAGCAATTAACCTCCCCACTAGCTAAACTTCCGATACCTCTAGAAGTCGAAATAGACGATAGTAAAATCGTTATTGTATCCAATGTATATCGAAGCGTAGGGATAGAGATTGATGATAGTGCCTTTAGGGTTGACTCATTCCTATAATACTAGGATAGTTGATATTAGCATTGAAATGTATTGGTTTGACAAATATAATGTGGCCATCCTTGTAGCCATAAGATCATTCGGGTTGTAAATCTTAGCAGTAGTGGGATGATTTGTTATTGTGATAAAAGGAAGGGTGAATTGGGGTTATGTTTCACGATAGAGGCTAGGAGATATTATCACACGGTTGTTATACCTTGTGGCTCACGTAATAGATATGAGACTTGAAAAGAAAAACATTGACGATGTCCGGTTGTAAGTGAATTTTGGGATGATCATTGCCTCTAGTTAAATAGCTATCACGCGAGTATAAATATACCACTCTAGGAAATGCTTATGGTAGGAGGTGTAGAACACCCGTGTTTGGGAAGAAGTCGGAAGAAGGGAACTGGCAAGCACGGACGTAGTATTAGCGACCACGGAAAAACATTGAGAGGATTCTAGTAAAACTTAGGCGGCACAAGATAGACGGAAAAGTTAAGCCGATAGCCGAAGAAGACCAATCGAAATTGAGTTAGGTGACTTAGTTATGTTAAAAGTTTCCCTGTAGAAAGGCGTTTAAGGTTCAAAAATAAAGAGAAATTAAGTCCACGGTTTATAGGACCATTCCAAAATCTTGGGGCGAGTAGGTGAAGTAGCATAAGTGTTGGAAATTTCTCGGAGAAATGAGAGGTATTCGCAATACCCTTCACGTGTCATACTTAAGAAAGTAATTGGCAGGCGAAACAAGTGTGGTTACCTTAAGCAATATTAGGAAAGAAGCAAGACAACTTAGAAGCAAAGAAATTCCGCTAGTGGAAGTGTATTGGAGACATTATGGGAGCCGGAAGTAAAGATGAGGACGAAGTATCCCCATTTATTTCACGAGCAGAGTTCGAGGACGAACTCTCATTTTAAGGAGGGGAGAATTGTTACACCCGTACCCCGAGGAGGTACCTTTTATGTAAATATATTGCTAGGTAAATATAAATTATGTATTGTAAGTCAAGTAATAACTAATGGGTGGCCAAAATAAGAAGAATAGGAATAGAAGGACTAAGATTGCCAAGAGACCAAACTTGCAACTAACCTTTAATAAATATCTTAGTCATTAGAAAAGTCTGGAAAATTTGGGAGTGTTCTTGGTGTCGACATTAGCTAGGAGAAAAGAGAGGGAAGGCCAATATCATCATCTAGCTCTTTTCTAGTATCAAGAAGTGATCAAAAGGCATAAGAGAAGCTTTAATTGTAATCTTTTCATCTTGTAAGTATCTTTCCCCAAATTATAGAAATTAGGGTTCATGAGTGGATTTGAGTATTATGGTTAGAGGTAGTAAATTAATGATCTTTTTAGTTAGTTAGTTGCTAATTTTAGTTAATGTTGTACTAGGGAGCATTTGTAGAAGCCAAGTCAAGCCAAATAGGAAGCTAGTAGGATTAGAGGTAAGTATATGAGTATAATCCTTGTTAATGTTATGTTGTTAATGTTATGTTGTTAATGTTATGCTTGTGTTAATGTGATTATTATGGAGCTTGTGAATGTATGGTAGCTTGGATCCAATGCTAGATGTGCTAATGCTAAATAATTACTTGCCCGGTCAAGGTGAGTAATAATCTCATTTGATGCTCCTTGTTAATGTTATGATTGGTGGTAATCACCAAACTCACGTAAATGTGATGTGGATTATATCTTGTATACTTACTAAGCGTTTTCGCTTACGTTTTAGATGTTAATGGTTTTGTAGGTTCTAGCGGAGGAAGCAAAGGTAAGGATTTGGCGTAGTTGTAGCTTGGAAGTAAGTAGAAGTGTAACTAGAAGCTAGCCTAGAAGATCGGAATTCTTTTGGACCAAACGCTTTTGAAGTTGGAAGCCCCCAAGTGTTCTTTTGTGTCGTGGGTACTGATGAACTCAAATAAGTACATTTTATTACTATCATTTATCCTATTAATTTGACTTGTTTTATTATATTATGTATGATGATTGATACTTAATCGTTTACTTTTGTAATTCTCAGGTAAAAACAAGCATTTGGTGAAACTTGGCGATTTTGGACTAATTATGGAGCAAAACATGCAAGAAGTTAAGAGTCTACCGAAATGCACAAGATCAAGACTATTATGCTCCAGATGCGCCGCATCTTGCTTATTACATACGGCGCATCACTATCAATATTTCACCAGATACGATCCAAGATACAAGAGGACATGCGCCGCATCTATTTATTGAGTTACGCCGCATCTTCTGGCGGTGTACGAATATTCCTGAATATTATAATCTTGGACCCCACGCGAAGTTAAGTCAATGCGCCGCATCTACTTACTAGATGCGCCGCATCTTACCCTCAGACAGAAACTATAAATACCCCAAAGACCAGACGAATTAGAAGTTCCGAAGTTTCGACAGAAGACCGAAGTACAGAAACCTAAGGCTGAATTCAGTCGAATAAGCAGCACAAGACACACCCAAACGAAGATACAAGAGCTGTAAGAAGGTGCTGCATGTGTTTAATTCATTAAGTAGTTTTGTTTTATTGTGTTAGTAAACTTTAATTCATCAAGATTGGTGGCTTGTGTAATGTGACAACGGAAAGATTGCACTCCCTTAAAACTGCTTTCTCATTAATTAAAGTTTATATGTTGATGTCTTTGGTGACTTTTATTAGTGCATTGATAACCTCTGTGTCTAGCTGAGCGTTGATCGGGTCGCCATGCCTCTGCCCTCGCCTATTTATTAGATCGCCTATGCATTCTATGGTCTGTAGAAAAGTAGGAAGAAAGATAAATATGATAGTCATAAGTAATCATTAAGGGTTTACTCGCCGATAAGATTAGAACCAACGAGAAAGGACTTAATCTCGGTGCGTAGAATCAAACTATATACTTCATATAAAACTAGCAATAAAACAAGTGACAAACTACTTAATCATAAGGACAGTCTTATTATTGTCTCGAGTATTTATCTGTGTACGTGTGTGCTATTCGCTGATTCGTGCCTATTGGTTTAGTTTATTATTTAATTGCAACCAAATCGTGCCAGTCTCTCAGACTGAACCCCCTTGCGTTAGATTAGGTTGTATAGCTAACTTAATTTATTAAAATACTGATTAGAATAACTAGATAATACGTTCCACTCTTAGTGATCGACACTCTACTTACCATTATATTCATACTTACCGGGTACACTGCTCGTTAAGTGTGTGTGTTATTGATAAGTCGGCTAAATATAAATTTAAAACTTGAGTAGGCATTAATACTGCTAAACCGCAACGACACATCGCACCGCATCAAGTTTTTGGCGCCGCTGCCGGGGAGTGAATTTATCTATTTGCTAGTTTTATTGGTATTTTTTTGTTTTTAGTTTATTTTTGTGTGTTTGGTTTATTTGTTTTATCGTTTGTTTGTTGTCTGTGTGTCTGTCTCAGAAGGGAGATACGGCGTATTCTTGTCTGTGAATACGGCGCATCTATCTGGTTTCAATACGGCGTATTCTTGTCTGTGAATACGGCGTATTGACGCTCTGTGGTAAAAAAAAAAAAAAAAAAAAAAAAAAAAAAAAAAAAAAAAAAAGATTGCAGAAAGCTAATACGGCGTATCCATTGTCTGTTGGATACGGCGTATTAACTTGTGCCGTATACGGCGTATCCATTGTCTGTTGGATACGGCGTATCCATCTTCTGTGACCTAAAAATATTTTTCGTTTTATTTTTTATTTTTTGTGTTTATTTAATTTTTATTAGTTTAGTTTTTATTTTTGTTTCGTCTACTGCTGTTCTTGGTTGTTTATCTTTCAGGTAATAATGAAGATGGACAATCCAGACATTACTATGGAAGAATATATCAGACTTGAAGAGGAAAGAGCCTTGAGCAATAATGGGATCTACGATTGGGAAAGAGCAAGATATGGTGCACAAGTCATCGAGGATAAGGAACTCACAATGGAAGAATACTTGTTATTGAAGCAGGAAAAGTCAGGGAAAGAAAGAAACAAATTGCCATTTCGACACACTTGGACTTTATCAAATGATGATGATGAAGAAGAATCATAAGATTTTGGTGCAATTAGGTTTCCGGCAATAGTTATTGATGATGTTATTTCTCCGGAAGTTGCCCAAGATGAAGAAGAGTCACAAGTGTTTGATTTAAATGAAAATCCGGCAATTGTTTACAAAGAAGCTTATTCATCCGAAAGTGCTTATGATGAAAATGAAGATGAATGTGGGACAATGGTGTATAGTGCTATTACTTGTAATTTTCCACCCGAGATGGAAAATATATTCTCATCATATCAAAAACACCATGATAATATTCCCTCGGATGAAGATAATGAGTATTCTGATATTGAAAAGTTTGATGCTATTGCGTACGATGGCATACCGCAATTACCACAACAAACGGAAGTATTTAGGTGTGGAGCGGATGAGCCAGATTATGACCCCACAAAGGATTTTGAAGAAATGTGGGATGACTTATTTGAGGCGGCTATTCGGGATAAAGCTGATATTGCAAGACCACTAGTTGAAGATGGAGATTCACAAGATGAATTGGAATCACTTACAACACAAAGTGGTATAAATTTATTTAATATTATTAATCCCGTTACTAATAATCTTGCTAGTTTTCCTAAACAGGTTGCAAAACAAAAGAATGATGAGTTCAAATTCATTACACTACCTATTGAAGCACCTGTTATCAACCCGTATTTGGTGGAGCTCGAAGAAGAGTTTGGTGATGAGCTCTTAAACATTGCTATGATTGATGAAGATGATGATTTCGACCCTATGAAGGTTATAGAGGAACTCGAACTTTTACTTGCTAAAGACCCTTTCTCATCTTCTGTGGAAGTCAAGGGACGCCTTACTACCAAAGTGACTAACCAAGAAGAAACGGGACTCATTTTTCCTCAACGTACTACTCTTTCAGATGAAATGGTTAAGTCATCCAATTTATCAACCAAACCGGGTAAGGATAGGAAAGATGTACATATATTGCCAAGGTATGATTTTTATTTATTTCTTCCATCTTTACTAGCAAATTTACACTCCTATAGTGTTTATTGCTATTATCACCCGCACTTGATTCCAAGTGGGGGGAACAATACCCTATTACATAGTAAATAAGGGTAGAGTCAGGCTCGTGACTCGAACAAAAACAAGCGCTTCGTGGGAGGCAACCCATGCTTGTCTTTTATTTTCTTTTTAGATTACTTTATTTTCTTGTGTTTGTTTTTATTTGTTTCTTCTGCATGACTGCTGTCCGATACAAACGATACGGCGCATCTGTATTCTAGATGCGGCGTATGGCGTTTTAATTTTATATACAGCGCATTTAATAATTCGAGTACGGCGCATCTATCCCCTAGATACGACGTATTCTGTTTTTAATCAGAAAAATTTTAAACTATAACCGACATACGACGCATTTGTTGAACAGATACGGCGTATCTAATTATTTATTAAAAACAGTCTTCGAATTAATAAAATAAGAAGCGACGCATCAGTTTCTATCGATACGGCGTATTATCCCATTGCATGCAGTTTAATATTTCCTACAGGTTGTTGATGCGGCGTATCCAATATTCCATGGATGCGGCGCATAGACACTCTGACCTGTAATTTTTTGTAGTTTTATTTTTCTAACCAATGATTAACGAGATGTTCTCGAGTCTATTTTTCTGTGGTCTCTATATTTTTACAGGTCTGGACGATTGAAGATGTTGATGAACTCCCACATTTTATATGCTCGCATTCTTACATGGAGGATCATTCCGAGCAAATCTCAGGGGAGTTCTCCGTTCTAATTCTTTTAATTTCCTGTTTTTAATTTCAAATTAAACAACGAGGACGTTGTTTATCTTAAGTGGGAGGATGGAGAATTAGAACGTTTACTTGTCCTTATTTTTCAAAAATATGCTTTAATCTATGCTTAATTATCAAAATTTAATTTTTTTTAGCATGTTTTTGTTTAATCTAAGTTGCATAGCTGCACACATAACATTATTTCCAAAAATTGTGACTTTTCAAAATTCACAAATCTATGAGTGTGCCGGTGACTTGTAGACTTTAGAACTTGGCTTGTATACTATTCGAGACCACCATAATAAGTATTATTTTATATAATTGGAGTGACTTGTCTAAATTGGTAAATTTCTAGGATTACACCCAAATAGCCTTTATATGTTATGTGATATTAACTGACTACACTGGTTAGTTAACCCCCGTATAAATCCTTTGTTACTCTCATTTTTATAGTAAGATACCCCTAGAAAAACACTCAGAGCCATTCCTTTCATTTCTTACACCTTTGTTAAAATGTTTCGTTACACCCTTACACCTTAGCCTACCCTGTAGATTAGAATCCGTGGTTGGTTAATTGCTATAGGCAAAGTGTGTTTCCTTACATTACCTGTGTTCGCGTGCGTAATTCATTATCTATGGTTAGGTCGGGAAATTGCACAATGCAATTGGAGTGAAAGTAAATATTGTATATCTTTGAGTTTATTTTTCGTGTGTTTACTACTTTCACTATTACCGTTATTTCTGAAGTTATGAAAAGTATGGAAAAATTATCCAGAATTATCATAGTGATGTGGTGAAATTTTACACATCTATGTTTATGTTAGTAGTTTGAAAAAAAAAAAAAAAAAAAAAAAAAAAAATTCGAAAAAATGAGAAAAGAAAAAGAAAAAAAAAGAAAAGTTGGATGTTTGATTTAACCAACTTATGTAAAGTTTTGTATTAAGTGGTCGATATCACCACTATTTGTTATATTATACTTATGGATTGAATGGGAGTTGGCAGTTATGGGAACACCAACTAAGGTTTATTCTTTGATTGAGATCTTGTTGAGTATAATTCGTGTCTACCTAAAGCGTGTGTTTCAAGTGTTAAAGCGTGAGTTATTCAATGATATGAGTCTTATTCATGGGATGGTTGGGATAGTGATTAACCACACTTAGGATTTTAATTTATTTGTTTTGTTTATTTTTCATTTTACACCAGTTTATATCCCAAATATTATCCATACCCTACATTATTCTTTATCCAACCAAACCTTTGATTTATTGAGATTAGGGATTTGAGCAATCTTAAGTATCGTAGTCGTGGATTCGGCTATGTATTTATGATTTTGTCGCCCTTTTTGATATATTATTATTGGTAAAGTTTGGACCTATCTTTAGCCTGTTCGAGTTAAGGATTTGAGCAATTGCAAGTATCGTGTTCGTGGATTCGATCATGTATTTGTGATTTTGTCGCCTTTTCTGGAATTTGAGATCGATAGAGATTAAGAATGATTAACCCTTAAGCCTAAAAACCCTTTTTACCGCTTTAGACTTGTTATTCCTTGGCTTTAGTGGGGGAGATGTGTATACTTGCCAAGCTTATGATAGAATATTCGTCACGACTGGACAGTTAAACGATTAGATTTGCTTTTATCAAATTATTTTATTTTACTTCTAATTCGTTAAGTGTTTAGTTGTGTGATTATGACAAAAATGAACACATGCTTAAATATAAAAATAAATCCTAATATCTTTTAGGATACATTTTCATAAGATTAATTCTAAGGTTTACTTGGGGACAAGTAAAGTTCAAGTGGGGGGATATTTGATGAACTCAAATAAGTACATTTTATTACTATCATTTATCCTATTAATTTGACTTGTTTTATTATATTATGTATGAGGATTGATATTTAATCGTTTACTTTTGTAATTCTCAGGTAAAAACAAGCATTTGGTGAAACTTGGCGATTTTGGACTAATTATGGAGCAAAACATGCAAGAAGTTAAGAGTCTACCGAAATGCACAAGATCAAGACTATTCTGCTCCAGATGCGCCGCATCTTGCTTATTACATACGGCGCATCACAATCAATATTTCACCAGATACGATCCAAGATACAAGAGGACATGCGCCGCATCTATTTATGGAGTTACGCCGCATCTTCTGGCGGTGTACGAATATTCCTGAATATTATAATCTTGGACCCCACGCGAAGTTAAGTTAATGCGCCGCATCTACTTACTAGATGCGCCGCATCTTACCCTCAGACAGAAACTATAAATACCCCAAAGACCAGACGAATTAGAAGTTCCGAAGTTTCGACAGAAGACCGAAGTACAGAAACCTAAGGCCGAATTCAGTCGAATAAGCAGCACAAGACACACCCAAACGAAGATACAAAAGCTGTAAGAAGGTGCTGCATGTGTTTAATTCATTAAGTAGTTTTATTTTATTGTGTTAGTAAACTTTAATTCATCAAGATTGGTGGCTTGTGTAATGTGACAACGGAAAGATTGCACTCCCTTAAAACTGCTTTCTCATTAATTAAAGTTTATATGTTGATGTCTTTGGTGACTTTTATTAGTGCATTGATAACCTCTGTGTCTAGCTGAGCGTTGATCGGGTCGCCATACCTCTGCCCTCGCCTATTTATTAGATCGCCTATGCATTCTATGGTCTGTAGAAAAGTAGGAAGAAAGATAAATAGGATAGTCATAAGTAATCATTAAGGGTTTACTCGCCGATAAGATTAGAACCAACGAGAAAGGACTTAATCTCGGTGCGTTGCATCGAACTATACACTTCATATAAAACTAGCAATAAAACAAGTGACAAACTACTTATCTATCAGGACAGTCTTCTTATTGTCTCGAGTATTTATCTGTGTACGTGTGTGCTATTCGCTGATTCGTGCCTATTGGTTTTGTTTATTATTTAATTGCAACCAAATCGTTCCAGTCTCTCAGGCTGAACCCCCTTGCGTTAGAATAGGTTGTATAGCTAACTTAATTTATTAAAATACTTATTAGAATAACTAGATAATACGTTCCACTCTTAGTGATCGACACTCTACTTACCATTATATTCATACTGACCGGGTACACTGCTCGTTAAGTGTGTATGTTATTGATAAGTCGGCTAAATATAAATTTAAAACTTGAGTAGGCATTAATACTGCTAAACCGCAACGACACATCGCACCGCATCAGGTACACTTCATTTTATATGGTCATTTTGTTAGTTCACGGTCATGTCTTGATGTCTAAATTATGGTTTAACTATGTGTGTAAGTCATGAAGTCTCTATGGTACATGTTGTAGTTCTAGACGTTTTAAGGGAGTGTTTGGTATATAGCCTCCCTCGTTATTTTGGAATGAAAATGGGATATGTACCCTTGGAACAAATTTGGTATGTTAAAATAGGTATGTGGTTCAGGTATGATGGGTAAAAGATGTGTTTTTAATGGTTTGGAGTGCAAACGGGTCATAACGGGTCTTATGCATAACCCGTCCAATTTTGAGGTACTATTTCGGGTGGTCAAACGGGTGATGTTTTTGTATGAAAATAATCTTACGGACATACTAAAGGACTCTGGAAAGTTTCGTCAAGTTTCGAGTCCGGGAGGTCGGGTTTCTGAGCGGGCCTGGCGAAAATGCAAAATTGGGACAGTAGGTCTGTCCAGAATTGCTGGACAGAGCAGATACGGCGCATCTCCTTGTTGAGATATGGCGTATCAGGTGATACGGCGCATCTCCTTTTTGAGATACGGCGCATCTATCCACAGTCCAGGTTTGGCAGTTTTCAAAAAATCATATCTTTTAATCCGTAAGTCGAAATAGGTCGTGCCACCTATCGTTTCGAAGGTAATTGAGTCTAGTTTCATTTAAAAATAGTCTCAAGGGCTAAAAGTTTATAGATTTTTGTCAGTGGTCAAAAGAGTAAGCAGATGTCCGTTAAAGTGAGTCGTTTCCGCGTAAAAAGTTTTAAATTTTGGTCTAAACGGGCACGGGGCGTTACACTTGGACTCTTTGACCAACTCAGTATTTCTGATCAAATTAGTGAGCCTGAATCAGAATCAACTCCTCCACCCCCTCCACTAAATACCCTTCAGGGTGCTGCACCAAGCTCAGACCTCCCACCATTGGTCTACTCCCCACACTCTCCAAAAGAGAGATCAGGAATAGGTAGAATCATCCTGTGAAGACCACCCCTTGAAGTCTCAGTAAATACTAATGACTCATCAACTTTAGTCCCTTCTGAAGTAGCAACCCAAAGTCCTGATTCAAGAATTGATCAGTTGACTGAAATGGTCAGGAAGCTGGAAGAGAAGATTGCATCTTCTGAGAAACCTTCTCAATCCAAGAAGGAACAAAAACCAACTTCCTCAAAGACCAAACCCAAACCCACAAAACCCCTGAAAAGATGTGAACTATGCAACTATACAAATCATCTCACTGATGATTGCTATAGAGTCCTTTATTGCATGATTTGCAAAAAGGAAGATCACAGGACCTCTGATCATAAACAATGCTCAGTCATGTCAAACTTTTCAGGACTTAAGGCTCAGTGCCTGAACTACCCTTCTGATTCTAAGCAGAAACAGAAGCAAAAGGCCAAGCCTTTTCCACCTTGCCCTTTATGTGGATCCAAGGACCATCTTCCTAAGGATTGTCAAAAAGACAAATACTGTGAATCTAGTGGAAGTTCCACTAAGAAAACCTCAGGAAAAGAGAAGGTCATTCAGTCAAGAAGAGGAATGAATAAACAATCCTCTCAGACTTCTGAGGCTACCCCTGCGACTAAATGCAAAACATGTGGTAGCTCAGTCCACTCAACCACTGACCATGAATCAATTAATACTTTCATAAAGACCTACAATACCAAACCCTCCATGAAATGGAGTCCTAGAAAGAACTGACCCAGTTTACTATTTGTGCAGAAGCATGCCAGGGATCCTATTTGGCATCTAGACAGTGGATGTTCAAGGAGCATGACTGGTGTTAAGGAGTGTCTGCACAAATATGTGAAAGAACCAGGACCCAAAGTGATATTTGTAGATAATTCATCATGTTTCACTGAGGGTTATGGTTCAGTAAACTGCAATGGTATTGTCTTTACTAGGATAGCTTATGTAAATGATCTCAAGTACAATCTGATCAGTGTCAGTCAACTATGTGATGCAAAATACATAGTTCAGTTTGATGATAAGCAAGGAACCATCTTCAATGCAAATAAGGAAATTGTCCTCATTGCACCAAGAAGACAAGATGTTTATGTATTAGACATGTCCAGTCTAACTCAGGATAAAACTTGTCTCTTTGCAAAGGCCACTGATACACTCAACTGGCTTTGGCATAAGAGACTCACCCACCTGAACTTTAAAAACATAAACAATCTTGTAAAACAAAACAAGGTCCTTGGCTTACCATCACTTGTGTTTTCAAAGGATAAACCATGCTCAGCTTGTGAAAAAGGTAAACATCACAGAGCATCCTTTAAAACCAAAACCAACTTTTCCATCAGGAACTGCCTACATCTTCTCCATATGGATCTATTTGTACCTGTCAGTCCAAGGTCTACTAACCATGAGAAGTATACTCTGGTCATAGTGGATGAACACTCTAGATACACTTGGGTATTCTTCCTGATCAAAAAGAGTCAGGCAGCTGAAACAATCATGTCCTTTGTCAGGAACATTGAAAATCAAAATGACATTAAGGTCAAACAGATTAGAACTGACAATGGGACTGAGTTCAAAAATTATGAACTTGAATGTTTCTGTGATGAGAAAGGTATTTCCCAAAACTTTTCCTCTCCATACACACCTGAACAAAATGGTGTTGCTGAAAGGAAAAATAGAACACTCATTGAAGCTGCTAGAACAATGCTTTGTGGATCAGTCCTTTCCAACCATTTTTGGACTGATGCAGTCAAAACTGCCTGTTATACACAAAACAGATCCATCATTGTCAAAATACATGGGAAAACCCCATATGAGTTATTCAAAGGAAGAATCCCTAACATCAGCTACTTTCATGTCTTTGGGTGTCCTGTGTTTATTCATAATCACAAGGATCACTTAGGGAAATTTGATGCAAAAGCTGATGACGGATACTTCCTGGGATACTCACTTGTCTCAAAAGCCTTCAGAGTGTTCAACACAAGGAGACAGCAGACTGAGGAAACATTTCATGTTACCTTTGATGAGAGCACTGATGCAATCAGGTTCTCAACTGCCTCAGTAGAAGAGATAGGAATTGATAATTCTTCAAGATATCGTCCTGATGAATATCTGTCTGAAAACAATCCTTCTACTCAGTATCAAGATGATGCTAATCTCTCCTATTACATAATCCCTCACAACCTACCTAACCCAACCATCACTGAGTTTGTTGAGGCACATGCACACACTGATGATATCAATCAGTCTGTTCAAAATACTCAAGAACCAAACAATCTCAGTGAGCTGGTAGACACTCAAGATCCAATCAATGATCATGTGTCTACTCCAGAACCAACCCCTCTACCCAATCAGGCCTCCACAAGTTCAAATCAGTATCCAGGACCTCAAGAAAGTTGGACTAGGTCTCAGGACATTGAACTTGTCAATATAATTGGAGAGCCTACTGAAGGCATGCTCACCAGGAGCATGGCTGCCAGTCTAAGAGCAGCCTCATCCGATGAATGCCTATTTGTGGACTTCATTTCCACAATTGAACCCAAAAGTGTTAAAGAAGCACTTACACATCCAAGTTGGGTTCAGGCCATGCATGATGAACTGGAACAATTTGACAGAAACAAGGTAATGACCTTGGTCAAATGTCCTGAGAATGTCTCAGTCATTGGCATGAAATGGGTATTCAAAAACAAAACTGATGAAAATGGCATAGTCATTAAAAACAAAGCCAGACTTGTAGCCAAAGGCTATAATCAACAAGAAGGCATTGACTATGAGGAAACATTTGCACCAGTACCAAGGATGGAAGCCATCAGGATCTTCCTTGCTTTTGCTACATACATGAACTTCAAGGTGTACCAAATGGATGTTAAAAGTGCATTCTTAAATGGTTCACTGAAAGAAGAAGTTTATGTTCAGCAACCTCCTGGATTTGAAAGCCATGAGTCTCCTGATCATGTCTGTAAGCTTAACAAAGCCCTTTATGGACTGAAGCAGGCTCCCAGGGCATGGTATGAGACTCTCTCAGCCTTCTTAATCCAAAACAAATTTGTCAGAGGCAAGATAGACAACACATTGTTTATCTATAAGACAAATAATGATGTCATACTAGTACAAGTGTATGTTGATGACATCATCTTTGGCTCAACAAGTTTCAAACTTTGCAAACAATTTGAAAAACTAATGGCAAAGAAGTTTGAAATGAGCATGATGGGAGAACTGACATACTTCCTTGGTATACAGATCAAGCAGACTGATAGAGGAACCACTATCAGTCAAGAGAAGTATGTAAAGAATCTACTGAAGAAGTATGATCTCAATGACTGTGCCTCAGTCAAAACTCCCATGGTCCCCCCAAACAACCTTGGTCCTGATCTAACTGGTAAACCAGTAAATCAAACTCTCTTTAGAGGAATGATAGGATCACTGATGTATCTACTTGCATCAAGGCCTGATATCCAATTCTCAGTATGTCTATGTGCCAGATATCAATTTGACCCAAGAGAATAACACACCACTGCTGTGAAAAGGATATTCAGGTACCTGAAAGGCACTCCTAACCTTGGATTGTACTATCCAAAGTGCTCAGGACTTGATCTCAAAGGATACTCAGACTCTGACTATGCTGGATGCAACATGGACAGAAAAAGCACCTCAGGCTCTTGCCAAATACTTGGTGGGAAATTAGTCTGTTGGAGTGCTAAGAAGCAACAATCAGTTGCCTTGTCCTCAGCTGAGGCTGAATATGTTGCAGCAACTAGTTGTTGTGCAAATGTACTCTGGATGAAAAGTCAACTCAGTGACTATGGAATTCAGTATAAGATGGTGCCCATCTTTTGTGATAACACAAGTGCAATTGCAATCTCTAACAACCCTGTTCTTCATCAGAGAACAAAACACATTGATATCAGATATCATTTCATCAGGGACCATGTCATGAATGGTGACATTGAATTACACTTCATCCCTACTGAATATCAGTTAGCCGGTATCTTCACCAAACCTTTGGATGAACCAACTTTCACAAGGCTGAAAGCTGAATTAGGAATGTTGGATATAGATAATCAGTCCACTGATTGAATCCTTCCAACTGAAGTATAATTCTTAAAACCTCAGGTCCCTGACTCAATGTGTACATCAGTGAAAACATCTCACTGAACCATCAACCTCAGGAACTAAACCCAAGTTCCTGAAATCAATAGGGTTCAGGAACTCAACCCAAGTTCCTGAATCTTTGAAGCTCAGGAATCATTCCATATTCCTGAATCATCAGTGACTAATCCCAAGTCCCTGAAATACCATCACTGAATGAAAAGTCATTCAGGGCCCTGAAAAGAGACATTAAATACTGACTTAAATGCTCTAAGTATCTAGTTAGTAAATGTCCGAGGTTGGTGATGCGTGCGTGCGTATGCTCTAATTTATACCCACGGTATGTCGTTGTGGTTTTAGCAGTATTCAAGTTTTAAATTTATATTTAGCCGACTTATCAATAACACACACACTTTAACGAGCAGTGTACCCGGTCAGTATGAATATAATGGTAAGTAGAGTGTCGATCACTAAGAGTGGAACGTATTATCTAGTTATTCTAATCAGTATTTTAATATCTTAAGTTAGCTATACAACCTAATCTAACGCAAGGGGGTTCAGCCTGAGAGACTGGCACGATTTGGTTGCAATTAAATAATAAACTAAACTAATGAGCACGAATCAACGAGTAGCACACACGTACACAGATAAATACTTGAGACAATAAGAAGACCTGTCCTGATAGTTAAGTAGCTTGTCACTTGTTTTATTGCTAGTTTTATATGAAGTGTATAGTTCGATGCAACGCACCGAGATTAAGTCCTTTCTCGTTGGTTCTAATCTTATCCGCGAGTAAACCCTTAATGATTACTTATGACTATCCTATTTATCTTTCTTCCTACTTTTCTACAGGCGATAGAATGCATAGGCGATCTAATAAACAGGCGAGGAAGGGGCATGGCAACCCAAGCAATGCTCAGCTAGACACAGAGGTTATCAATGCACTAATAAAAGTCACCAAAGACATCAACATATAAACTTTAATTAATGGGAAAGCAATTTTAAGGGGAGTCGAAGTGCATGGTTAAATCCATGATCACAAGCCCATCAATCCTGACCAATTAAAGTGTACTAATACAATAAAACAAAACTACTTAATGAATTAAATACATGCAGGACCTTCTTACAGCTCTTGTATCTTCGTTCAAGGTGTGTCTTGTGCTGCTACTTCGACTGAATTCGGCCTTAGGTTTCTGTGGTCTTCGGTCTTCTAAAACTGTCGAACTAGGGCTCTTGAAATTCGACTGTCTTTGGGGTATTTATAGTTTCTGTCTGAGGGTAAGATGCGGCGCATCTAATAAGTAGATGCGGCGCATTGTCTTAACTTCGCGTGGGGTCCAAGATTAATATATTCAGGAATATTCGTACACCGCCAGAAGATGCGGCGTAACTCCATTCCCAGATGCGGCGCATGTCCTTGCTGTCTTGGATCGTATCTTGTGAAATCTTGATAGTGATGCGCCGTATGTAATAAGTAAGATGCGGCCTATCTAGAGCAGAATGTCTTGATCTTGTACATTTCAGTAGACTCTTAACTCTTTGCTTGTTTTGCTCCATAATTAGTCCAAAATCGCCAAGTTTCACATAATACTTGTTTTTACCTGAGAATTACAAAAGTAAACATTAACGTATCAATTCTCACAGATAATATAATAAAACAAGTCAAATAAATAGGATAAATGACGGTAATAAAATGTACTTATTTGAGTTCATCAAATATCCCCCCACTTGAACTTTACTTGTCCCCAAGTAAACCTTAGAATTAATCTTATGAAAATGCTGCCTAAAGATGTTAGGATTTATTTTTATATTTAAGCATGTATTCATTTTTGTCATAATCACACAACCAAACACTTAACGAATTAGAAGTAAAATAAAATATTATGATAAAAGCAAATCTAATCGTTTAACTGTCCAGTCGTGACGAATATTCTATCATAGGCTTGGCAAGTATACGCATCTCACCCACTAAAGCCAAGGAATAACAAGTCTAAAGCGGTAAAAAGGGTTTATAGGTTAAAGGTTAATCATTCTTCTTAATCTCTATCGATCTCAAATTACAGAAAAGGCGACAAAATCACAAATACATGATCGAATCCACGAACACGATACTTGCAATTGCTCAAATCCTTAACTCGAATAGGCTAAAGATAGGACCAAGTAATCTTCACCAATAATATTATATCAAAAAGGGCGACAAAATCATAAATACATAGCCGAATCCACGACTACGATACTTAAGATTGCTCAAATCCCTAATCTCAATAAATCAAAGGTTTGGATAAAGAATAATATAGGGTATGGATAATATTTGGGATAAAAATTGGTGTAAAATAAAAAATAAACAAAACAGATAAATTAAAATCCTAAGTGTGGTTAATCACTATCCCAACCATCCCATGAATAAGACTCATACCATTGAATAACTCACGCTTTAACACTTGAAACACACGCTTTAGGTAGACACGAATTATACTCAATAAAATCTCAATCAAAGAATAACCTTTAGTTGGCGTTCCCATAACGTTCAACTCCCATTCAATCCATAAATATAATATACAACAACTAGTGGTGATATCAACCACTTAATACAAAACTTTACATAAGTTGGTTAAAACAAACATCCAACTTTTCCTTTTTCTTTTTCTTTTCTATTTTTTTTCGATTTTTTTTTTTTTTTTTTTTTTTTTTTTTTTTTTTTTTTAAACTTCAACATATACATAGATGTGTAAAATTTCACCACATCACTATAATGATAATTCTGGATAATTTTTCTATACTTTTCATACTTTCAGAAATAACGGTAATAGTGAAAGTAGTAAACACACGAAAAATAAACTCAAAGATATACAATATTTACTTTCACTCCAATTGCATTGTGCAATTTCCCGACCTAACCATAGATAATGAATTACGCACGCGAACACAGGTAATGTAAGGAAACACACTTTGCCTAAAGCAATTAACCAACCACGGATTTTAATCTACAGGGTAGGCTAAGGTGTAAGGGTGTAACGAAACATTATAACAAAGGTGTAAGAAACGAAAGGAATGGCTCTGAGTGTTTTCTAGGGGTATCTTACTCTAAAAGTGAGAGTAACAAAAAGGTTTATACGGGGGTTAACTAACCAGTGTAGTTAGCTAATAACACATAACATATAAAGGCTATTTGGGTGTAATCCTAGAAATTTACCAATTTAGACAAGTCATTCCAATTATAAAAATAATACTTATTATGGTGGTCTCGAATAGTATACAAGCCAAGTTCTAAAGTTTACAAGTCACCGGCACACTCATAGATTTGTGAATTTTGAAAAATCACAATTTTTGAAAATAACGTCATGTGTGCAGCTATGCAACTTAGACTTTAACAAAAACATGCTAAAAATTTTAAATTTTGATAAATTAAGCGCATTTTAAGCTTATTTTGAAAAGTTTAGGACAAGTAAGTGTTCTAATTCTCCAATCCCCCCACTTAAGTTAAACAACGTCCTCGTTGTTTGTATCAAAGATTAAAAACTGGAAAATAAAAGAATTAGAACAGAAAAACTCCCCTGAGATTTGCTCGGTATGATCCTCCATTATTTGTATAAGAGCAAAAATCATCTTTCTTGTGGATGAGAACGTTAAAGCTTCATAATAGATGTATCCACAGGAAATGCAGGAATCTATAATACCACCAAGACTTCAACACACCTATATTAAGAAGGTTCAAACTTGCATAATACATTAGTAGTTAGCAAAAATAAAACATAAAAATTAAAATGAAAATCATCAGGTCAGTCGATGCGCCGTATCTTATGGAAGAAGATACGCCGTATCGAGCCTGGAATAAATACGAATCAGAATAGAAGATGCGCCGCATCCTTAACCAGGGATGCGCCGCATTAAAATAAACTGACAAAAAGTTTTTAAGGTCGAAAATAAAAATGCAGAAAAATAAAGTAAGATATGACCAGTGCAGGAGATGCGTCGCATCTCAGGATTGAGATGCGCCGTATCCTCTGCGGGCCTGACTGACTCGACACAGAACAGAATAGTAAAAAAATTTCTCCGGGTTGTCTCCCGGTAAGCACTTGTCTTTGTTCCAGAGTCTTCAAGTTAGACTCACATTCAGCTCTTCAATATTGATCATTGAAGGAGTCGGAAGCATCGCGCTCCCTCATCGCCAATTCAGTAATATTGAACACTCCTTGCTCGTCCTTAAATTCCACGCCATTCTTCTTTAATATCTGTAAAAATAAAGTCCTGTCCCTTTCAGGCAGAGATGACAAAATGATAGACGGGAAATTCTTATTATCATAAAGGCATAAATAAGCAAGGTGGGGTGGTAGTTCAATAAACACATCATTATTCAAATTCGTATGCTCAACTATCCTCCTACGTTTCTTAATTACTACGCAATCATACCACTCATCATCAGAATCATTAACAATATCGCGTCTAAGTTCGGTAGGTACATTAAGGTCAATAAATTCCTCAAAGTTCTCATGATTAGGATTAGTTGAGTTGTTTTGAATCAATGTTTCTCCCATAAGCCTAGGTTCAAGATCGAGGTCCATACACTCTCTTAATCCTAGCACGTAGATGCCTCTAATTACGCTTTTAACAGGATCTTGGCACTTATAGACTAGTTTATTATTCCCTACCCTTAATGAGATTTTTCTTTTAAACGCATCAATCTTAGCACGGGCGGTAGACAAGAAAGGTCTTCCAAGGATTAAAGGAATCTTAACATCCTCGGGCATATCTAATATAACAAAGTCTACAGGGAAAACAAACTTCTCAATCTTAACTTGCACATTATTAGCAATCCCTTCAGGTCGTTTTACCGTTTTATCACCCAATTCAATAAGCAACTTAGTTGGTGCTAATTTTCCTAGACCTAGGGTAGTGAATGTCTTAAGGGGCATTACACTAACACTAGCTCCTAAGTCAGCTAACACATTATTGAAAGATATATCATTAATTGAAAGATACACCTCATGGTCCCCCACTTCCCAACTTGGCATTCAATGCCCTCTCTCACACAATACACTGTGTGATGATGGAAACTCTGCAACCTCTCCTTTTGCAGAAACTGCTCAACTGTTCACTCTGCCAATTGTGAAAAAAGAGGAAAAGTGGAGTGGTGGCATTTAATGCGGATCTCAAACATTTTATTCAAAATAACTTCCAAAAATTATATTTTGATTAAATAAGATCACTCAAATGCCAAAAATACCCCCATCTCCACTATCCTATAAATACCCATCCAAAAGAATTCACACACACGTTTTTGAAAATTATAAGCAAACTCTGCCCTTTTTCTCTCTCAAAACAAATTGTGTGTGTGTTCTTAGCATTTAGAAACATCCGACCATTTTTTTTTCGACCTAAACCAGATCATAAAATGGCTTCCTCTAATGCTATAACCATCGCCCCCAATGTGAACTTCACAATGGAGGGCGTGGACCTGACCAAAAATAATGTGGTTGGAAATTTCCACTATCCCCAGCAATATGGGGGTTACAAGGATGTAGTTAAGTATTTACAAAACTGCTTCCTTGCCACAGCTTTTACAACTACCCCAGAAGTCATTTATAATGACTATCTCAGGGAGTTTTGGTGTACCGCAACGGCTACTAGCCCTAAGGACACCAAAGAGTCGATCATCACTTTCACTGTGATGAATGGGACTAGGACTCTCTCCTTCAACTACAAGACCGTCATCTTGGCCACAGGTCTTAACTTTGTTGAGAACTTTGAGGCAAACCCTACTGATCAGGAAATAAAAGCTGAAATGCTTTTCCTAGGGCCTCATGATGTTAGGCGTCCTACCGAGTCCCCTGAAGCCTTGCTGGCAAAGGCTCCAATAGTGAAGACATGGTTTCACCCTGTCTGGAGACTTATGATGACATTCGTCATTCTGGTACTCGGAGGAAACAAATCATCCACTGAGCAGTTGAACTCATCACAACAATTGATGATGTTCAGTCTCTTGGAGGGTAGAAAAATTGATATCGGAGGAATAATCTTCCGTGACCTCGTGTCAAAGCTCTCAGGGAAACATAGGCAAAGACACATGTCTTATCCTAGGTTCATTTCCTGTGTGCTACAGGATCTTCTTGGTTCTGACTACTTAAGGTCTGACGATGAAGGTACAAAACCTGACGTCTTGCATAAGACCAACTTTAGTAGTGACATTACTGAGGTACAACCAGTCGCCCTGACCACCTACATGTTAATGGTGATTCAGGGTGAAAATGTATGCTCACCAGTTCCTTCACCAACCAAGAAGGTGAAGAAGACCAAAGGGAAAGGGGGACAATCCAGTAAGGTGGTTAGACCTAAACCACTCGTCACTGAGACTGTTGCCTCAGGCACCAAGAAAGTTGTTGTGACCTTGACCTCTCAGACTCCCATAAAAGAGACCACATTGGCCACAAAACAAACGCCACTGGAGGGTGCTGAGCAATCATCCTCAGTATCCTCGGGCAAACCCTTTCCTAATGTCCCTACTGACAAAAATAAGTCAGAAGGGTCAGGAGCATCCACCCACTCACATCCTAATGAAGGCACTGATAAATCACAATCAGAGCCTAAGGGAGTTCAGGGTTCTATATCCTCGGTGGAGCAGTACTACTCCACTGAGAAGGGGACCCATACCCATTCACATCCCGTTAACGTCTCTAAGCAATCACTCTTAGAGTCTCAGGGAGTTCAGGCCTCTAAATCCCCAAAAGGACAGCACAATCCTGATGGGAAGGGAGGCCATCAACAATCACCAATAGTGCCTCATGATTCCACTGGAAAACACCCATCAATGGATGAAGGCGCTCAGGGGGACAAAGACTCGGAGGGATATAAACCACCCGCCGATACGGAACCCAAACCCACCTCAGGCACTTTTGTTCTCTCAGGAACTGACCCTAAAAGTCAGGCTGGGCAAACCCCCCCAGTTATTATGACTAGTCAGGCTGGTCAACCCCCACCAGTTATTATGACAAAAGAGTCAGGACCTGGCCACAACGAAGGTGAGCCCTCTTCTGAGGGGGAGCCGGATATCTTAAAGGCTCCTTCTCTTGCTGACTATGAAAATTTGTTGGCTGATGAGTCAGAGGAGGAGATTGATTTTGGTGATGATGATATCCCTGATGCTGAGGAGGAAATGGAAAGTCAATTAAGCCCCCCTCAGCCCTCTGAGAAACAACATTCTTCTCCTCATCCTGAGGATCAACCACCCAATTCTCAATCAACCTCATCATCATCATCTGGTGCTTCAACCACTCCTAAGTGGTTGCAAAAGTATGACAATGCTCGTCCGGCTTCTGAAATACAAATGACAAAAGTCCTTCGCAAAGCCAACGAAGGTCTTTACAACTCTCTTACGGATGAGCAATGGGTTAAGCACACTGAAGTGGCAGCCTCCTATGCTGACTTCAGGGCTTCTGTTGAAGAATCTCAGGCAAAGATTCTTCAGGCCGCCACCCTCACTGATAAACAACTTGGCGACCTGAACAAATCTGTAGATGACATAGCCACTGGACAGCATCAAGAACTGTCCAACATCCTCAAGGCTATCGAATCAGTACAAGAACATCTTACAGATGATCCCACATTTGTCAACAAACTGGATGCATACTTGGCCTCTCATGTGACAACTCGTAATTTCAGACCATTTTCAGAACCTCGACAAATTTACTATTCACGAGTTACTATTCACTGATCACTATTCACTGATCACTATTCATCGTTTTCGAGGTCAATTTGTGATTTTGAGAAACTTTCAAAAATTTTACTATTCACGTGACACTATTCATTCCCGGAGAAAATTTCAGTTCATCATCAGCATTCATTAATTTGTAAACCTAGTTTACGGGTATTCAAATTCGCGTAACCAGTTTGGTTTAGCTGCGAAATTCATGCATCATCAGTAAGGACATGTCATATAGACTAGAGTAGTCTACATATCATCAGTAACATCATTATCATGTTAAGTCATGCACGGGTTTGTGTGTTTTTCATTTACGTATGTTTGTTTATTTGTTAAACGTTACCACTCAATCATTACTACTAATATTATACCCAAATACTCCCGACTATGATCCTAATATATTTTCAGACTAATTTTAATGATATACGAATTATATTACTAATTTTCCCGGTGTTTTGAAATCATTTGCTATATTTTCCGGAAAACACTTATAGCTCCGTCGGTTTGCGATATTTTAACCCGATAACAATTTTGACACCCGATTCTTATCAGTAACATGATTTTATAATTTTTACAACTTCGTCGTATTTTATTTCAACTCGTCACGATTTATTTCTAGTTAAACCGGTACCCGATAACACCTAAAGTATACACTAAACTAGCTAATACTTATCTTAAATGTGTCATAAGCTAAATTACTCATCTCATTTCCTCATTTTGGTGTCCATGTGCCGCCCCCCCTATAAATTTACTTTACCTAATAAGCCAAATCCATTTAATGCTTAAGGTTTAATATCTTTGAATTATTTACTTAACAAAACACATACACTTATATTTCACTAGCTAAAAATCACAAACACTCTCTTCCTCTCTTCACTAACCCACGGCCAAATGATGATCCAAGAGAAGAATCACAAATTTTTGAAGCAAAAGTTATATTCAAGTCCTCTTTACATCCCTTGTTAGGATTTTGAAATAAAAATCCCAAAGTTTTAATCATTTTCATCCAAAACTCTTCAATAATTCAAGTAAGCTCAAGAACATTTTTATTGATCATTTCATACTTCATTTTATTCATATATTGTTGTATCTTCAAGTTATTTTGGTAGCTAGTCATGCAAAGTTATGTTATACGTACCACTTTACTTATTCTTTTCTAAAAACATTAGATCTATACATTTTATTAACATCCTTATGAAACCCATTACTTTTGGTGATGGTTAGGACTCCATGACACCCTAAGAAGGTGTATGGTAGGTTTAGAGTGTTTGTGGAGATGACTGAAAGTGGTATAAACAAGTTTTGAACCATAGAAATGAGTTTTTACAAATGTAGAAAACCTACTGTCCAAAAACGTGAAAACTGGAAAAATCAGTAAACATTGAGTTATTTTGGCCTTCATATTCAGAAAGTACTTTCAAAAAGAAAACCGTGGGCGCTTGAATCACTAAAAACCGACTTACAACGAAGGAGATATGATTTTTACAAGTTAGGCGACGAAAAACTATTTTCTGAAAATAAGCTTGCTGTTTACCGAACTTCAAGGGACAAAACGAGGCGTTAGACGTAATCTAGGAGAGCCGAGCTACTGAAAACATGTTAGTTCATGCTATGACGAATCCGTGGATATAAAGAACGTAGCAAACGAGCTTATAATGACCGAGATATGAATTTTTGAAAAGCCGACGAACCAAGTATATTTTGACAGCATCAATGCAAACATATTTTTTATACGGACCAAAGTATATAAATTCATTACATTGCTTAAGTTACATCATTGCCAAGTTAAAGTCCCCTTTTATTTATCATGAACCGTTAATTGTGAGCAAGCGAAGGTGCAGTGGATAGATCTATCGAGGGTGACGCCTCCGTTCGGGGTTGGTAGCGCCAACTAGTCTACGAACGCATTTCATTTCATTCATTCAGGGTGTTTGGCAAAACACTCCATTTTGGGGCATATATATCATCAGTCTAGCTTCGGGGTCATGAGCTTAAGAGATATTGTATCATTTTTATGTGGCAGTTTTTCATACACCTTATACTTGTGGTTTCCGTATAATATTTCAGTAACATAAACCAAATCATATTTGGCAATGGGTTGTAAACACACAGGTTGCAAGTCTTGTTATGGGCGGGACTTGGAACTGGGTGGATTTACAATGCCTTTGCTGGGAAAATCTTCATTCAAAGGCTTTACATTTTGCACTAAACTCTATGAACTCACCTACCTCGTGTTGACACTTTTTAGCATGTATTTTCAGGTATTAAGCAATAGCACGCTACTGGAGGTTTTGGCAGGGCATGGCACGGTCATAGAAGACTCTGACAAACATTGGGACCGTTTTACCTATTTTAAAGGGGCTATTTCCGCACAACTTTTAACAATGTAAATTCAACATTTTTGTTAAACAATTTTATTCTAAATGGTTGAGAAGAAAACCGTTCTTTGCACTTGTGTCATGATACCAATTGAGTTGCACCCCAGCGATGTGTAAGCTTCCGCTGAACCTGATTTTGGGGGTGTGACAGATTGGTATCAGAGCCTTGGCTATAGAGAACTGGGTGATTTTAAAACCTAGACTATAGCTACATTTACAAAAACTTAACCCTATGACCGCCGCGTGCCTGCCTGCCAAGTTGATGCCTCATTTGTGGTTTGTTGCTGACATATTTAATGAGATTTGTGTCTTATTATCAAATCATTTATACCTACTTATTCTCATTGATTACTATAGTTGTCTTTCATATAAGCATGCATACATATCGTACACGTTTCAGCGTTACACCTTTTTCTTACATAGTTTCATCATTCGACCACGAGTTTGGTCCTTTGCCTTAGCCTATCAGAACATCCCCTAAATGTGAAGGACATGGTATTAGTATAACTAAGCTGATTATTCTAAAATTCATTGAACCTCGATAGAATATAGACTGGTCATCTATATTCGACCCGGGACAGTGGGACATAGGCTGACCACCTATGCCCGACTCAGAGATGAATTTTGCAATACTGAGAACAGTTATAATAAAATTATGTCCGGTTTGCATTCCTACTCGATTTCTAAAGGTTTCAAAACTTCTTGTGTGTGTACACAATCGTTGCAAGAACATCCACACCTGCATCACCTTATGAACCGCCGTCTAGAAGCACGTCAGCTAACCATAACCCAACCTCAAGCCGTTGAGAGTCAGATCATTGGGAATGACAATCATTTCACCTTTACCATCACGAATCCTCGAGACTCAAGTTGAGGCACTCAAGGAAGAAAACCGACAGAATGATAAAACCCTATGGTATGCCAAAGAATGCAAATGGGTTAGTAAAGAGGTCAGACAGAGTATTGTGCTTCAAGGATAGAAACTGGATATCTCTCTATGGTGGAATACGAGAGTTGATTATGCACGAGTCGCACAAGTCGAAGTACTTCATTCATCCAAGTTCTGATAAGATGTATCAGGATCTCAAGAAACTTTATTGGTGGCCGAATGTGAAAGCAGACATAGCTTTGTATGTTAGCAAATGCCTTACTTGCGCTAAAGTAAAAGCCGAGTACCAGAAACCATTAGGATTACTTCAGCAACCAGAAATTCCTCAGTGGAAATGAGAACGCATTACAATAGATATTTTCATTAAACTTCCCAAGACATCGGGCAGTTTCGAAGCTATTTGGGTGATCATCGATCGTCCCACCAAATCAGTCCATTCCATTCCAATCGGAGAGACTTATACTATGGAACAGCTTACCAGACTTTACGTCAAGGAAATAGTTTCAAGGCACGGTGAACCAATTTCCATCATTTCCGACAGAGATAGTCGCTTTACTTCAAACTTCTAACAATCCCTTTAAGCTATCCTTACCCAATCAGATGTATGCACGATCTACCATCCTCGAACCAACAAACATTAAGGAAACTATCCAAGCGCTATAGGACGTGCTCAGCACCATAGAATCAACTTTGAATTGTTCGGAGTAAACCTTTGACATTGATAGATTTCACCTTCAACAATAGCCATCACACAAATACAAAGACTGCACCCTTTAAGACACCCTATGGTGGAAGTACCAATTACCTATTAACAACCAAAAATCGGGAAGTCCAATTCACTAGTCTAGAACCCGATCGGGAAACAACAAAGGAAATTGTACAAGTCAAGAATCAGTTACAAGCAACAAGAAAACAATAGAAAAGTTAGGTCAATTCAGGATGCAAAATCATTGGGATTAGGTATCCCTAAGCAGCAAATCATTAGAATTCTAACTGTGGAACGAGTTATGTTGAAAACCTTGCCTTGGAAAAGCATGATACAATTTTGGGAACACGGGAAAGTGAACCCTAGGTACCTTGGACCATTAAAGACTTTAACAGTAATCGGCCAACTGGCATACAGACTGGAGCTTCCGTCAGAGCTCAGCAGCATACACAACACCTATCATGTTTCAAACCGTAAGAAGTGTCTTTCAGACAAATCGCTCTTAATCCCATTGGAAAAATTCAGCTCGACGATAAGCTCAATTTCGTGGAGGAGACAACAGAAATCATAGACCATGAGGTCAAACAATTGAAGCAGAGTCAAATTCCTATCGTTAAGGTTCGCTAGAATTCTCGCAGAGGTCCTAAGTTTACTTGGGAGCGGGAAGACCAGATGCGGCTCAAATATCTACATCTTTCACCGAATCCACCCCGGAGACCAACACTAACTGAATTCAGGGACTGAATTCCCGTAACGGGTGGAGACTGTGACAACTCGTAATTTCAGGCCATTTTCAGAACCTCGACAAATTTACTATTCACGAGTTACTATTCATCGATCACTATTCACTATTCATCGTTTTCGAGGTCAATTTGTGATTTTGAGAAACTTTCGAAAATTTTACTATTCACATGACACTATTCATTCCCGGAGAAAATTTCAGTTCATCATCAGCATTCATTAATTCGTAAACCTAATTTACGGGTATTCAAATTCGCGTAACCAGTTTGGTTTAGCTGCGAAATTCATGCATCATCAGTAAGGACATGTCATATAGACTAGAGTAGTCTACATATCATCAGTAACATCATTATCATGTTAAGTCATGCACGGGTTTGTGTGTTTTTCATTTACGTATGTTTGTTTATTTGTTAAACGTTACCACTCAATCATTACTACTAATATTATACCCAAATACTCCCGACTATGATCCTAATATATTTTCAGACTAATTTTAATGATATACGAATTATATTACTAATTTGCCCGGTGTTTTGAAATCATTTGCTATATTTTCCGGAAAACACTTATAGCTCCGTCGGTTTGCGATATTTTAACCCGATAACAATTTTGACACCCGATTCTTATCAGTAACATGATTTTATAATTTTTACAACTTCGTCGTATTTTATTTCAACTCGTCATGATTTATTTCTAGTTAAACCGGTACCCGATAACACCTAAAGTATACACTAAACTAGCTAATACTTATCTTAAATGTGTCATAAGCTAAATTACTCATCTCATTTCCTCATTTTGGTGTCCATGTGCCGCCCCCCCTATAAATTTACTTTACCTAATAAGCCAAATCCATTTAATGCTTAAGGTTTAATATCTTTGAATTATTTACTTAACAAAACACATACACTTATATTTCACTAGCTAAAAATCACAAACACTCTCTTCCTCTCTTCACTAACCCACGGCCAAATGATGATGCAAGAGAAGAATCACAAATTTTTGAAGCAAAAGTTATATTCAAGTCCTCTTTACATCCCTTGTTAGGATTTTGAAATAAAAATCCCAAAGTTTTAATCATTTTCATCCAAAACTCTTCAATAATTCAAGTAAGCTCAAGAACATTTTTATTGATCATTTCATACTTCATTTTATTCATATATTGTTGTATCTTCAAGTTATTTTGGTAGCTAGTCATGCAAAGTTATGTTATACATACCACTTTACTTATTCTTTTCTAAAAACATTAGATCTATACATTTTATTAACATCCTTATGAAACCCATTATTTTTGGTGATGGTTAGGACTCCATGACACCCTAAGAAGGTGTATGGTAGGTTTAGAGTGTTTGTGGAGATGACTGAAAGTGGTATAAACAAGTTTTGAACCATAGAAATGAGTTTTTACAAATGTAGAAAACCTACTGTACAAAAACGTGAAAACTGGAAAAATCAGTAAACATTGAGTTATTTTGGCCTTCATATTCAGAAAGTACTTTCAAAAAGAAAACCGTGGGCGCTTGAATCACTAAAAACCGACTTACAACGAAGGAGATATGATTTTTACAAGTTAGGCGACGAAAAACTATTTTCTGAAAATAAGCTTGCTGTTTGCCGAACTTCAAGGGACAAAACGAGGCGTTAGACGTGATCTAGGAGAGCCGAGCTACTGAAAACATGTTAGTTCATGCTATGACGAATCCGTAGATATAAAGAACGTAGCAAACGAGCTTATAATGACCAAGATATGAATTTTTGAAAAGCCGACGAACCAAGTATATTTTGACAGCATCAATGCAAACATATTTTCTAAGTGTAAAAACTGTCGTTTCGGGTGACCATGTTGAGAGCCATTTTACTCACTGATCGAGTCAGTTTTGAGAAATTTTCATCAGTAACTAAAATGAAGTATACCCGGCCTATTTTCCAAATCAATCAACCGTTCGTTGATCGGACTTATAACGAGTAAGATATGATTTTTCTAGTATCCCCGAAAACAGCCATTATATGAAAATAAAGTCCAAGTGTAAAGACTAGTATTTTTGCAAACCACTAAGTTCATAGCCGATTTTCTTTATGATCGAGGCGCGTATGACCAAAACTCAAATGAGACGGCATTAAGATCATGTTACAAGGTTTTCAAAAACGTCGAGTTTTACCGCTAACACTTAACGAGCGCCGTTTCGCGACTAGTTTTACAAGGCCGTTTGGGCATATTTTCACAAAGTATGAAAAGTGGTATTTTGCGAGAAAAACATTATATTTGACCTTAAAACACCAAACGAGGATCGTGGAGTACCATTTCAACATATTTACACGAAAAGTAGTTTATGACTTAACGAGACGTCAAAAATGTATTTTTCAACGATAAACATTAATTTCAAAAGTAACGAGTGGTATCGTTGACATACGTATTTGCATGTGTAGCATCATTTCATTTGCTTACATTACATCATATCCTCATATTAGGTCGCGGTTAGAGTCCGAGCCTCATTTCAGCATATTCATATCTGTCATTGTTGCTATCGCATCAGGTGAGTTCCATAGCCCCTACCTTTATACGTTTTGGATTACGTTTTGGGGGAGAATACATGCTCAATTATTTTTCACAAGCACTTTAATCTTTTAAGGATTAACTTGAGTTTTCATAGCCCCTCTTTTCAAGTTATTACATCATTTCAAAATTATCGGGGGAGAATACATTGTACCATTTTTTTATACGGACCAAAGTAAATAAATTCATTACATTGCTTAAGTTACATCATTGCCAAGTTAAAGTCCCCTTTTATTTATCATGAACCGTTAATTGTGAGCAAGCGAAGGTGCGGTGGATAGATCTATCGAGGGTGACGCCTCCGTTCGGGGTTGGTAGCGCCAACTACTCTACGAACGCATTTCATTTCATTCATTCAGGGTGTTTGGCAAAACACTCCATTTTGGGGCATATATATCATCAGTCTAGCTTCGAGGTCATGAGCTTAAGAGATATTGTATCATTTTTATGTGGCAGTTTGTCATACACCTTATACTTGTGGTTTCCGTATAACATTTCAGTAACATAAACCAAATCATATTTGGCAATGGGTTGTAAACACACAGGTTGCAAGTCTTGTTATGGGCGGGACTTGGAACTGGGTGGATTTACAATGCCTTTGCTGGGAAAATCTTCATTCAAAGGCTTTACATTTTGCACTAAACTCTATGAACTCACCAACCTCGTGTTGACACTTTTTAGCATGTATTTTCAGGTATTAAGCAATAGCACGCTACTGGAGGTTTTGGCAGGGCATGGCACGGTCATAGAAGACTCTGACAAACATTGGGACCGTTTTACCTATTTTAAAGGGGCTATTTCCGCACAACTTTTAACAATGTAAATTCAACATTTTTGTTAAACAATTTTATTCTAAATGGTTGAGAAGAAAACCGTTCTTTGCACTTGTGTCATGATACCAATTGAGTTGCACCCCAGCGATGTGTAAGCTTCCGCTGAACCTGATTTTGGGGGTGTGACAGATTGGTATCAGAGCCTTGGCTATAGAGAACTGGGTGATTTTAAAACCTAGACTATAGCTACATTTACAAAAACTTAACCCTATGACCGCCGCGTGCCTGCCTGCCAAGTTGATGCCTCATTTGTGGTTTGTTGCTGACATATTTAATGAGATTTGTGTCTTATTATCAAATCATTTATACCTACTTATTCTCATTGATTACTATAGTTGTCTTTCATATAAGCATGCATACATATCGTACACGTTTCAGCGTTACACCTTTTTCTTACATAGTTTCATCATTCGACCACGAGTTTGGTCCTTTGCCTTAGCCTATCAGAACATCCCCTAAATGTGAAGGACATGGTATTAGTATAACTAAGCTGATTATTCTAAAATTCATTGAACCTCGATAGAATATAGACTGGTCATCTATATTCGACCCGGGACAGTGGGACATAGGCTGACCACCTATGCCCGACTCAGAGATGAATTTTGCAATACTGAGAATAGTTATAATAAAATTATGTCCGGTTTGCATTCCTACTCGATTTCTAAAGGTTTCAAAACTTCTTGTGTGTGTACACAATCGTTGCAAGAACATCCACACCTGCATCACCTTATGAACCGCCGTCTAGAAGCACGTCAGCTAACCATAACCCAACCTCAAGCCGTGAGAGTCAGATCATTGGGAATGACAATCATTTCACCTTTACCATCACGAATCCTCGAGACTCAAGTTGAGGCACTCAAGGAAGAAAACCGACAGAATGATAAAACCCTATGGTATGCCAAAGAATGCAAATGGGTTAGTAAAGAGGTCAGACAGAGTATTGTGCTCAAGGATAGAAACTGGATATCTCTCTATGGTGGAATACGAGAGTTGATTATGCACGAGTCGCACAAGTCGAAGTACTTCATTCATCCAAGTTCTGATAAGATGTATCAGGATCTCAAGAAACTTTATTGGTGGCCGAATGTGAAAGCAGACATAGCTTTGTATGTTAGCAAATGCCTTACTTGCACTAAAGTAAAAGCCGAGTACCAGAAACCATTAGGATTACTTCAGCAACCAGAAATTCCTCAGTGGAAATGAGAACGCATTACAATAGATATTTTCATTAAACTTCCCAAGACATCAGGCAGTTTCGAAGCTATTTGGGTGATCATCGATCGTCCCACCAAATCAGTCCATTCCATTCCAATCGGAGAGACTTATACTATGGAACAGCTTACCAGACTTTACGTCAAGGAAATAGTTTCAAGGCACGGTGAACCAATTTCCATCATTTCCGACAGAGATAGTCGCTTTACTTCAAACTTCTAACAATCCCTTTAAGCTATCCTTACCCAATCAGATGTATGCACGATCTACCATCCTCGAACCAACAAACATTAAGGAAACTATCCAAGCGCTATAGGACGTGCTCAGCACCATAGAATCAACTTTGAATTGTTCGGAGTAAACCTTTGACATTGATAGATTTCACCTTCAACAATAGCCATCACACAAATACAAAGACTGCACCCTTTAAGACACCCTATGGTGGAAGTACCAATTACCTATTAACAACCAAAAATCGGGAAGTCCAATTCACTAGTCTAGAACCCAATCGTGAAACAACAAAGGAAATTGTACAAGTCAAGAATCAGTTACAAGCAACAAGAGAACAATAGAAAAGTTAGGTCAATTCAGGATGCAAAATCATTGGGATTAGGTATCCCTAAGCAGCAAATCATTAGAATTCTAACTGTGGAACGAGTTATGTTGAAAACCTTGCCTTGGAAAAGGATGATACAATTTTGGGAACACGGGAAAGTGAACCCTATGTACCTTGGACCATTAAAGACTTTAACTGTAATCGGCCAACTGGCATACAGACTGGAGCTTCCGTCAGAGCTCAGCAGCATACACAACACCTATCATGTTTCAAACCGTAAGAAGTGTCTTTCAGACAAATCGCTCTTAATCCCATTGGAAAAATTCAGCTCGACGATAAGCTCAATTTCGTGGAGGAGACAACAGAAATCATAGACCATGAGGTCAAACAATTGAAGCAGAGTCAAATTCCTATCGTTAAGGTTCGCTAGAATTCTCGCAGAGGTCCTAAGTTTACTTGGGAGCGGGAAGACCAGATGCGGCTCAAATATCTACATCTTTCACCGAATCCACCCCGGAGACCAACACTAACTGAATTCAGGGACTGAATTCCCGTAACGGGTGGAGACTGTGACAACTCGTAATTTCAGACCATTTTCAGAACCTCGACAAATTTACTATTCACGAGTTACTATTCACCGATCACTATTCACTATTCATCGTTTTCGAGGTCAATTTGTGATTTTGAGAAACTTTCGAAAATTTTACTATTCACGTGACACTATTCATTCCCGGAGAAAATTTCAGTTCATCATCAGCATTCATTAATTCGTAAACCTAGTTTACGGGTATTCAAATTCGCGTAACCAGTTTGGTTTAGCTGCGAAATTCATGCATCATCAGTAAGGACATGTCATATAGACTAGAGTAGTCTACATATCATCAGTAACATCATTATCATGTTAAGTCATACACGGGTTTGTGTGTTTTTCATTTACGTATGTTTGTTTATTTGTTAAACGTTACCACTCAATCATTACTACTAATATTATACCCAAATACTCCCGACTATGATCCTAATATATTTTCAGACTAATTTTAATGATATACGAATTATATTACTAATTTGCCCGGTGTTTTGAAATCATTTGCTATATTTTCCGGAAAACACTTATAGCTCCGTCGGTTTGCGATATTTTAACCCGATAACAATTTTGACACCCGATTCTTATCAGTAACATGATTTTATAATTTTTACAACTTCGTCGTATTTTATTTCAACTCGTCACGATTTATTTCTAGTTAAACCGGTACCCGATAACACCTAAAGTATACACTAAACTAGCTAATACTTATCTTAAATGTGTCATAAGCTAAATTACTCATCTCATTTCCTCATTTTGGTGTCCATGTGCCGCCCCCCCTATAAATTTACTTTACCTAATAAGCCAAATCCATTTAATGCTTAAGGTTTAATATCTTTGAATTATTTACTTAACAAAACACATACACTTATATTTCACTAGCTAAAAATCACAAACACTCTCTTCCTCTCTTCACTAACCCACGGCCAAATGATGATCCAAGAGAAGAATCACAAATTTTTGAAGCAAAAGTTATATTCAAGTCCTCTTTACATCCCTTGTTAGGATTTTGAAATAAAAATCCCAAAGTTTTAATCATTTTCATCCAAAACTCTTCAATAATTCAAGTAAGCTCAAGAACATTTTTATTGATCATTTCATACTTCATTTTATTCATATATTGTTGTATCTTCAAGTTATTTTGGTAGCTAGTCATGCAAAGTTATGTTATACATACCACTTTACTTATTCTTTTCTAAAAACATTAGATCTATACATTTTATTAACATCCTTATGAAACCCATTATTTTTGGTGATGGTTAGGACTCCATGACACCCTAAGAAGGTGTATGGTAGGTTTAGAGTGTTTGTGGAGATGACTGAAAGTGGTATAAACAAGTTTTGAACCATAGAAATGAGTTTTTACAAATGTAGAAAACCTACTGTCCAAAAACGTGAAAACTGGAAAAATCAGTAAACATTGAGTTATTTTGGCCTTCATATTCAGAAAGTACTTTCAAAAAGAAAACCGTGGGCGCTTGAATCACTAAAAACCGACTTACAACGAAGGAGATATGATTTTTACAAGTTAGGCGACGAAAAACTATTTTCTGAAAATAAGCTTGCTGTTTGCCGAACTTCAAGGGACAAAACGAGGCGTTAGACGTGATCTAGGAGAGCCGAGCTACTGAAAACATGTTAGTTCATGCTATGACGAATCCGTGGATATAAAGAACGTAGCAAACGAGCTTATAATGACCGAGATATGAATTTTTGAAAAGCCGACGAACCAAGTATATTTTGACAGCATCAATGCAAACATATTTTCTAAGTGTAAAAACTGTCGTTTCGGGTGACCATGTTGAGAGCCATTTTACTCACTGATCGAGTCAGTTTTGAGAAATTTTCATCAGTAACTAAAAGGAAGTATACCCGGCCTATTTTCCAAATCAATCAACCGTTCGTTGATCGGACTTATAACGAGTAAGATATGATTTTTCTAGTATCCCCGAAAACAGCCATTATATGAAAATAAAGTCCAAGTGTAAAGACTAGTATTTTTGCAAACCACTAAGTTCATAGCCGATTTTCTTTATGATCGAGGCGCGTATGACCAAAACTCAAATGAGACGGCATTAAGATCATGTTACAAGGTTTTCAAAAACGTCGAGTTTTACCGCTAACACTTAACGAGCGCCGTTTCGCGACTAGTTTTACAAGGCCGTTTGGGCATATTTTCACAAAGTATGAAAAGTGGTATTTTGCGAGAAAAACATTATATTTGACCTTAAAACACCAAACGAGGATCGTGGAGTACCATTTCAACATATTTACACGAAAAGTAGTTTATGACTTAACGAGACGTCAAAAATGTATTTTTCGACGATAAACATTAATTTCAAAAGTAACGAGTGGTATCGTTGACATACGTATTTGCATGTGTAGCATCATTTTATTTGCTTACATTACATCATATCCTCATATTAGGTCGCGGTTAGAGTCCGAGCCTCATTTCAGCATATTCATATCTGTCATTGTTGCTATCGCATCAGGTGAGTTTCATAGCCCCTACCTTTATACGTTTTGGATTACGTTTTGGGGGAGAATACATGCTCAATTATTTTTCACAAGCACTTTAATCTTTTAAGGATTAACTTGAGTTTTCATAGCCCCGCTTTTCAAGTTATTACATCATTTCAAAATTATCGGGGGAGAATACATTGTACCATTTTTTTATACGGACCAAAGTAAATAAATTCATTACATTGCTTAAGTTACATCATTGCCAAGTTAAAGTCCCCTTTTATTTATCATGAACCGTTAATTGTGAGCAAGCGAAGGTGCGGTGGATAGATCTATCGAGGGTGACGCCTCCGTTCGGGGTTGGTAGCGCCAACTAGTCTACGAACGCATTTCATTTCATTCATTCAGGGTATTTGGAAAAACACTCCATTTTGGGGCATATATATCATCAGTCTAGCTTCGGGGTCATGAGCTTAAGAGATATTGTATCATTTTTATGTGGCAGTTTGTCATACACCTTATACTTGTGGTTTCCGTATAACATTTCAGTAACATAAACCAAATCATATTTGGCAATGGGTTGTAAACACACAGGTTGCAAGTCTTGTTATGGGCGGGACTTGGAACTGGGTGGATTTACAATGCCTTTGCTGGGAAAATCTTCATTCAAAGGCTTTACATTTTGCACTAAACTCTATGAACTCACCAACCTCGTGTTGACACTTTTTAGCATGTATTTTCAGGTATTAAGCAATAGCACGCTACTGGAGGTTTTGGCAGGGCATGACACGGTCATAGAAGACTCTGACAAACATTGGGACCGTTGTTCCTATTTTAAAGGGGCTATTTCCGCACAACTTTTAACAATGTAAATTCAACATTTTTGTTAAACAATTTTATTCTAAATGGTTGAGAAGAAAACCGTTCTTTGCACTTGTGTCATGATACCAATTGAGTTGCACCCCAGCGATGTGTAAGCTTCCGCTGAACCCGATTTTGGGGGTGTGACATCTCAGGCGTCCACCTCCACCAGCATTACTGAGCTTCTAAAGCTCCTTCAGGGGGTAGATCTTCAAGGTTTAAAGACACAGCAAGAGTCCATACATCAGGCTGTTATTGCATCCAAGGAGCACCTGATCAGAATCTCCTCAGCCTTTGAGCAGCTCTCAACAACACATAATGAGCTGGTCAACCACTACACCACCCAAGTAACTGAACTCACCACCCACCAGAAGGAAATGGCTGCCGAATTAAATGCCGTGAAGAATGAGACTTCTGAAACAAAGTCTATGGTCTCAAACATCCTATCCATTCTTCAGGCCTCTCATACTCCTCCACCTCCTCAGTCAGCAGGTGTCTCCACTGAAGCTCCACCATCTGCTGAGGGGGAGAAAAATGATGATCCTCCAATCCCTGACCCTACTTCTGCTTTGGTAAAAGTCCCTGAGACATCCACCAATCAACCTCCTCCCATTGACAAAGGGAAGAAAATCATGGTGACTGAAACAATCCCTCCTCCTGAAGCACGCTTAGTCAAGGCTTCAACTGAAAGACGTGCAGATCCTGATGCACCGTTCTATGTTGATTTAGAGGATGGGAGAAGGGTCTATGGGACTCCTGAACAACTTGCTGAAATTTTACACCAAGAAGAGCTCAGGAAGGAACAAGAGAAAGAGCTGGAACTCAACAGGTCTGAAATCTCTAAGGTTGCCAAAGAAGTGATCAAGGAGTCTGAGAAAAAGGACATCAAAGGGGATGAGTTTCTCAAGCTTCAGTCTGAAATCCTTAAGGAACACAACAAACAAGCCAAACTTAAGGAAGAAAAGAGGCAGAGGATATATGAGAGGTATGTATGGCACATGACCAAAACCAAAGGTGAAGGCAAAATAACTGACATCACCATTCACCCCACCAGACCTCTGAGCTTAACAATCCATAGAGGTCCAAGAAAGTCTGAACATCTTTCAACTGTCAAATTTTCAGACTATGGGTTAAGAGAATGGGATATGATGATGCCTATCCTAAGGAAGAAAACCACAAGCAAGAATGCCCCAATCATCATCAAGTCACTGAGTGCTAAGTATGAGGAACTCGCAAAAGTGGCAAAGAGTCTTGGCATTAACCATGATGAGGCACTTGCTTCTCAGGGACTGGCTATCCCTGAACTTACTCAGAAGACTGGGAAGAAAAGAAAAGCTGTGGATATTGAACCTGAACAATACATAGTTGCACTTCATTGCAACAGGACTACTCCTCAGGGAGTCAAGTTCCGTCCCAACCTGGTCATCAAGGAACCTGAGTATGGTATCTTCTTTGTGGATGAATTTGGTCAGGAAGCCTTTCAAAGAGTCTCTGACATCGATAAAGTGGAAACGACAACACTCCTTGCTTACAAACTAATGGCGCTTAATATCAGGAGACCTGAAAATGAGGAGTTTGTCAGGCTGATGGATCAAATGATGAAGGATCGACCTGATAAAGAGGTGTTGATGTCAAAGAAGGCGAAACTTGAACTCATGGGTCTTGTTCAGGAACCTTGAGTATTTTGTACTTAGAATAATAGGACTTGTAATGATATGAATAAATTGATGAATGTTTTGCTATATCAATATCCTTATTTATTTTCTAGTACATTCAGTATGAGCAGAAGACTTTAGCTCACTTATACTGATCAAAACACTTAGGAATAATTTATATCCAAATAGGGGGAGATTGTTGGGTCATGAAAAACCCAAGAATACATAAAACGTGATTTGGACACAAATTAACTAAGTGTTAAACTTAAACCGAGAACAATTCAAGTCACCGAGAGAACAGCCTCTCAGTGAGTCATCTTCAAGATGCTTAAGGCGAATTCAAGAAGAAGGAATCACTACTCAGGAAGGCGGTACTCCCTGAGTAGGACTTAAGCCAAAGAAGAAGATGATGGTTCAGTGAGTGTTGGACAAGAACTCACTGAACCCCAGTCTCCTCAACAAACAAAGTGATTGAAGACTGAGGAACCAACGCCTGAAGAAAAGGCGGGAACAATAGGGAAAAGATCTGAGAAGATAAAAGTGTCAGCCCAACACTCTTCTCTTGTCAGATCCAACCTTCCCTATTGCGGCTAAAAGTCATGGAGTGTCATCCAACAACTCCCAAAGTCTTATTAGCCCTTTCCTATTGGTTCTAGGAAATGACAATTACTATTTGTAATTGTCAGACACGCAACCTCAACAACTTGTATTATTTTTAATCACTTATACTTAGATTACTTGTGTATAAATAGATCAGATGGGAGAGAAGTTAAAGTGTGCTTTGTATATTGAAAGCTTAGAACTTTTACAAAGTAACTTCTCTCCTACAAAGAGTATACAACTCACTGAGATTGCTCAGTGGGTATATTGTTACCACTCAAGTAAAACTTGAGTTTCGATAGGAGACACCCCATACCCTTGTCTATTCAATCCCAAGTGTTTGTTCCACAAAACACTTGGGTAATAGATTCTTGGAATTATTTCTAATAAGAATTTAAACGTTGAAAAATATTGTGTTTTTTATATTCACGTTTTACAACTGTTAGAATTAATCTTAAACATTGTATTAGTCATAAACACAAAATATATTAACTTTTTAGTTAACTCTAATAGTGTAAAGGGACCAACATGCTTATTATATGACCAACTTAAACATGATTAAAATATCTCTTAGACCACTTACATCGGTTGTGTTAAACCGGCGTTAAGGTGGAAGTTTTGGTCCTTTAACGCGCGTTAGTATGCGTTAACCGTTGTGAGCTTGCCAAGTTAACGCAGCGTTAAGGGATGCGTTATACCCTTAACGCTGCGTTAAGGGTATAAAGTGTTTAAAAAAAAAAAAAAAAAAAAAAAAAAAAAAACTATCGCCCCTTAAACGGCTACTGCATTGCACATGGAAGAACTTTCGAAAATTACAAATCTGGTCCTCGTGTTTAAACGGCTAGTTTTTTAAAAATAATAATAATAAAAAAAAAAAAAAAAAAAAAAAAAAAAAAAAAAAATTCAAAACCAATTTCACTCTCCTATAAATACCCATTTCACACCACATTTTTTTTAATAACACTTCCACAAATAAATACACTACATCTTACACTATCTTCTTCTACTTTCCACAAAAAAAAAAAAAAAAAAAAAAAAAAAAAAAAAAAAAAAAAAAAAAAAAAAAAAGTTTTTTGATTCACAATGGATCCGAATGAAGCTATCGATTTTTCAAGTGACGAAGAAGACATTTTGTGGATGGCATCCGTGTACGAACAAGTTGTGCATATGGAACAACAAGAAGCCGTTGGACCTTCGATTGCACGTGGGCATATCTTTCGTGAATGTGAGCTTGCTGATCAACATTCGCGTGCCGACTATTTCGATGAAGACTGTAAGTATCCAGGACGGGTTTTTCGAAGAAGATTTCGTATGAGCCAACGACTATTTCTACAAATAGTCGAAGGTATTCAATCTTATACCTCTGGTATTGTTCCTGATCATTTTAAGTATTTTACGGAAGCGAAAGATTGTACTGGTCGAAAAAGTATAAGTATTCTTTTGAAGTGTACATCTGCTGTACGCCAATTGGCGTATGGCACGTCACCCGATGCGTTTGATGAGTATTTGCAGATGGGTGCGACTACATCAACGAAGTGTCTTGATAATTTTAACAAGTGCGTTATTGATTTGTTTATGCCAGAGTATTTAAGAAAAACCAATATGGACCGACATTCAAACTATTTACGAAAGACATGAGTCGGTCCATGGTTTTCCTGGAATGCTTGGTAGCATTGATTGCATGCATTGGGAGTGGAAAAATTGTCCGGTTGCTTGGCAAGGGCAATTTGGTAAGGGTGATAAAAAATACCCAACTATAATGCTTGAAGTAGTTGCTTCGCAAGATTTATGAATTTGGTATGCATTTTTTGGGATGGCGGGGGCGAATAACGATATTAATGTTTTGGATAACTCACCGTTATTCGACGACCTTCTTAATGACGCCGCCCCTGCAGCACCTTATATGGTAAATGGAAGGAGGTATGAAAAGGGCTATTACTTAGCCGACGGTATTTACCCACAGTGGGCTACGTTTGTCAAATCCTTCTCGGCAGAAGCACCTTCAACATCAAGAAGACGATGAATAAATATTTAATTCGTTATCATGTTATGTTTTTTAAATCTTGTTGTAATTTTATTTTTAAGTATGTTATGTTTTAATGTTGTGTTATGTTTGAATGTAATGTTATGTTTTAATAAATGTTATGTTTTAAAAAAAATGAAGTAATTTATAAGTTAGGGGTTGAATTTGAAAATTTATGTGTAAAGTTGAGTTAAGGTGTGTTAAAGCTGAGTTATTGTTGTGTGGGTTAAAGCTGAGTTAAGTTAAGGGGTGAAAAAGCTGACGTGGCATGCCTTAAAATTTAAGGCTAAATTAACTGATGTGAGTGGCTTTATGGTTTGCCTATAACAGAAGCATCATGCTTATTATATTACCAATAACAAAGTAAGTCAAAATTTTGCCCGAGAAACACAGGAAATAATTAATAAATGGAGTTATCCAATATGCATCATGTGTAATAGAGCTAGATCCAAAATACAAGTCAAAATCTACAAGTCTTGTAGTAGGTTTACTAGCAGTAATAAACTGAATTTTAAATAGTATAATCTATAATGGAACCGTGTAAAGGACGGTATAGTAGTAGTTCAGTATTATATGTTGTTAAAAAAAAGTACTGTAGTATATACGCATGGTTAGTCCTAAACAAAAAATTGTTTATTTTGGGCTAATGTTTCAATAAAAAAAATTAGGGAGTGGTGGTGGACACTTGTTACATTGTGAGTGTCTTTCTATCATTTTTAATTTTCTTTAGTTTGTAAATGATCCCATCTCTATTGTTCCCTTCGGGGAATCCATGGTAAGCTTCCAACATAAACAACCCATGCTAAAATTGTTATATAATGAGAAACCCCGTAGGTTATGATTATTATTCTTGCACAATATATACATACATGAGCCAACCCTAATATATAATACCCTCAATTGTGCGTGTGCAATCTAACATATCATCTAATAGAGTAAACCATGATTTCCATATCCGCAATTAGGTTTAGGCCATCTAACCTATCATTTAGGGCTGTTCACGAACCTAGCGGACCTTTGCTCATGCTTGGCTCATTTACAAACCGAGCCGAGCCGATCGGCTCATTTACAACTGAGCCAGAAATCGAGCGAGCATTTTTCGAGCGGACATTTTTTCGAGCGAGCATCGAGCGAGCGACGAGCGGCGAGTTTTTCGGACAACCATAAATTCGGGTTGTTTCCTTTAATGTTCTCGACGCCTAGTGATGACCGAGGTTCGACCGTCCGAGGATGACACTAAGTTTGAGTTCCGGTTGTCCGAGAATGAGACTCAGGTTGAGGCCAGTGAGGCGATGAGCATACTACAGAGAACGATTTTCGCGTTGTGGCGTAGGTTGACAGCGGGAGATGATTGATGGCGGACAACTAATGGGAATAGGAAGTCAAGCATGTCTTTTCACGACTTATGGTTTTACAATTAAACTTAGTGTTAAGGTATCATTATGTTGACTGGGCAGTAACTATAAATATAATTGTATATATTGAGTCAAACCCAATAGAGTGGTATGCATAAAATTATAAATATAATTATAATTAATGTGTATATATATAATTATATATATACTCCGTAATAAATTAATAAAAATTATATCGAGCCGAACCAAGCCGAGCGGACCTTTGCTCATGCTTGGCTCGTTTACAAACCGAACCGAGCCGATCGGCTCGTTTACAACCGAGCGAAAAATCGAGCGAGCATTTTCCGAGCAAATTCCGAGCGAGCGGCAAGCGTTCGACGAGCGCCGAGCGATTTGAACAGCCCTACTATAATTAAATACTCTCCCGTAGTCTGAGTGAAAAAATCGCGAAAGCTCAGACCAGAGAGAAAACTTAAAATATTAAAGCAATAACAAATAAATTTTATTTTTTGAATAAGATATCCGACAACAAGCTGAATCAATTCTTCGAGCAGCAGCTAAAGCAAATAACAAATTTGTTGATGAATACATACGATAATGACTAAAACCCCGTAAGGTATGATTATTATTCATGCACAATAATGACTAAAACCCCGTAAGGTATGATTATACATACGATAATGACTAAAACCCCGTAAGGTATGATTATTATTCATGCACAATATATAGCGATAAACCCTAATTGACCATAACCCGCAATTAAGCTTAAGACATTATAACCTATCATAGTATCATCTATTAAACACAACGCTTGGTTTTGGATTTGGTGGTGGTATAATTAAGGAGCCAAGGAAGGTAGGTGACTAAACTTTATAAAAATTATCTAAGTAAAACCAAAATTTTATTGATCTTCTCATTGGTTATAGAATAGATTACTTGATAACTTAAACATGATTAAAATATCTCTTAGGGTGCGTTTGGTTCGCAGTATGTTCTGAAAGGAATTGTAATCTGTCAAAGAAATTGTAATTTGAATGAATTGTAATTCAAAGAGTTGTAATGTGTTGTAATTGTAATGTGTATGAATTGTAATTGATGTTTTCTGTCACTGTGTTTGGTTGGATCTCAACGTAATTGTAATTCGAAAAATTTATAAAATTTCAAAAAATTTATAAAAATTCGAAAAAAATTTATAAAAATTTGAAAAATTTATACAAATTCGAAAAAATTTATAAAAATTCAAAAAATTTATAAAAATTCAAAAAATTTATAAAAATTCAAAAAATTCATAAAAATTCGAAAAAATTTATAAAAATTCAAAAAATTTATAAAAATTCAAAAAATTTATAAAAATTCGAAAAAATTTATAAAAATTCAAAAAATTTATAAAAATTCAAAAAATTTATAAAAATTCGAAAAAATTTTAAAAAATTCCAAAAATTTATAAAAATTCAAAAATTTAAAAATTTTATAAAAAATTTATAAAATTCGAAAAATTTATAAAATTTTATAAAAATTTAAAAATTTGAATTTTTATAAAATTTTTTCTAAAATTTTTAAATTTTTAAATTTTTTGAATTTTTAAATTTTTAAATTTTTATAAATTTTTTATAAAATTTTTAAATTTTATAAATTTTTTTATAAAATTTTTCGAATTTTATAAATTTTTTATAAAATTTTTAAGTTTTATAAATTTTTCGAATTTTATAAATTTTTTATAAAATTTTTAATTTCTTAAATTTTTTGAATTTTTAAATTTTTAAATTTTTATAAATTTTTTGAATTTTTATAAATTGTTTTGAATTTTTATAAATTTTTTCGAATTTTTATAAATTTTTTGAATTTTTATAAATTTTTTCGAATTTTTATAAATTTTTTGAATTTTTATAAATTTTTTCGAATTATTATTATTATTATTATTATTATAAAATTTTGAATTACAACGTAATTCAAAACTTTCTATCCAACATCCTATGTAATCTGAATTACCTCCTTTGATGTAATTGTAATGACTGAATTACAATTACAACGCAAATCAAACAGCCTACGTAATGTAATCTGAATTACAATTCCCTCCATTCTGTGAACCAAACAGCCTACGTAATGTAATCTGAATTACAATTACATCCAATTACGCCAGATTACGGCGAACCAAACGCCCCCTTATGGTCTTTCATTTATTTGCCTATGACAAAAGCATCATGCTTATTATATGACCAACTTAAACATGATTAAAATATCTCTTATGGTCTTTCTTTTATTTGCCTATGACAGAAGCATCATGCTTATTATATGACCAAAAACCAAGTCAGTCAAAATTTTGCCGAGAAACACGGGTAATTAATAAATGGAGTTATCCAATGGGGCGAGTTATTCAAGCCCCCTTATTTGTATGGCGTACTTTTTTGTATTTTTTTTTTCTTGCAATTTTGTACTTTTTTTTTTTTTGGTGTAATGTTTATTTTTTTGTGTAATGTTTATTTTGTCTAACGTTTTTTAGTGTAATGTTTATTTTGTGTAATTTTTTTTTGTACATGTTAACGTTAACACATTAAACAACTAAAATGTATTCGTCTGACGTGTTTTTATTTAATTAACACATTAAACAACTACAAAAACAACTGTTATTATTCAATTAAACAAGAACATTAACACATTATTTAAAAACAACACCTACTACATGTGAAGATTTTAATGTCATCTAAAAGCTCATGGAGCATTGCACTCGACTGACATGCGTGATCCTCAGGATTCCTTGCCAATTCCAGTTATGCCTCGAGCGTCTTATTTCTTGTCATCAACATCTTGTTTTGAGACACTAACATCTTATTTCTTGTTTCAAGCTGGTCAATCTTATAAGTTTGCTTGTTAATTTTTTTTATCTTTAGCAACACAGTTTGAGCACTGCGTTGAAGAAGAGGCTTGACTAAAGTACATCTTTTGAAACGCATCCTTCCACATAAAGTACCGACACCCATAGTTATCTGTTCCTGGCTGTTACATGTTAAGAAAATAATAAGAAATGTATTATTAACAAACAAATAATTTACATAACTAAGCAAATGTATGATTACTTACCACTGAAAGAGGACATGCGTAATACGGTTGACCATAACTAGCTTCTTTACGAGATATCCTCTCTATAATGAATCCTCTCTGACAGCGACACAAGAAATGATTATTTTGTTTCACATGGACAATGTATTGTTAATTTAAATAATACAAACAGTTATTTACAACATAAATCAGTAATGTATTGTTAATTTAAATAATACAAACAGTTATTTACAACATAAATCAGTAATGTATTGTTAATTTAAATAATACAAACAGTTATTTACAACATAAATCAGTAATCATTCACAATGTTTTGTCGGTATAATTATTTACAACATAAATCAGTAATCATTTACAATGTTTTGTCTCTATAATTATTTACAACATAAATAAGTAATCATGTACTATCTTTTTGTTTGTCTAATCTCATTATACATGTGTAGTTGATCGTGATACAAAGTTTCTCATCCGGATGCAGCGACATGTCTGTGGTACCTCCATTGTGGGTGAATAGTCGGAAATGGTGAGTTTTCGTCTAGCGTAAGATGAATGTAGTGACCACATTCCCCACTCCCCACACGGGCAATCACAAGGGGGCCAGTTCCTTGTGATAAATTTGGACCGGAAAAAAACGGAAAACACGTAGTGTTGCATCCCCCGGATATAAATACAATAGGCCGGTTAATCATTGTGGCAATAACCAACCCCGTGTTTGGCATAAGCATCCAATTGTCTCCCGGACAAGGACTATCATATAACCAGTTTATTCTGCTCCGAAGATTGTCATAGTCCATTTGCAACCACATACGTACGTAAAACTCATGATTAATGTCCAACTCTTGCAATAACCACCTTCGGACATTGAGCAAGTTTTCTTGGTGTTGACCAATACCGTGGGCAACGCACCGAAACCCACAATTTCCATCACCTTCCACATTATAGATACTTATGATGTATCGACGGAAAAGCTGTGGAAGCTGCTTAATGAAATACTCGCTATCCGTATCTCCAACGTATAACCTGTGTCTGGGACTTCTTTCAACTCTAGGACCCATGTAAGAATTATGTCTCGCAGGTTGTTTGTTCAAGTCCGGGACTTTTGTAGATCTTGAATTTGTGCTTCTTCGGCTTGGATCTACGGTTGGTACTTTATTCAATTCTGGGACTTTTGTAGCCTGGGACTTTTTGTCCTTTGCGCTCGGACGTCCACGAGTACTTGTGTGAACAGCAGGTTGACGTGTATCAATAGATTCCGGATTGTATATCCCTCTCACCTTCTTTAACATACTTTTCCTCACAAACGAGGACATTTTCCCAAAAACACTCCTGAATTGTTGTATGTCATCTTCACAATCAGGATCATCGTCAGGATCACGAGAAGGACCAGCTTCAGTATTGATACTAGGCCATGGAACAGATAGGGTTCTCCAAAAATTATCAATCCTATCCAGTGGAATGGCCATATCTGCATTCATTAAAAGTGACTTATATAAATTACTGATATTAATGGAGAAAATAACTTAATAGTACTAAATTTAATATACTTACTATGAATTTGATAGAAAAGCATTTCGTGAAAGCATGGTAGCCCATAAACTGACCGCAACTGGTGAGTACAATCTTGGGCGTCGATCGACAGTTGGAGTTCATTGAACATGAGTTCCAAAGCATATTTGGAAACTTTATACCACAATTCTTGAATATGTCGCGTGTCGGAGCTTTAACCATCCAATCCCATGTTCCTTTAATGGACTCATACTCCTTTAGCGAATTGCATCTATTTCTGCAATACTGAAGCACATTTTGGTTAATGTGCCACTGACAGAGTAATTTGTTTGCGTTCGGGAATTCTTGTCTACATGCCCCAACCAACGCTAAATCTCTGTCAGTGATGATAACACGCGGGTAATATCTTTCCTCTATCACCTCCTTCACACATTGCAATACCCATTGAAAATTAGGCCCCTTTTCTTTGTCCAAAAAACAAAACGCCATTGAAAATGTTTTGTTTGTTGAAGTTACTCCGAGAATTTCAAAAATTGGCAATTTAAACAATGTGGTATTGTATGTTGAGTCCATTATCATGATTTCAGGGAATGTACACCATAGAGCATATGACGTGGGGTGAACAAAAAATAGTTCCTTAAGCTCATTAGTGAGCTCATTTACCCTCTCGTAATATGTATACCCCGAATGCTGCAAATGTGAGTAAAGGACTTGGATTGGAGTTCTCTGACCTATTAGGGCTCCACGGATCTTATTTTGAGCATTATATATAGTTCTAATACTAGACACGTTATCCGGATTATGATCATTTACTGACGAAAGTATATGACGCGGTGGTACGTGATACTCTGTCAGTTGTTGGACCAAACTGAACTCATCATCCTTTAATCTTATTGCATATGGGAAACCATGCAACGACTCTGCTAAATCATGATTATGACTATCACACTTCACCCTCAACCTCCAAAAATCTTGTGTTTTTGAATATTTCGCCACTAATCTGAATGGACAATTGGTTTTAGAGGTACTGGTTTGCCGTTTAACTTCATCTTCTAAACCGTCACGTCGATACACCCCACCCTTTGAACACCCATAAATGATTGAATACAAATACCCCTTTTCTGATTTGGTTTTATACTTAACAATAACAAAACCGATCCCTCGAGCCATATTTTGCACCCAATCAGTTAGTTGATCGGGAGACCTGAACACCTGAAAATACATTACAACTTTTAAAACTTCTTTTCTTTTAAACTTTTACAACTTTTTTTACAACTTTATTTTTTTATAACTTTTTTTACAACCTTATTTTTTTATAACTTATTTTTATTACAACTTTATTTTTTTATAACTTTTTTTACAACTTTATTTTTATAACTTTTTTTTTACAACTTTTTTTTTATAACTTTTTTTTACAACTTAATTTTTTTATAACTTTTTTTAACATTTTTTTTTAAATTTTTTTTACATTGTTTTAGAAGGAAAAAAAAGTATTAAAACCGTGTATCAATACCACCCACTTACCACTTACCACTTACCAGCCCACAGAATAAAACCCACTACCTCCCACCCTTTATCTCTTACTGACACAAACCCTACCCACATCCCATCTCTTCCCCCATCCCATCTATGTTTCTCTATCACTAACACAACCCTACCCATATCCCATCTGTTCTGAGTTATTCTCTGTCTCACCCACAGACTTTTTAGATCTAAACTATGGTTTATAGGGGGTTATGATCACTCGTCCCTGTGGGTTGGTGATGTTCTTGATGGTTGTGGTTGATTGTTGGATATTTCTTTGATGGGATGGTGGGTGGGTTTAAGTATGTGGGTTGTGGTTGATTGTTTAGATCTTTTTAGATCTAAAAAACAATCGTTGGGTGGTATTGATACACGGTTTTAATTATGTGGGCTGTGGTTGATTGTTTAGATCTTTTTAGATCTAAAAAACAATCGTTGGGTTTAAGTATGTGGGCTGTGGTTGATTGTTTAGATCTTTTTAGATCTAAAACAGATAGTAGTGGTTGATTGTTGGATCTATGTTAGATCTTTTTAGATCTAAAAAAAGACTCGTTGTTGACGAGTTATTTAAGCCCCCCCTATTTTTTTATGTTATCTTTTTAGATCTAAAACATATCTTTTAGATCTTTGTTCTTTGTGATGTTCTAGTAAGTGGGCTAGTAAGTGGTTCTGGTGATGTTCTTTGTGATGTTTATAATGATGCTTATGTTCTTTGTGATGTTTATAATGAAAAAAAAAAAAATAAAAAGGGATAAGCAGTTCTATTATTCTTTGTGGTTCTGGTGATGTTCTTTGTGATGTTTATAATGATGCTTATGTTCTTTGTGATGTTTATAATGAAAAAAAAAACAATAAAAAGGACTACTGTGTAATACCGTAAAATTGTACCTCAGTAGTGAAAAACGGTGATGTATTATTCATCGTTTGTTTGCCTGCTTATGTTGCAATGGCTTCTGGTTATGTTTGCTGCTTATGTTGTTGTGCTTCTGGTGATGTTCTTGATGGTTTGCCTGCTTATGTTTGCTGCTTATGTTGTGCTGCAAATGTGAATGAAATTGTAAAATGGTTTCTTAAAAAAAACCGAGATACGGCAATGATGAAAAAAAATTGTTTTTGATTGGCGTGACATAACCGAATGGACGGTAAAGTGAGTTTATTCCACTTTGCAACCTTCAAATTTGCAGCCAAAATGATAAAACAATAATTATCTGAGCCTTTTAAAAATCTCGATTTATCATTTTTTTTATAAACGTTATACCTTGTTATGCTGCTTATGTTGTTTTTGCTTCTGGTTATGTTTGTGGTTATGTTTGCTGCTTCTGGTGATGTTCTTGATGTTCTTGATGGTTTGCCTGCTTATGTTGTTGTGCTTCTGGTGATGTTCTTGATGGTTTGCCTGCTTATGTTGTTGTGCTTCTGGTGATGTTCTTGATGGTTTGCCTGCTTATGTATGCTGCTTATGTTGTTGTGCTTCTGGTGATGTTCTTGGTGATGTTTATAATAATAATAAAAAAAGGAATCAAAAGGACACTGGACTCCCATCTTTTCATCCATGTCGATAAACCCGTGAATGCATTGTCCCTTCGAGAAACCCGCGAATGCACCCAAAACGTGTCAAAACTAACAAAATAACTTAGTGTTACAAAACTTGTCTTAAAAAAACTTGAGGTAAAAAACTATACAGAAAACTGTTAACTTGTTAAAAAAAAAAAAAAAAAAAAAAAAAAAAAAAAAAAAAAAAAAAAAAAAAAAAAAAACTTATTTATATCTTTTTAAAAAACTTACACAAAAAAAAAAAAAAAAAAAAAAAAAAAAAAAAAAAAACTTCTACTATCTCTATTTGGAAACTTGATAAGGAAAAAAAAGAAAGACAAAAAGTACAAACCGGGACAGAAACTAGGGGGGGCTTGGGGTATGAGAAACCCCGTAGGTTATGATTATTATTCTTGCACAATATATAGATACATGAGCCAACCCTAATATATAATACCCCCAATTGTGCGTGTGCAATCTAACATATCATCTAATAGAGTAAACCATGATTTCCATATCCGCAATTAGGTTTAGGCCATCTAACCTATCATTTAATACTCTCCCGTAGTCTGAGTGGAAAAATCGCGAAAGCTCAGACCAAAGAGAAAACTTAAAATATTAAAGCAATAACAAATAAATTTTATTTTTTGAATAAGATATCCGACAACAAGCTGAATCAATTCTTCGAGCAGCAGCTAAAACAAATAACAAATTTGTTGATGAATACATACGATAATGACTAAAACCCCGTAAGTTATGATTATTATTCATGCACAATATATAGCGATAAACCCTAATTGACCATAACCCGCAATTAAGCTTAAGACATTATAACCTATCATAGTATCATCTATTAAAAACAACGCCTGGTTTTGGATTTGGTGGTGGTATAATTACGGAGCCAAGGAAGGTAGGTGACTAAACTTTATAAAATTATCAAGTAAAACCAAAATTTTATTGATCTTCTCATTGGTTATAGAATACATTACTTGATACTACCTCCGTCCCAAAATAAATGTCCAGTTTGACTTTTCAGAGTCAAATTGGTTCAACTTTGACCTTATCTATTTTTGTGGGTGTTATATAATACTTGATGCAAAATATATGAATTTATTGGGTTTTAAGTGTATTTTTCGTTGGTATAATTTTTCATCAAGTATTATATAATACAAAAATATATATTTAAGGTCAAAGTTGAACCAGTTTGACTCTGAAAAGTCAAACTGAACACTTATTTTGAGACGGAGAGAGTAACTTAAACATGATTAAAATATCTCTTATGGTTTTTCATTTATTTGCCTATGACAGAAGCATCATGCAACATGATTAAAATATCTCTTATGGTCTTTCTTTTATTTGCCTATGACAGAAGCATCATGCGTATTATATGACCAAAAACCAAGTAAGTCAAAATTTTGCCCGAGAAACACGGGAAATAATTAATAAATGGAGTTATCCAATATGCATCATGTGTAATAGAGCTAGATCCAAAATACAAGTCAAAATCTACAAGTCTTGTAGTAGGTTTACTGGCAGTAATAAACTGAAATTTAAATAGTATAATGGAACCGTGTAAAGGACGGTATAGTAGTAGTATATGTCGTTAAAAAAAAGTACTGTAGTATATACGCATGGTTAGTCCTAAACAAAAAATTGTTTATTTTGGGCTAATGATTCAATAAAAAAAAAAATAGAGAGTGGGTGGTGGACACTTGTCACATTGTGAGTATCTTTCTAGCATTTTTAATTTTCTTTACTTTGTAAAAGATCCTATCTCTATTGTTCCCTTCGGGGAATCCATGGTAAGCTTCCAACATAAACAACCCAGGCTAAAATTGTTAGATAATGAGAAACCCCGTAAGTTATGATTATTATTCTTGCATAATATATAGATACATGAGCCAACCCTAATATATAATACCCCCAATTGTGTGTGTGCAATCTAACATATCATTTAAGGCAACTCACAACAGTTAACTCAGCCTTAAATTTTAAGGCATGCCACGTCAGCTTTTTCACACCTTAACTTAACTCAGCTTTAACCCATACAACAATAACTCAACTTTAACACACCTTAACTCACCATTACACATAAATTTTCAAATTCAACCCCTAAACTTATAATCATACTTCATTTATTAAAAACATAACATTCATTAAAACATAACATTACATTAAAACATAACATACTTAAAAAAAAATTACAACGAGATTTAAAAAACATAACATGATAACGAATTAAATATTTATTCATCGTCTTCTTGATGTTGAAGGTGCTTCTGCCAAACATGATCCATAAGGTCTCGTTGGAGTCGAGTATGTGTGTCTTTGTCGCGAATTTCTCTTGCCCTTCGACGTTGGCCATCGCATCTGTCGACCCACGAATTTTGCCTCAGATGTGGTGACGGATCCACCCACATGTCGTTAAAATCCCGTATTGCAAAATTTTGATCTTTTATAATCATGTTATGTAAAATCGGGTATAAGATTGAATACCTTCGACTATTTGTAGAAATAGTCGCCGGCTCATACGAAATCTTCTTCGAAAAACCCGTCCCGGATACTTACAGTCTTCATCGAAATAGTCGGTACGCAAACGTTGATCAGCAAGCTCACGTTCACGAAAGATATGCCCACGTGCAATCGAAGGTCCAGCGGCTTCTTGTTGTTCCATATGCACAACTTGTTCGTACACGGATGCCATCCACTGAATGTCGTCTTCGTCACTTGAAAAATCGTTAGCTTCATTCGGATCCATTGTGAATCAAAAACGTTTTTTTTTTTTTTTTTTAGTGGAAGGTTGAAGAAGATAGTGTAAGATGTAGTGTATTGATTTGTGGAAGTGTGAAAAAAAATGTGGTGTGAAATGGGTATTTATAGGAGAGTGAAATTGGTTTCAATTTTTTTTTTTTTTTTTTTTTTTTTTTTTTTTTTTTTTTAATACAAATAGCCGTTAAACACAAGGACCAGATTTGTAATTTTCCAAACTTCTTCCATACACATGAACTAGCCGTTTAAGGGGCCAGAATGATTTTTTTTTTTTTTTTTTTTACATTTTCTACCCTTAACGCAGCGTTAAGGGTATAACGCTGCGTTAACGTGGGCTGCTCACAAAGGGTAACGCACCTTAACGTGCGTTAAAGGAGCAAAAAAAACCTCCTTAACGCCCATTTAACTCAACCGTTGTGCATGGTCTAATAGAGTAAACCATGATTTCCATATCCGCAATTAGGTTTAGGCCATCTAACCTATCATTTAATACTCTCCCGTAGTCTGAGTGGAAAAATCGCGAAAGCTCAGACCAGAGAGAAAACTTAAAATATTAAAGCAATAACAAATAAATTTTATTTTTTGAATAAGATATCCGACAACAAGCTGAATCAATTCTTCGAGCAGCAGCTAAAGCAAATAACAAATTTGTTGATGAATACATACGATAATAACTAAAACCCCGTAAGTTATAATTATTATTTATGCACAATATATAGCGATAAACCCTAATTGACCATAACCCATTAACCCGCAATTAAGCTTAAGACATTATAACCTATCATAGTATCATCTATTAAAAACAACGCCTGGTTTTGGATTTGGTGGTGGTATAATTAAGGAGCCAAGAGTTTTATTGATCTTCTCATTGGTTATAGAATAGATTACTTGATAACTTAAACATGATTAAAATATCTCTTATGGTCTTTCTTTTATTTGCCTATGACAGAAGCATCATGCTTATTATATGACCAACTTAAACTTGTTTAAAATATCTCTTATGGTCTTTCTTTTATTTGCCTATGACAGAAGCATCATGCTTAGGCTATGTGTAATGGTAAATGATGTACATGAGGGCAAAATTTGACACGTGTCAGCCCAGTCAGCAAAGAGCTTGAATTGTTTAGGTGTGTAATGGTGGGTGGGGCAAATTTTGACACGTGTCACTTTTTTTTTTTTTTTTTTTTTTTTTTTTTTTTTTTTTTTTTTTTTTAATAAATTCAATCAATTAATACATTCTAAATTAAAACATCATTTTATTAATAAAAAAAAAAATACAACATCATTTTATTAATTAAAAAAAAATTACATTAAATTTTATTCAATAAACACTAAAATTAAAAACTACTCGTCGTCGTTGTTGTTTATCACATTCCGATTGGTCCACGCTTCCTCGATCAAATCTTGCATGAGCGCGTAATGGTTCACGTGACTTCGCATTTGAATGGAGTTTTCAATAGCTTCGTCTTATGATAATGCCGGCATTGGTAAACCAATTTCTTTCGGGTGATAATCTTGACAATACGCATTCCCGTCATCCTCCAAAATCATGTTGTGTAAAATAAGACAACATCGCATCGTATCTTTAATCTTATCCTTTGTCCATAGACGACAAGGATTTCTCACAAAATGAAACCTTTTCTTAAGAACCCCGAACGTCCTCTCGATATCCTTTCTTGCCGATTCTTGAACTTGTTTAAAGTTGATTCTTTTTTGGTCCGATGGGTCTGTAAACGTCTTAACTAGAAACGAATACTCAGGATAAATCCCATCGCCCAAATAATATCCATGTGGATGGTAGTTATCGTTAGCATAAAACCCGAGAGTTTGATTTTTTGCAGGGATGAAGTCTTCAATAACGGGTGACTGTTCTAAAACGTTTGGAGAATCCATAATTTTTATAAAAGTGTGTTTGAGTTGTATGTGTTTGAGTTGTTTAAAGGTGTGTTTGTGTAAGACCCTGAGAAAAATCCTTGTAATTAAACTTAGTGATTAATAATAATCTTGTAATCTTGTAATTATGTTTCCTAATGCCTATTTTTGCTAGAAATTTAAACTTTTTGTTATTATTATTATTACTAGTAACCATGCATTATATATACACACATATATATACTTAACACCCCAACGCTAGAAATTATATCTTACGACGCAACAACATCACTTTCTTATACACAACGACAAAGTAATTATATATGACGAGTTCATTCACTACACTTAATCAATGTTAACATCACCTACATCTATTTAATTAAACATTAAACCCTAACAACACTAATTACAAACCTAATACTAAATTACTTCTACAAGCCAAGTTGGGCCTTAATTTTTCGACCCAACAACAATACTATAGCCTTGTCATCAAAAGGCCCATCGAGCTAATTTCCAACCCAAACAAGTACCACAGCCACTAGACCCAGTTGCCCTCTTTGTTTTCTTTTCCTACTCAACTGATCGACACAACAAATGAACAAAAAGCTCTCATACACAACTTAAGACTCGAACCAACCATTATACATTGCAACCCACAAAACCCAACTCCAAATTCATAACCCATCAACCCCACGACACCAAGACTAGCTCGTTAGCCACCTTCATCATTTTCTTCATGCCTTACTTGCTACCCATTTTTTTTAAAAAGAACTCGACATCCTTAATTATGTTTAGCACCACTTTCACTTAATAATACACATTCAAACCCACCACTAAATATCTCGATCCAAAACTGTGAAAATGAATTTGATATATCCCACAAACCAATTGCCACCTTGCTAGCTAAAATATATCATACAAAAATAAAATACAAACTCCTCAATATGGACATTCTAAGTGCAAAAGTAAAATAGAAAATATAATCTGTGGACAAAGAAGCAATCCACGTATAAGAACTAAGTAAAACAAGAACATCCAACAACTAAAATACAAGAACACCACCACTCTTACACTCAAATGAAGAAATTATCATACAAGTGTCCCTCCTTAACAGTAACTCAATCATATTCAATACATGTGAGATATTTTTGTCCTATAAAAACCACCCCATTCGTCCATTTCAGATCTCTATCACCATCACCTTTTATCACTATCAAAACATTCCTTAAACTTATATCAAAGTTCTGTCGTGCATGTTGGAAGCAAACCCATACAGCCACGCATCATAAGAACAACTATAACTCATTATCCTTTCATTGTACTTCATTCGAACTCACCATACTCTTCACACTCATTTCCCTATCAAATTACCTTCATATAAAAACCACCCTAGTTCGACAGTAAGCCTAACCGGGTGAGAGAAGAACGTTCAAAGCAAGTAGCTATTCGTTTCGTGTTTCGTCTTGACAAGCATAGAGTCCCTACCACCTTTCCAAAAGGTGTTGTAAGTCTCCACCTCCCTTTTTAATCATATCACGTATACATGCATGTTCATTCATTTCACCATTCGAACGTTCCATTTTGTAGTATATAGCCCACTGTCACAAGCTTATCTCACATGTTAAAATGTAAAACACACCGTGCATTATCATATAATAACGTTTCATTAGTTGCATGTATATAATATTCGAACATTAAAACATCTAATCTCAACCGGGTTAACAAAATATAGAGAAAACACATCGCAACTTAAGTGAATCGAACCACCTAAGTTACACTTACATATGACCGTCTTATAAACGTCACTCTAAACTTGAATAATAAACTTCCACTCTAAACCGGATAAAAAAGGAAACAAAAGAAAATATGTCCTAGACATTACTAAGAAACCTACTCGACACAAGCCATTTCACGATGTATTTAGAACGAACCCTTTCATGTAACACCCAAATATTATTATCCTTCTCGACAGCCTACTTGGTGAACTACATATTTCGTGTTTTGAGATCCCTCTCAAAACCCCACCTCGACACACAAATAATCCCTTTTTAGAGCCACTCGACAAGTATAAAAACTTAGGAAATTGCAAAACATATTTTACAAAATCTCTCCACTCGACCAGCCCCAAAAACTCCTGCTATATCTTCGAAAAACTACAAATGACATATATAAATTTTTATCTCACTCGAATGACAACCTAGCAAACTATGTTTTTCATGTTCTAAGTTCGAATCCATAAGCCCGACGTCACGCCCAAAATAATACCTTTTGATCGGCATTCACTAAGTATTAACAAAACAATTTTCAGAAAAAACTATATAGCCTTCGGTTTGGGCCAAAACCAAGCCCAACAAGGATTAACGATAACATGGCCCATCAGGCCCATATGATATATTTTTGGAATCCTAAAAATAACCCGAATCCAAGCCCGAAACTATTTTCAAGCCCTCGCCTCTAAAACTCTTAACGGGCTAAGCTACAAATCGTTATTCGGCCCATTAGTGCAAAAATAATTTATTTTCTGAAATAATAAATGGAAATAAGTTAAAATAAACTTAATAAAGTTATAAAAATTTTCAGAATATTTTTCCCGTCATTTATACGCGAAAAGGACTAAAAATGTAACGCGACTTAACCGTAGAGGACTAAAACTGCCGAACTTGGAAACTAAGGACTGAAACTGTAAAAACAGTTGTGAAGGACTGAAATTGACATAATATTGAACTTCAAGTCTTATATGGACTATTGGACAAGTATTGGACTGATATTGGACTACGGACTGAATAAGGACTAACGACGTAACGCGACCCACGGTTAGGACAGAAAATGTAAAATCTGGAAAGACCAAGGAATAACTATTATAACTTGTCATTCTTATTTTCCTTTTCATTTTGCACCTCATCTTTACTTTACATGCACATTTGCACTATATTTGCATATTAGCTAATAGCGATAGAAATATTGGATAGTAATATTTTATGTACTTGTTGAAACTATAATCTTACGAGGATACGAGCATCATAAGCATATAACATCTTCATTAGATCGTTAAATAATCATCATTCACCACTCATACTCATACACACTAGAAATTAGTAAGATTCTCAGATATTTATATATTTACCAGGTTCTATATCGAAGTTGTTATAATCATCTCTGAATTATTTTTACTATCACCAGGAACGCATAAGGTGAGTCATGGCCTCACTTTTTAAACTCTTTATACTTTTAAACTCCGTGAGGGGGATACATGCTATAAATAAATCGCAAGTATTTTTCTGTATGCTACCTGACTTGATATATGCCTAAGTACCCATGTTGCCACAAGACCCTTGATCATGAGCCATTAATCACTGCGGTGAACGCGAATATAATGAATAGATCTATTAGAGGTTGACGACCTATCCCACTAATACTGTGACGGAATGCTATTTGCTAGTCGTATTAGTCGCGATGCATTATATTTGAGAAAAATAGGAATTGGCAAAATCACCTATTACATGAGGGCAAATTCTCATCATTAATTTGGTGGGCTCCTTCGTTTAGGCGATACTTTGTTAACGTTTGCGTGTCATGAGACTTAGGGCGATATATGTACTGCAATATCAATATTTTAAACTGATTGTATCCCAATACAATCTTACTTGTGATTGAACTGATATTTAAACTATAAACTCCATGATTTCACTCAACATTATGTTGACTTTTAAGCATGTATCTCAGGGAACTAGGAGAGCACGGCAAGGCATGGAGCAAGCATACCCTATCTTCAATAAATGGTGTATAATAAAGTTGTAATCCAGTTAAAATAATGTTTATTTAAATGAAACCTCGGCACTCTGATGTAATATTTTAGAACTGGATTTGTATTATGGACCTATGTATATTAAAAATGCCGCCTTAGGCTGTTTTCTTAAAATTTTGTTTTCGATCCTCACCGTAACACCCAGATTAATCTTCCGCTGCCACAATTCAAATTTGGGGGTGTTACAGTTTGAGTTGTGAAAAATGGAAAAAAAAAAACGTTGGTATTTAAATAAATAAAAAAAAGGGAGCGTTTTTTTTTAATTTGAAAACTATCCGTTTGATAGTTAAACGTTCCAATTTTTCTTGAAATGTACAATGGGCAAGGCGCGGAATAAATCACGCCCCTTCGTTTTTTTTCCCAATTGGCGCCCCTATTTAATGGGGGGGGCGCGAATTGGGAGCTAAATAAGCAAAAAAGGGGCAAATCACGCCCCATTACACACAGCCTTATTATATGAACAAAAACCAAGTGAGTCAAAATTTTGCCCGAGAAACACGGGAAATAATTAATAAATGGAGTTATCCGATATGCATCATGTGTAATAGAGCTAAATCCAAAATACAAGTCAAAATCTACAAATCATGTAGTAGGTTTAGGGCATGTTTATTTTTTTCTGAATGGGGAAGGGAAGTAGGTCCCATTAATTTAATAATATTTGTTCTTGCCTCTTGGACCCACTAAATTCCTTAGTATATCTGTATTGACAAAGGGTGAATTCGAGTGTCCTCCACACACAGACGCATTAACAAAGGGTGGGGCCCATAAGTCCTTAGCTAACAAATAAAAGTAAACAGCCCCTTACTAGCAGTAATAAACTGAAATTTAAACAGTATAATGGAACCGTGTAAAGGACGGTATAGTAGTAGTTCAGTATTATATGTTGTTAAAAAAAAGTACTGTAGTATATACGCATGGTTAGTCCTAAACAAAAAATTGTTTATTTTGGGCTAATGGTTCAAGCTTTATTTCTTACCTAACCAACACGATTTCACTAACAATGTGTTCTCAAGATTTTTTTGAGAGTGAGAGTGAAAGGAATGAAATATTTTTGTGTTCTCAAGAAAAAAAGTAAGAGAGGAGGGAAGTGAAGGGAAGTGAAAAGTATTGAAAATGGGAGGAAGTGTAGCTTATTTTGTTAACAAAACTTTCATCCAAATATTGGGATGGAGATGAAGGAAAGTAGCACGGTCCCACAGACTTTCTTTCCTCCCCCACCATTCCTCTTCTTTTACCATCCTTTGCTTTCCTTTCCCTATCAAAATAAAACTGGAGAACAGACCGTAAGACTACTTGGCAAGGGAGGTGAAGGTTTCACCACTTCACCGTCCCTTACCATAAGGCTAGATGGCAAGGTGCACACAAGTTCACCTTACACCTCAGCGCCACCTCAGATTTATCTCTCCTCTCACTCACCTTTTAGTGGGTAAGACATGCTTCACTTCACCTTTCATTAAAATACCCACTTTACAAAAATATACCCCACTAAATACCCCACACACACTCACAAACAAAATAAAAAATAATAAACCATGAAGGAGAGAGAAAGGTGAAGGTTTCACAATAACTTCTCTCAATTTGTGGTCCTCGCGCGTGAACTGTGGTGATGGCCAAGGGAGTCACTCGTGACTTTACCAACTAGGTGAAGGGATCACCTCCCTTGCCATCTAGCCTAATTCTCCTTGCCTCCCACCTCCATTCACGCATGAAGCCTTCACCTTGCACACCTCCCAAGTCAATTTGTGGTGAACGGTTCACCATAAGTTTACTTCATGTTTTATTATTTTTTATTTTGTGTGTGAGTGTGTGTAAGGTATTTAGTGGGGTATATTTGTATAAAGTGAGTATTTTAATGAAAGGTAAAGATGGTGTTGCTTTGCCCACAAAAAGGTGAAGTGAGGTGAAGGTGAGTGAGAGGAGAGAGAAAGCTAACGTGACGCTGATGTGTATGGTGAAAAAATTGAGACCTTGCCATCCAGCCTAAAAAGTTAATTATATAAACATAAAGAGGTGGTTCTGACACCAGAAACTAGTTTTTTTTGTTCACATTAGTTATAAGCGGTAAGCAGGTTTTTCAATTGAAAAAATCACCCAAAAATGCACTTCTTTCGTCTCAAAATTATAATCCATATTCTTTTCGGGATCTTTCAAAATAATTGTCCACTTTTCTTTTTAAGTAAAAACTAGATAATTTAGTGGAGAAATATTTTATTTGAGTGGTTGAAATGAAAGTGGTTATACTTTTATTTTATTTTTTGAACTTTGGTTACACTTTTATTAAATAATTTTTGTCTCCTGACAATAATTTTAAGACGGAGGGATTAGTAAATGTTTAAGTATTTTTCTGCAGGTGAGGCGATTCTTCAAAATATCCTTCGGCCTTGTGTAACACCCCCAAATTTTAAACATAGCAGCGGAAGATTTATTTGGGTGTTACTGTGAGGATCGAAAACAAAATCATAGAAAAACAGCCTGTGACGGCATTTTTAATTAACAGAGGTCCATAATACAAATTCAGTTACAAAGCGTTACATCAGAGTGCTAAGGTTTCTCCAAAGAAACATCAATTTAACTGAATTACAACTTTATTTTACACCATTTATTTAAGATAGGGTGCGCCTGCTCCATGCCTTGCCTTGCTCCTCTAGTTCCCTGAGATACATGCTTAAAAGTCAACATAATGTTGAGTGAAATCATGGAGTTTGTAATTTAAATATCAGTTCGATTCACAAGTAAGATTGTATTGAAGATACAATCAGTTTAAAAGTTGATATCGCAGTTCATATATTGCCCTAAGTCTCATGACACGCAAACGTTAACAAAGTACCGCATAAACGGAGGTGTCCACCAAATTAATGATGAAAGTTTTGCCCTCGTGTAATAGGTGATTTGCCAATTCCTATTTCTCTCAAATATAATGCATCGCGACTAATACGACTAGCAAAAAGCATTCCGTCACAGTATTAGTGGGATAGGTCGTCAGCCTCTAATAGATCTATTCATTATATTCGCGTTCACCGCAGTGATTAATGGCTCATGATAAAAGGGTCTTGTGGCAATATGGTAACTTAGGCATATATCAAGTCAGGTAGCATACAGAAAAATACTTGTGATTTGTTTATAGCATGTATCCCCCTCACGGAGTTTAAAAAGTATAAAGAGTTTAAAAGTGAGGCCATGACTCACCTTAAGCGTTACTGGTGATGGTGAAAATATACTCAGAGATGATTATAACAACTTCGATATAGAACCTGGTAAATATATAAATGACTGAGAATCTGACTAATTTCTAGTGGTGTGTGTGTATGAGTGGTGGATGATGATTAACTAATGATATACAACAATCTAATCGTTGAGGGTGAAGATGTTATATGATTATGGTGCTTGTGCTCTCGTAAGATCATATCTTCAACGAGTAAATGAGTCGATATGAAATATTAACATGAAATATTTCTAACGCTATTAACTAATATGCAATTAGAATGCGAATATGCATATGAAGTAAAGATATGGTGCAAAAATGAAAAATAAGATAAGAATGACAAGTTATAACAGTTGGTCCTTGTTCTTTCCAGATTTTACATTTTCTACCCTAACCGTGGTTTGCGTTACGTCGTTAGTCCTTGTCCAGTTCATAGTCCAAAATAGTCCATATGTCCATATAAGGCTTGGAGTTCAATGATATGTCAATTTAAGTCCTCTACAAACTGTTTTTACAGCTTCAGTCCATAAGTTTCTCGGTTTGGCAGTTTTAGTCCTCTAACGTTAAATCGCGTTACATTTTTAGTCCTTTTTGCATAAAAATGATGGGAAAAATATTCTGAAAATTTCTATAACTTTATTAAGTTCATTTTAACTTATTTCAAGTGCTTATTCCAGGAACGAGCTTATTTTTATATCAATGGGCCTATTAACGAATCTATTTAAGGCCCATTAAGGATTTTAGAGGCGAGGGCGTGTAAACTGTTTTGGGCTTAGACTTGGGCTATTTTTATGATTCTGAAAATATATTATATGGGCCTGCTGGACCTTCCTATCGTAAAGTCTTGTTGGGCTTTGATTTTGGCCCAACCGAATGTTTAAATAATTTCTGAAAATTTTATGAATTTAGAACTATTGTTACTGCTATGATTCGAGTAAATTTTTGACTGCCTAAATGAGCTTATGAAGATAACTTTAAAATACGAAATATGTAGTTTGTTAGGTGGTCATTCGATTTATGTGAAAACATCTAAATGTTATGTTCAAAATTCCGAAAATATAACTATATTTTGTAGCCGGGTCGCATAGTTTAGTTTTGAAAAATACTAGTATATTTTTCTAAGTGTTTAGGCAGTTGGGTAACCTAAGGTTCATAGCTTGATGGGTTTTAAAACCCACTCGTTATTTTAAGTTGTTGTCGAAAGAGTGGTTTGACGATTTACTTGGCTGTTTTAAAGGGTCATTTCTCGCTTGTTTTTACAAGGTTTTTAAATGAAAAGTGTAGTTAGTTACGTGGTGTATTAGGTCGTGTAAGGAGAGAACATGGTCGTTAAGTTATATAGCGAGATATGAAGTCATGTTGGAGACTTCTTGGGACTGTTTTCATTCGTATAAAATACTTAGCATGTTTTAGCTTTTCCCCATTTTATTTATAACGTGACATATAGGTTTGCATGGAATGAATGTTTACATGTTCGAGTAAAATGATGCATGTAACTTAATGAAGTGTTAATATGAACGATCTAGTGAGAAACATAATAATGCATGGCGTGATATCTTGGTTGTGAATGTGAGTTTGTGAGGTGACTGTCAAGTCTTCCCTATGTAAGTTCGATTATATATATATGATTCAAAATGATTTGTTGTGTTCTTATCAATAACTGCTATACGTTCTATTGGGAAAATAACGCATGACTTGGTATAGTAACCGTGTACTAGTGAATGTTGTTCTTAAACCTTACTTGATAACATGCAATGTGAGTTTGTAACTGTGTGGTGCGTACAAATACAAATAGATACGTTCGAATGTAGCATGAGATATGCATGTGTGAGTGAGTACGTGAGATATGTATTAAAGAGGATGCGAGAAGACTTACTACACCTTTAAAAAGGTGGTGGAGACTCAGTGTTAGTCGGATGGAACACGAAGGGGAGACAACCCACTTGCTTCGAACTCTCTAAATCAAAACTAGTGAAGTTCTTTGTTGTGAAGGAGAAGATTTGGGTGAAGGTATAATGATAGTGAAATGGGTGTGAAGGAAGTTGTGGGGTTCGAATGAAACACAAGAAGAAGTAGTGAATTCGAAGGGTTTTTATATGCCTTGACTTACTGAGTTTGCTTCCAAAGTTCTCGACAGAAAGGCTACTTAGGGAATGTATTGATGGTGAAAGAGAGTGATAGGTGATAGGGACAAGAAAGAGATCGAATGTATGGTTTTTATAGGCAAAATATCTCCCCTTGCATTGACTAGTTGACTAATCATTGATGTCACTGTAACTATGGGACACTTGTATATTGCTATTCTAAGTTGAGTGTAGAATGTGTGTGGGTAGCTGGGAGGTTGGATTCTAGCTCTTGGATGTTTCTTTATTCGGTTTAA